>CM018038.1:25124092-25446592 GCA_008638375.1 Nyssa sinensis
ATTCACCAACCTGTAGTTAACCTAGGTATTATACATATATTGTTAAAATTACTAATTGTTAGTAGCTCATGACTTTTGATTTGTCTTTCCCCCCCGGCTCCTTTGTGTTTTACGTGCATCTTTCATATACACGAGTGTACTCTTCTTTTGGGTGACTTTTATAAAATTGTTACTTATAAAAAATGACAAATGTTTTACCTAGTAGTAATTTACCACACATGTTGGGAGCATGAACACTCATAAAATCACCATGTCCCATAGTGTGTGGTGATTTTACCACACATGTTGGGAGCATAAGCACTCATAAAAGTAGGGAGGACCAATGGGTCGGCCCCGCGACCCCAAATTCGCATAAGGTGGGTTTCAGGTCATGATAGAATGGTATCAGAGCTGAGCCTTAGGTTCTAATGATTCATGGGAGTTTAGTACTAGAGTACTAAGACTGTTAAGTCTAAGAGATCGATAAATAGATAATGTTTAATACATTATGATAGATTTTTTTCACTATATTAGATTTTTACATAAATGTTGATTGTTTACTTTTTCAACAAATGGTTTAACACCAGGAGTACCTTGGTAGCAATGGATCGGTTAGACCAATTAAAGCGCCTAATGGAAAGAGTCATCGAGACCCTACCTAGGACTCTGGCGAGTACGAGTAAACCAGTGCAGCAGGAGCGCCTTGTCAATTTGGAAGGCCGACAAGGAAATAATCGAGATCAGACATACACGTACAAGAGATTCCAGGAGATGGAGCCATCATCTTTTGATGACACAAAGGGATCCACAACAGTTGAGGAGTGGCTGTTGGAAATGAACAGAATCTTTCATATCCTGACCTGAACAGAGGTGCAAAAGGTGTCTTACGCCATATTTATGTTCAAGGGAGCTGCCCACGAATGATGGCTATTGGAAGAGTCCAGGGAACCGAATATGGACTGGCAGCAATTCACCGAGATCTTCAATGAGAAATACTTCCCTCAAGAAGAAAAAGATCAGAAAATCGCTAAATTCCTGATGAGTGCGAAAATGCACTCTAAATATTCTATTATTAGATTAAAATGCTAAAATGTGAATAGAAATGTTGGGATATAATTGATATTATTTAATTTAATTTCTATTCACAGTGAGATATGTTTGAGCATGATTTTATAATTTTAAATCTCAAATATTGCATTATTTGTTGGTGAGAGATAAAGCATATTTTCAATTTAATTCTTTGCGTATGATGTTAACAAGTTCCTTTCGGGTTTGCTTCTCATTGTCGGTCCTCTAATTTGAAATTACTATTTTACTTATGTACAGGATATATGGCTTTATACTAGTGAGCATGAAATTCAATGATTTGGCTAAAGAAAAGTCAACAAAGGGGTCAAGGTGGGCTGCACAGGAAAACAAAAGAAAGAAAAAAAAAACAAAAACAAAGGGAAGTCAAAAGGGAAAAAGGGGCGGTACAACTGGATGGTGAGAAAAGATGTAAGCTAAAAGAAAAACAAAGGGAAAAAAAAAAAGGAAAAGAGAAAAGCAACGTGAGGGCGCTGAACAGAGGGGGGCGGCATGGAAGAAGCTAGAGTGGGCTTGGGCTGGAGAACAGGTGCGACGCGCAATGGGCTTGGATGTGGGGTCTAGGCACTGAAAAACAAAGGTAGGGCACTGTTTTTAAGTGTGGTCTGCGCGGCTAAAAGAAAAAAAAAATGAGGACAAAAACAGAGGGCTGCGCATGCGCTGAATCACAAGGAGAAATAGCCACAGCTATTCATGGCACAGTACTGTTCCTTGAGGTTTATGTTGTCCATCATATGTATGGGTAACTAAATTCTCAAGTAGGGTTAGGGATGAAATTGCATACTAGATGGTATTTTTAATTTATTTTTGATTCATGTACTAGATTTTTATTTATTAAAACTCTTTGGTTTTATCATTCTCAATTTATTATTGGTATTTTCTTTTCCGAATATAACACAATTTATTCTGTTTATAGATTTAGTCATACTTTTTCTATTGAATGGATTAATTATTTGATTATGTTTGGATCAATTGATTATTTATATTGATTTAATTCTTTGCTATGCAATATTGCCCTGGGTATATTATCGTCGTTGGGTTCTTTTAATGTGGATAACAATTCGCGTGATTATTAAAAGTGATGAATGATTTTCAAAGGGTTATATTGTTTTAATTTTGGTTTATAATTTTATATCTTCCCGATTGGAATTTTTCGAATTAAATTCTCAATTGAGTTCTATCAGTGAATTAAAAATAATTAAAATACCAGATATGTGCAAGGGATTCCCGACGCTCTACTATTCGTTAATTTGAGTACTTTTTTTTCCGTTAATCACTCTATTTAATTTTAATTTGCATTTAAAATCACTTTTTATTTTCTCGTTAATCATTTAATATTTTCTTTAGTTTCAGAAATTCTTTCTGTTATTCTTTTAATTTGTCTTTCTGTGGAATCGACACCCCAAAGCTGCACTACAACTACCGCGTTATTCTTTGGGAGTAATTAGTTCCTGGTATTACAGCAAAGTGGCATGACGGTGGAGGAATATGAGGCCAAATTTACTAAACTGGCCAAATTTGCCCCAACTATCATCAATACAGAGAATATGAGAGCCTGAAAATTTGAAGGTGGGCTACGATGGGCCATTAAAGACAAAAATCAGGCCCCAGCAGTTGACCACTTACAAAGATGTAGTGGCAACTGCAAAAATAGTAGAGCAGAGTGGCGAGGATTCACCAAAAGAAGGGCGAACCAAAAGCTGGGAGGCAGCTGGGATAAAAGGCAGGAACACTCATTTTCCATGCCCAAAGCTGAGTCATAAAACATGGGCCTAGCCAATGAAGGGCCAACTACAAACAATGAGGGCACAACTAAATGCCCCACCTGCCAGAAAGCCCACCAAGGGCAATGCCTCAGAAACACCAATGTTTGCTATTACTGCTGTCAGATTGGGCATTTTGCAAAAGATTTCCCTCGAAGTAATAGACCTAGGACCAACACCGCACTTATCCATTAGCGTCTGTGACCAGAACCCAGACTCGTAATAATGAACAAGGACCGAGCAACAACACGCAGGAAAGATCTTTTCTATTACACAGGAGGTGATCAGGCTACTGTACCCTTCCAGTTTATTCATAACCTACTCCAATTCTATCCTAGCTTTACACATTTATTTATGTCCCCACATTTATGCTAAACTGAACTTAGAAACTAAACCCCTAGGCTATATATTAACTATTTTTCATTTTGTTGGGAGAATCATTATTAGGGAATGTTTAGATATAGAACACATGATATACAGATCAGGCGCACAACTATCCTCAAAGATCGACTTGAGGTTTATAGAAAAATTTGTACGATGTTCTAATGTGACTGATAAACTTAATTCTCAATCGAAATTCTTACAGTTAAATGTGATCATTTTTTTTGAGGTTGGTGCCTCGATTTTAGAAAGATTGGAAAAAACCACCAAATTGAGAAATGCTGAGTTTGGGGACCAAACTCTATTAAGGGAAGAGAATGTAATACCCCGACCCAAAATCACCCGAGCAAATCACTGTGCTACCAAAACATTAGGGTTCATTTTCAAGATTAATCAATAGACCGATTTTAAATCCGAAAAGCCCCGAGTGACCGAGTAAAATACGAAATATACGAACAAGTGAAAGATATATATATATATATATGTGTACTTACATACGTGTATATATATATATATATGAGTATGTAAGTACATATATATGTATGTATATATATATATGAGTACGTAAGTACATATATATGTATGTATATATATATATATCAGCATATGTATATATATACAATATACACATATAAGTGTGTATACATATGTGAGTATATATATGTGTGTGTGTGTACATAAGTGTGTGGGTAATAGTGTGTGTGTGTGTATAATATATACATATATATAAGTGTATATACATTAGTGTGTGAGCATGCAAGATATATATATATATATACATATATATCTATGGTGGTATGTGCAGCAGGGTGCGTGAGTGTGTGTATATGTGTGTAAAAATGTGTGCACGTGTAGTGTATATATATGTATATACGTGAGTGTATAAATGTGAGTATGTATATATATATTTACATATGGCGTACTATATGTGTATGTAGGTTATATATGTGTAATATATGTATATGGAATGGTATGCAGCAGTGTGTGAGCATGACGAATTGTGTGTGTGTGAGAAGAGGTGAAGTGGTGTGTGGCGGTTTGGGTGAATCTATGGGTGTGCCGACCTATATATATATATACATATAATATATTATATACAAAATATCAAGAATTAAAAATTGAAAGAGAAAAGAAGAGAAACAGATATGGAGAGAGAGAGATAGAGAAAGAGAGGCAGTGAGAGAGATATTTTTGTGTAAGTGAATATGTGTAAATGTCTTATATATAGGCATACACTGCATGCAGTAGAAAGGAAGAAGAGAAAAGAAAGGAAACAAAGGAAGAAGAAGAAGAAGGAAAGGAAAGAAATTGGGGAAGTGCTGCAACTAATATCAGAGGAAGAGGTAAGTTTTCTTCCTTAGGAACTCTTCAATTTTTGATTTAGTTCATAGCCTATAATGCATATATATGCTTTATAAATTGTATAGAATAGATAGGAAAGAGAAACAGGGTCTGAAAGACCCAAGAAAACCAAGAAAAACAGACAACCGCCATGGATGAGCTTCAAAGCTCAAATCTGAACCAACTCTTATAAAACCCAAAAGCATTGTGTAAGATTGAAACTACAGGTCATAAGGCTTATGAAAACCCTAGTCCACGACAAAAAAACTTAGAGAAAAGCCCGTAAACCTTAAGTGTTAGAAATGGTGCAATAGACCCATCTCCCAAAAATGAACACCAAAGCTTGATTTTTGAATGGGGATTTATTCCCCATGATGTGAGGATTATCACAGAACAAACCGTGCCCATTTTCATGGAGAAATGAGCATTTACTAAGCAAAATACCGAAGTCACCATGGGACCCAACCAAGTTTCCTAGGCTACCTCGATGTCCCTAACCAAGGCCAAAATGTTCCTTGGAACCTTAGGAGTCCATGGGAACAAACTGCAGGTGAAATGGAGTTCTAGAACTCCATGAAATAGAAAAAAAAAAAAAAGAAAGGCTGAAATTAGGGCAATACTGTATAGGAGATGAAGAAGATGATGAATAGTGAAAAATAAGACGACGTCATTTTTAGCTTAAATTAAATAAAACTGTGTCGTTTTGATATGTTCCTTTTAATTTTAAAAGTCTAATTTAGATTATTTGGCAACGAGTGTAATAAACAGATTTAATACACGCAACTGGAACAGGAATATCGTATTCCCATTTAAACCCTCTATACGTTGTTTGGTATAGAATTTAGTTGAAAAATAAAAAGGGGCTGCTACTCCCAGGATTCGAAACCACAACCAAGATGCGTGTGGGAACTTAACTCCCACAAGCGGACCACCATGCCACCGAGGCACCTGTGGTTACACTTTACCTGAAATAATATATAATATTATTTAAATTAAATAATTAAATAATTATTATAATTATTCCCGATGCTTGAATAAATTAAATGAATAGCGTATTTTTAGTATCTTGGGCATTCTAAAACTAATGGAAGGGTCCGTTTCACGAGACAAGATCCCAAGAAATTAAGACCCGTAAAAGTGCCAAATTATCATATTGCCCCTAGTATTGCCCAAAGCCAAATTGAGACCCGTTAAAGCCTAAACCTATTTTTTTTGACATTCCAAACTCAATGGTAGAGTCCATTTTACTAAATAAGGCACTTATGATACTGATATGTATACTTGACTAATTTTAGGGCATTAGGCTATACGTATAATTGAGCTATGAACTGTCCATTGATTTATAGGGACTTCAGAAGGAAAAGTGACTAATTACTGAGAGAGAATGATCCGTGTTCAAGGTAAGTAAATCCAAAATTCTTACATCTGTTTTTCTCAACCACGATTATTCCTTCTTGCTGCCAATGTTGTACTCTTACACATGCCCAATGTTATTGATTTCACAATTTCATGTTTATTCTATTTTAAGGAAATTATTGAGAGTTGACTATTATATCTCTGATATGTGGTATTTCTTAGCCATGTCAAAGTCTATTCTTTGATACTGCCAAATTGTACTCTTATACCTACTTGACGTTGATTGATTCCAAAATTTGATATTTGTTCTATCTCATGGAACTTATTGAAAATCTCATATCTTGATCGTGAATGTTTGTACACTTGTTCTATATTATTGTTTCATTGAGCTCTTGCTTGTCAATATCCTTATTTTATTTTCCATCATTTCTATATTGTTTGGATAGTGGAAACTTATTATGTCTTTCACTGTTGAGAGACTTCTATTCCAAAAATATGTACGTCGCCTTTTAAAATTATTGAGAAGTTGATTGTTATATCTCGATAGTATTTGCTTATATACTTGTACCATTAATTCCTATCCAAGTCACAATGTTATTCCTTTATACTGCCAAGTTGTACTACTATACATGCATGATGTTTATTGATTTCCATAATGTGATACTTGTTCTATCTTGTGGACATTATTGAGAATTTGATTACTATATCCTAATCGTGATTGATTGTACACTTTGTACCACGCCTTGAAAGGCTAACTGTTATGTTCCCACTACTAAAGAAAATGATATTCCACCCACACACTACTCGTGGAATTATGATGATCATGATATATTATGAGTACCCAGAGTTGTGCTCAGTGACAACGTCCATCTGATGCTTAACTGGACCTACGGGTCAAATGTCCATGAATGACATATGGCATAAATGGCATGACATACGCAGTAACTGGTAACTGGTAACTGAGGGTATGTCGGGCCCTAAATAACCGAGGGTGTGCCAAGCCTTGAAATAACTATGCATCAAAAATATTTATTGATATTATATCTCTTATTGAATTCATAGGATGATCATATTTTTCCTATGAATAATCATATGTTTACGAGTTTGTCCTGTCACGACCCGAAACCCACCCTATGCGGATTTCGTATCGCGGGGTCGACCCTGTGGCCGTCCTTACTTTTTTCTTTCTTGTATCAATGACAACAATATACAATGTAAAACTTAAACAATAAATCAGTGGAAGTCTTCATATAAAACATTTTTTGACAACATAAAACTTAACATAATACCACTCTTAGGTGGTGAGTACATGCGATAAGCTACATCACTTCTAACATTTTCCTCAAACTGTCCCCCTATGCTTTTAGACTCCTACTGTGGTCCTGCAACATCCTTACCTGAAAAATCAGTAAGTTGGGGTGAGCTAAACGAAGCTCAGTAAGTAAAATATCATCTCTTGATATGGATTAGGGTTAACATAGAAAGAATATAAGCTCTTAGGGTGAACATGATAGCCAATCATAAAATCAGTTGCAGTGATGGTCAATAGCAGTAAAATGACACAATGGCCAAAGAATAGTAAGTCATAATAATCAAGCATGAATAATGGTATAGCATGAACATAGAAAAGCTTAATAAACATCAATCAACATAAGATTACTGCCACAATAAATCGGTCACAATCAAGTACAATCAATGAATGACTCGTCAACATAGAATTATTCATAGGGAATGACAACATCTTATGAATGCAATAAACGTAAACATAACAGTCAATCATAAGTGATGCATTTACTCTATTCAGGGTTTGGCAGATGGTGTGTTGTCGCAGGCAACCAAAAAATAAAACCTAAACTCCTAAAAATATATGTAGTAGTGCGAGTAAGGATTATTCCCACAGAGAGTATCTAGCCTAGATTTATACTACGTGAACAAAGATGGGGGGGTTTGAGTATAACGAAAACAATTTTAAGAAAAACAACTAAGGAACAATTCAAATTAAATTATCGAAATCAATCAAAAGAACAAGCATTGGTCTAAGTCAACATCCATCATCGGAATTTTACAACTGATCATCAATGCAAGTATATATCAATTCACATTTTGAATATTCACCGTTGGAACTATTTTCCTATCTCACCTTAGTCACAATTATTTAGAAAATAAGCTATCTAATTAACCATAACTACTAAACAACCCAAGACAAGTGCTAAAGGTTTAATCTAGTAGCAGCCTTAAGAATTAGAGAAATCGATGAAGCTAAACAACACAAGCAAAAGCGGTTGTATTTAATTTAGTCTAGCATTTTTCCTAAGATCTAATCATTTCTGACACAGCAAATCATTAAATCTTACTTGCTTCACAAATTAGAGGGATCAAACAATTACGGATTTGATAGCTAACCTTACAGTAGATTGCAACGAATAATAAACTAGTAAGCCTCCCAGTAATTAAATGAGATAATCATGAAAATAAGCAAAGAAGAACATCTGATACTCAAAGCATAAATTGAATAATAAAAACAAATTAGATCTCACAGTTTTATTGATTCCGAGGCTTCTGTTTCCTTCGACCAATTATAAAAGGTTAGCCACTCAGGACCATGAAAACTCGAAGGAGAAGTTAGAGAAGAGAGGAGAGAGAGACCTCAAATCTGATCTCCTCCTCCTTTTACATGTTAAAATCAGTATTGGAAGCCTACTAGAACTCCTAAATATATTCTAAAAATTATCCTAAAATAACAATATCCAAATCTAACTATAAAAAAGAAAATATTAAAAATAAAATAAAGTTCTAATATAACAAGGAAAGAGGTGTTTTCAGCTGATATTTTCGTGCACCAGATCTAGAATTTCCAAAATTAAATCGGTCAGATCCGCATATTAGAATTGCAGTGTAGGTGTAGCAACTTCAAGCCCGATTTTGACCTTGCTTTAGCCAGTATCTCTCAAACCTCAAAACATGAAAGTTGTAGACCTGTTTCTTGGAATTCCACATCATCTTGAATCATCTCCATCGAAGCTTGGATGAGAGAGTTATGCCCAGATTGTGAAGCAATATCGAAACTGTCCAAAATCGCCAAATTAGCTTCGTTTTGCACTTAGCGCCTCCATTTGCATCCTAAATCAAAATATAAGAATAATGAGTACATTTAGACACCAAATAAGTATAAAATACTAAAAATTAAGAGAAAAATATGATATTTTGCATTCTCATCAGTAGACCCTCGGTCTTTTGGGGCCCAGCATACCCCCTTAACCTCAATGCATATAAAATGCCCTCATAACTCAATGCATAAAAATGCCATCATTGTCATATGTCCATTCACGGACAAGACTCATAGGTCCTGTCAATCGACCGATAGGTCCTTTTAAATCGACCCGTAGGTCCTGTCAATCAAAAAGCATTAGATGGATATTATGGCTGAACACAAATCTGACATTCATAATAAATCATGATTATTTGTGATTCCATAAGAAGTGCATACAAATGGAATATCATGCAATGAACATAAAATAGTAGGCCTTTCAAGGCACAGTACAACATAATAATCATGATATAGCAGTCAATAAACATCCACAAGATAAGACAATATCAATTATGGAACAATAACAGTTGGTACGTTCAAGAGTACAAAACTAGCAGTAATAGAAGGAACGTGGCTTGGAAGACCACATGTAAGAGATAGGGCTTACTTACCTTTTATCCGTGTGATCTACCTCAGTATTCTATAACTTTTCCTTTTCCTTTAAGTTCCCTATCATTCAGTAAACATGTCTCAGTTCTAATGTTATTTATCAAATTATATACTTCTTTACTCTAAGTATCCCTTTTAATAATTTAGACTCTACCATTGAGTCCGAAACATCGAATAAAGTCAATTTAGACTTTCACGGTTTCCAATTTGAACTGCTATACTAAAAAGGGAAAAATGGTCATTTTGCATTTTTACATGTCTCTATTTTTTGGGACCTATTTTCACAAATTGGACTTCACTATTGAGTCCAGAATGGTTGAAATAATAAAGATTCACTACTCATTCGTTTCAATCGGAGTCCGTTTGACTCATATGCAACTCACGGGCATTTTGGTTATTTGGCACTTTTACGAGTATTTTGTTCATCGAGATCCTATCTCATGAAACAGACCTTACCATTGGATTCAGAAGGTCCAAGATAATAAATTTACACTATTCATTTGTTAATTTTCGACACCGGGAACTAATTCAATTAATAACTAAATTAATTAATTTAATTAATTACTTATAATATATATATATATATATATATATATATATATTTCATTACTTAACCACATGTGCCTTAGTGGCATAGTGGTGGACACAGTGGCTATAAGGCCTTCACCCTCACACGTTGGGGGTTCGATTCCCCTCAGCCCCACTGTTCACCTTCTTTTTTAAATAAAACAAAAAAAATCTTCGGCCCTTCAACAATGATGGATCGTCACTGTGCCTGGGCAGGTTCCGACCCGAGGCCCGACCCTGTTAGCCTGACCCGATAGCCCCCTCCCTTCTTCCCTATTTTTTTCGCGACTGTTACTGTGCAGTTCCGGTCACTTTCTCCGGCGCCGGTAACCAGATTGCACTTTATATATTTTTTTTTATTTTTCTTGCAGTTTTTTTGCACTCTCTTCAATTCTAAATTATTCTAAAAAAATTTTAAACATATTAACACAATTTTAGGCCTCTAAAACTCATTGAAAATCAAAGTTTCTACAATTACATCTTTCTAATAAATTCATTTTTCTCCCTCATTTCTTTACCATTTCACTCGCGGTTTCTTCCTATACGCTCCATTTTCTCTATAGAATTTAACTATACAAGTATTTATAAGCTTCATGCAACTTTACAAAAAACCCAGAAATTGAAACGAAAAAAATACAGAGAATTGCCCTCACCTTTTTCTTGCCGTATTTCTTCTCCTCTTCTGTTTTTCTCCTTTTTGAAACTCCAAAAGACCTCCCAGCTTCTGAATTTCTCCCTTTCACTTCTTTCTCAATGCACACAAAATGTATACATACACATGGCCTATGGTAGCCGCCCCCCTCTCTATCCTCTCTTCCTCTTTCTTTTCCTCTTCTTTTTCTGTTTGGTTTTCTAGATCTGTAACCCCACTTCCCCTATTTATATTTTTCTTTTATTGATTTGTAGGTTATATATACTTTTACAGCACATGGGCATATATATATATATATATATATTACCCTTTATTATATATATGTATACTTGTATATACACACACTCATATATACATACTGATATATATCTATATACCTCATTTTATATATATATATATATATATATATATATACACACACACACATATGTATAGACATATTCACACATGTACGCGTTTGCGTGTGCGTTTTTCTATGTAACCTGATTTCTTGTACGGGTAGCCCCGGGGTATTCGGGATTGCATAAATTTATTCATCGTGTATTCAAATGCCATATGTTTATTAATTTCGTGAACCGTACCATTTATCTCGAACTGTGTGTCTATTTTTGTACATAAATCATTATGATAGCCTGGGTCTATTTGGGTATTACATTCGTTGGCTTGGCCTCCCTCGGTATTATTATTTGGTTCTTTTTGGGCATTTTTGGAATTATTCTGATTTATTTGGGTCGGGGTATTATATTCTACCCCCCTTAAAATGAGTTTTATCCTTAAAACTCGAATGTTCATAATCTAAGAAACTATATTATCTCCTGATGCCAATTTCATCATCATAGTTCCCCTTTTTAATCTGTCTCTTGGACTTATCTCTGGTATTCAGATTCCATATTCTCAAGCGAGAAGATTTCTTTTTGTGTATTGAACTTTCTTTGCTTACGACCATTATCGTATTTTCCTTTAGTATTTTCAGCGCCATATTCTCTTCTTTTTTTTCATAAACATCTTGTGGTTCCTACCAGGATAGTTTACTCGTATTCTCTTTGCATTACAATATTTATCCCATACATGGGTAACCTCAGATTTATTCAAAATTTTCATTTGTGATTCTCAATCATGTGTCCATTTCTTGAAGATTTATCAATCCTCTTTTCATTTCATTTTTTGTATTATTTCATTATTTTTGTACTATTCATTGGCATACCTGCTTTTGTTTTCAGATTCGTGTGCATTTATCCTTTTATGAATTAGATAGGTTGAGGAAAGTAGTTCCTCCCTATTTATAGACTGGTACGAGGCCTTTTAAAATTGATCTTTTCACAGATTTTGATTCCTCATCCCTTTATAGATTAAAGGATGGTACATATACTTAGAAAATTTTAGGGTAGTCTTTTACCCCAGTCACTGATTCTTCATATGCCAGTCTACTTCGAAAGTGTTCTTAATGGTGTTATCATATTTGGTTTACCTTGAATTTTCCACATCATTTGATCAGTTCAAATCTCAAAGTCTTATGACTTTTTAATTTATAACCATTATTTTGGTTTTACTTACCTTTGCTCAGAAAGGATGTTTAACTATCTTATTTTTTATACTCGTCATCATATTCGGTTTTGCATCATATGTTATATTTCTCTCCCCAGTCGATATTCAACTTTTTCAAATTTGTTTTTTCAAGAACTTATTCAACCGTATAGGGAATTCTTTGTACATTCTGTGACTTCATATCATCTTTTAAGATTCTTCACATCAATTAGTCATCCCATCATTTTATCGTTACATTTGACTTTCAAAGTTTATCAAGATTATATCAAGTCTTTTCCACCATGGAATTTCTCTACTTCCTTATTTCATAGATTTAGTTATTCTTACTTTCTGCCTCAATCTTAATTGTTCTTGTAGCCCAAAGAATTATGTATCACTTTAGCACAGTCGTTGTCCTCACTAGTTTTTCTAGACATTATGCAACAATTTCCATCTCTTTAATTGTCAGGTTACATTAATCCTCAAAAATCATTCAGAGTCATCAATCATTTATCTTTTGAAATAGATTCAGCTAACTCAATAAAGTACCACCCATAATTGGGTCATATCGTCACCTAAACCAACAAGATCCATTGAGTTTTTCCCAATGATCATTCATCATGTGTCAATCTCCCTTTTAGAACCATCACATTTCATAATGTTCACTTGATAGTCTCGGTTAATCAGTATTTGCATCCCAATGATCCATTTGTTTCTACCCTATATGACTTACTCAAGAATCCTTATATTTCTAATATGTCATCAATCCATCTGGAGTCTCAACTCCTCACATTACTATTCATTAAGTCTTCCTCAGACCATCTCTCATATATATTTGTTGTTAAATCCACCAATTTTTCAAGATTTTATAATCCCAACTCTATGTCACTTTATATCTTCCAAAAGAGCATTAACCATTGCCCTTGTTCATATGATAGTTTTCCCCAATTCATTGATCAATTCAGAGTTTAATAACTTAAGAGTCATCAACCTCGACACTGGTACGATTCTTCCCAAGAATCCTTAACCTTGGCCCTTAAGCACACTACTTTCTCCCAAAAGTTACTATTCATTTGATCATCTCAATCGTTCAAGAAACATCAAAGTCGGTCATAGTATAGTCTTTCCCAAAGACCATTAACCTTAGTATTTAAACAAGCTATCGTCCTCCAAAACTCACTGATCATTAACTATTTAATTCATTGGATTCTTAGTTTCTTTAAAGGTATCTAATCAGTTAATAACCGTATACTTATAATATGTACCTCATATGCTCTATGTATATTATTCATGAATAATGATTTCCTCGTAGTACCTCAAAATCATATATCATCTCAATTTCATGGTTTCTCTAAATGATTTCCTATCAGTTTAGTCTTTACGATCATCTAGATCACCTTGATCTCTAACAATTATTCAGAATCATTTATCATTTACCTTCATCTAACTTGATAGAGTATTGACTAAAATCGGGTCACACATCATCTTAGATCACAAGATTCGTTGAATTTCTTCCTAATATTTATTTATCATGTGTTAGTCTCTTTTCAAAATCATCACATTTCATTAGGTCTATTCTGACAATCTCGCTCAATTAGGAATTGTCTTCAAGACTCTATTCATCTTCACTCTATTAGGGTCTACTTATGACTTACTCAAGGATTTTCATATTTCTGGTGCATCATTAATTTATTTAGAGTATCAACTCCTCCTGTACTTATCCATTAAGTTTCCTTCAAACTATCTCTCATTCGAGCTTCGTTTATTTATCTTTAACATTTATCGAAATCTCCTCTAGTATTTTTAGTACTATTCCTCGAGAATCCTCATCTCTTATCTTTAAACATACTACTATTCGCTAAATGTCATTATTTACTTAATCATCTCAATTGTTCAAGAATTACTGATTTCCATCATAACATATAGTCTTTTCCCTCGATATATAGTATTCATCAATACTATCATATAACCTAGGAGTTCTGTTTCTAAGTTCAACTTAGCAGTAAATGCGAAAACTATAAATCAATACGTAGAGCCAATATTTAAACAATATGTGGGCAGATTGTAAACAACTGGAAAATACCTGCGACTATTGGTATAGTAGGCCGATCATCTCCTGGTAGTATTTTTGAGACATTATCCTTGGTGGACTTTTAGGCAGTTGGGGCATTTAATTATGCCTTTATCGTCAGAATTGACCCTTTTTGGCAAATTCCTTCCTGCCCCATTTTATGGTCTTTGCCAGTACCACTACTTCCTTGTAAGAGGTCAACCACTGGGCCATGATTCTGGGTAGAACCTTAATGATTCTTTTCATAAGGCATTCTATTCTATTCAATTGATCTATTTGATCCATCTCAGTTTGATGATTTTTGGCTATCGACATTTCCTGGTGTTAACCTTTTCTATAAAAGGATAATCAGTCAATGTATATGTAAAATAACCGTCAGCGTTCGCATAAAAGTCTAACCTAGTAATGTCAATATTATCTATCGACTGACTCTTAGAATTTAACAGTTCTAGTACTTCACTCTTGTCTCCCATGACTCACTAGAACCTAAGACTTTGCTCTGATACCATTCTGTCATGACCCGAAACCCACCCTATGCAGATCTCATATTGCGGGGCTGACCCTGTGGTCGTCCCTACATTTTTCTTTCTTTGTATCAATGACAACAATATACAATGTAAAACTTAAACAATAAATCAGCAGAAGTCTTCATATAAAACATTGTTTGACAACATAAAACTTAACGTAATACCACTCTTAGGTGGTGAGTACATGGGAGAAACTGTATCACTTATAACATTTTCCTCAAACTGTCCCCCTATGCTTTTGGACTCCTACTGTGGTCCTGCAACATCCTTACCTGAAAAATCAATAAGTTGGGGTGAGCTAAACGAAGCTCGGTAAGTAAAATCCCATCTTTTGACACGGGTTAGGGTTAACATAGAAAGAATATAAGCTCATAGGGTGAACATGATAGCCAATCATGAAATCAGTTGCAATGATGGTCAATAACAGTAAAATGCCACAATGGCTAATGAATAGTAAGTCACAATAATCAAGCATGAGTAATGGTATAACATGAACATGGAAAAGCTCAATAAACATCAATCAACATAAGATTACTGCCATAATAAATCTGTCACAATCAAGTAAAATCAATGAATGACCCGTCAACATAGAATTATTCATAGGGAATGACAACATCTTATGAATCCAACAAATGTAAACATAGCAGTCAATCATAAGTGATGCATTTACTTTGTTTAAGGTTTGGCAAACCCTCGGTCTTTTGGGGCTCAGCATACCCCCCTTAACCTCAATGCATAAAAATGCCCTCATAACTCAATGCATAAAAACGTCATCATTGCCATATGTCCGTTCACGGACTCAACCCGTAGGTCCTTTCAATCGACCCATAGGTCTTGTCAAATCGACCCGTAGGTCCTGTCAATCAGAAAGCATCGGATGGATATTGTGGCTGAGCACAAATCCGACATTCATAAGAAATCATGATTATTTGTGATTCCATAAGAAGTGCATACAAATGGAATATCATGCAACGAACATACAATAGTAGGCCTTTCAAGGCACAGCACAACATAACAATCATGATATAGCAGTTAATAAACATCTAGAAGATAGGATAATATCAATTGTGGAACAATAACAGTTGGTACGTTCAAGAGTACAAAACTGGCGGTAATAGAAGGAACGTGGCTTGGAAGACCACATGTAAGAGATAGGGTTTACTTACCTTTTATCCGTGTGATCTACCTCAATATTCCGTAACTTTTCCTTTTCTCTTTGAGTTCCCTATCATTCAGTAAACATGTCTCAGTTCTAATGTAATTTATCAAATTATATACTTCATTACTCTAAGTATCCCTTTTAATAATTTAGACTCTACCATTGAGTCTGAAACGTCGAAGGAAGTCAGTTTAGACTTTCACGGTTTCCAATTTGAACTTCTATACTAAAAAGGGCAAAATGATCATTTTGCATTTTTACATGTCTCTATTTTTTGGGACTTATGTTCACAAATTGGACTTCACTATTGAGTCCAAAATGGTTGAAATAATAAAGATTCACTACTCATTCGTTTTAATCAGAGTCCGTTTGACTCATATTCAACTCAGGGGCATTTTGGTTAATTGGCACTTTTACGGGTATTTTATTCTTCAGGATCCTATCTCGTGAAACGGACCTTACCATTGGGTTCATAAGGTCCAAGATAATAAATTTACACTATTCATTTGCTAATTTTGGACATCGGGAACTAATTCAATTAATAACTAAATTAATTAATTTAATTAATTACTTATATAATATATATATATATATATATATATATATATATATATATATTGTTTCATTACTTAACCACATGTGCCTTAGTGGCACAGTGGTAGACACAGTGGCTATAAGTCCTTCATCCTCACACGTTGGGCGTTCGATTCCCTTCAGCCCCACTGTTCACATTATTTTTTAAATAAAACAAAAAAAAAATCCTCAGCCCTTCAACGGCTGATGCAATAAATGTCACATCAACAGCTGCCTCCTCGAAATACGGAGTGATGCATTTATGACTGCCACGCATGTAACGTTTCAGAAACCCTAACCTCAATTCTGAGTATGTTGCAATACTAAGGCTTGGGGGGGAGTAGCTGATATACCATAATTTGACAATTGTATCATGGGCATGACACGTGTCTGTAAAGAGCTCTTCAGGGTACAGATGGCTCGAGGGGGAGTAGCTGATATACTATAATTTGACAATTGTATCATGGGCATGACACGTGTCTGTAATGTAACAACCACAAAATTTTTTTTTTATATATTAAATTTTGTTGGTTGTTATTATATTTTTTATTATTATTATTATTAATGTTGATGTATGATTGTAATGTGTGTATCGTATGTGTATAATTATATGTGTGTATGGTGTATGTGCATGTATATATAATATATACATAATTAAAAAAAATCTAATTTTAGAGAATATATATATATATTTATGTATATATATATATAACAATGCATGTGTGCACTGTGTTTCTGCCGTGTGTGTGTGTATGTGTTGAGTGTTGCACACTCAAGGAAGCATGGCTTGTGGTTGTGTGTGTGAGTGGATTTCAGGGCATGGGAGAGATTGTGAGTGTGTAAGAGATAAGGTGTGTGTGGGTAGTGAAATTTGTGAGTGTATATGAGAGTTGAGAGGGGCAGACAGTCGTGGGTTTTAGAGAGAGAGAGATATATATAGAGAGAGAAAGTGAAGAGAGAAGGAGAGTGTGATCTGTGTGTGCGAATACAGTTGGAAGAGGAAGCAAGGTGGAGAGCTGTGAGGTAAAGAGGTCCAGTGGTTGAACCAAGAGAAGGAGAGAGAAACGGAGGTAAAACAACTAAACCCATTATTTTCTCTCTCTAGAAATATCATGTGTACATAATCTGTTTTAGAGCATAGTGAATTGATTAAAGTCTTGGACATTGTAGTGTATGAAATATAGATTATTTTGCGAAAGAAATCACTTGAAATGGTTAGAAAATAAGGTAGAAAAACCCATTTGCAGGTCACGGTGATGGGGGGGTTGGGTTAACATTTATGTATAAAACCTTACTTGGTTGTTGGGAAAATAGTCCCCCTGAGTGCGGAAATACATTAGGATAAAAATGGGGGTTAAACCAGGACCGAACTGTCACAAAAATGAAGGGGAAAGAGTCGGCCGAAAGTTTGACCGAGGGGTTGACCCTCTATTTCGTGAAGATCGGGTGACTTGAACCCAAAACCAAGCCTAGATATGGAAACCTTGGAAAAAAATGAAGAGGATAGCATTTTGAAACCTTGAAAATCTCGCCGGAGACCAGTCGCGGGCGCCGGAAACCAGTCGCCGGCGCCGGAGACTAGTCACCGGCGCCGGAGAAGGCCCCGAAACCCTACTGGTGTGTTGCCGGAAAGTCGGGGAAGAAAGGGGCTGCTCGGGTCGGGTTTCGGGTCCAGTTCGGGCGGGGCTGAACCGCCCCTGCCACGTGTCGCTCCCACGTTTTAAATTAAAAGGGGCTGAGGGGCTGTTTGGCTACGAAGTTAAGAAATTAGAAATTGGAATTAAATGGGAACAGGGATATCTTATCCCTGTTTTGGATTAGCCACTGTTTGGCTATCCAAATTGAGAATAAGGGTTTTGCAAATTACGAAATTGCCCCTGAACTTTCTGAAAATTACAGTTCTACCCTGTACTTTTTAAAATTTTGATTTGACCCCTCAGATTTCAGAAATTACACTTTAACCCTAAACTTTTAAGTAATTACGCTTTAACCCACCAGAATTAAATATTAATAAAATGATAATTAAATTAAATTAATTAATTAATTTAATTATTTTAAATACTCTAAAATAGTCCGGAGTCCGAATGGGACAAGTCATTAGTGTATTTTGACTATCTCGGCCATTCTAAGACCAATGGTGAGGTCCGTTTTATGAGACGAGGTCCCAAAAAAATAAAAGACCCGTAGTGACCTTTAAAATTACCAAAATGCCCCTGAATTGAAACACAGTCAAACGAACTCCAAATTTAGTAAACAAATAGTGAAACTTTATTATCTCGAGCATTCCGGACTCAACCGTGGAGTCCGATTTGAGAAAAGAGGTCTCAAAATGTAAGAACCCGTGAAAAGTGCAAGATGACTGTTTTGCCCTTTTGAACCCAGATGTCCGAATTGAGTTCTACGAAAACCTAAACTTATTTTCTTCGACGTCCCGGACTCAATAGTAGAGTCTAATTTAGCAAAATAGAAACTTATAAAATAAAGACATGAAATTTGTTGAATAGCATCATTCAGGAAACAAATGAACTGAGTCACATGTTATGATTATAGGAACACGAAAAGGCAAAGAGAAGGTGATCTGACCTTCGGTATTCTCACGGTGATCCCACTATACTACGAGTACACCTCCCTGAGTTGAGGTCGATTATCAGGTACGATATATTGTGCTAAGTAAGAAATAGAATTGAGATTAGGAATACTTGTTCTGCTGCCTTGATTGTTCACATGTTTGCTTGATTGTTCACATGCTTATGTGTTTCATGCTATCTTGCTAAAGTT
Organism: Nyssa sinensis; assembly: GCA_008638375.1. Lineage (NCBI taxonomy): Eukaryota > Viridiplantae > Streptophyta > Magnoliopsida > Cornales > Nyssaceae > Nyssa > Nyssa sinensis. Next base: position 25,143,547 of record CM018038.1, read on the forward strand.
GGGGTGATGATGTGGATGATGATTATGTGTATATCGCATGTGTTAGAGTAGTGTGTGAATTATATGCTTTAAGAACTGTTGACATCATGAAAATATGTACTTGAAAGCATGCTTCATGTATGAATGAGATGCATCATTAAGATTACATTGTGGCATGAATGAATCAGAGCATATTGGCATAGTGTGGTTCTTTGTGCATGGCGTGAGTTGAGCACGTGGTGCTATGCATTATGAGGGTGCAGATCCTGTGGTGAAAAACCCAAAATCGGCCAATAGATACTCGCCTGCCTGACAGGTTCCGGACCGTGAAGCGAGACATACGTGGCGGTACTCATGCCAATGGGGAAGGGCCGTATCATGAGACATGGGTGGGCATAGAGTTGCATGGGTGTGTCACGCATACTACTCATATACTGTATACTGTTCATATACTGCCATAATGATATCGAATGCCATATAGAAATAACTGTACACTTGCACATGCCACACCCTTAATTTTGTTTCTTGCATTAGCATTATATTGTACCAGCATGTTGAGCTGACCCCTTTAGTGGGGCAAACATTTCAGATGATGCTCCAGCTGTGCGAGACGTGGAGATGATTTGATTGGGGATTATGTTTGGCCCGAGGGGCGAATTTGATATTGTATAAGGGCATAAGCCCAAGACTGTTTCTTATTTTGTATGTTGTGAACAAATGGACCAGACCCTATGTAATGTATCAGAACAGTATGTGGAATGTATGTGATTATCCTAAGTTATCTTTTATTTCTTTATTATTTTATTTCTTTTTGTCTTGTTACTTGCGCCTCGGGTTTGTTGGAATTCGGGGCGTGATATGTAAAGAGCTCTTCAGGGTACAGATCAAGAAACGTTATTTTATGCAGGTCAATCAGGCACAGAGGGTTCAGAGCCTAGCACCGCCTTCCATATCCTACCGACCTCAAAATAAGGAAACAAAATTCAATATGGCAACTACTATCTTTAGGATATCTTTAAATCCCTATTTTCACGACTCCTAATCCTACTTAACTTAGGAGATCTATAGTTTATAAATAAAGCTATAAAGTACGCTTTTAATTTATGTTCAATTCTTCTCTTGAATTACAACATTTACTTCTTTACTGACTGTATTAACGGAGAGGCTACCACCGGAGCCTTTCCGATGACCCTCTAACCTCAAGTTCTTGACAAGTAGCAAAGGATGGAAAACCTTCATCCAGGAAAGGGCAACATCAATGATTGTTGAAAGTATGTTATTTTATTCTTGAGATATATGTCCCATGACAATACAATGATAAGTATCTTAATCTATTTCAATTTGAAGATTGGCTTCAGTGTCATTTAATCTCTCTATATTGAATTCCTCTAGTTTGTGTTGAGTGATTACAAAATTGAATTCAAGCTTACTATTCAATGGATTGTGACTGTTTTGGTTATTTTTTTTTCTATTTGATAGTCAATATCCTCTTTATCAGGTAGATAGAATTCCACTAGAAACCTTTGATACATAACCCTGATTATTTATACAACAAATTTGCAACTTGGAAAGCCTTTTCTAGGTGACCATGATTCTATATGCTAACTCGTTGGCAGCAAGTGGATTTGTTGCTTCAACATCATATATGAATGTTAAAACCCCTAGTGGATGGTTTCAAGTTATTATTTTTAGCTTTTTATTTCTTCAACTTACTTTATTTCCTAAAGAATCAAGTTAATTTTTTATTTTTTGGGTCTTTAGAAAGAATCAAGTTTACATGGTTAATGAGTCAGATTATTACTCAATGTTTGTTATGCTTATGCAAGGTATTTAGAAATGAATAAATTGAAAATAGACCAAATCTTTAAAATTACTTTTTTGTATAAAGTGACTGTTTTTAGATTTAAACTTGCATTCTTAGATTTGATCATTTGAAAATTTTAACGTTGCACCAAGTAATACCTCTCGTCAAAACAACACAGATAGAAAAAATATAACTTGGTAGTTTAAAAAATCTATATTTCTTAAATATTTAGAAGATTCATTTATTGATCGAATTGAAGTTAAAAAAAAAATAAAAATTATATAGAATAAATGTTATACATAAGCCCATCAACAGATCAAGTCTATATGTTTTGAAATCAAAATTATATTTTGGTCTCATCACAGAGTCCAAATCGAAATGGAATTTTAAGATTTGATTATTGTAAGATTGAACGAAAACAGGGTAGATTTGGTGCAGTTTAGGTTTGAGTTTAACCACCGCTTTTACATATATTTTACAAGTCATAGACATCATATGAGAATCATTAATATGGCAGTTTACATAAATATGACCATATTCTAGTAGTTGGTTCGACAAGCCGTCCCCCCAACCATATATATATATATATATATATATATATATATATATATATATATATATATATAATTTGTTTTTTTTTAAGTACAACGATAGAGGAAGATGGAACTATTTTGAGTGTGTACGCGTAACATGTGACTTGAATTCTAATTTGTCATATGAAGAGAGAGGTTTTAACCACCTCATTTCGATGTGTTTTCACATCCTCCCAACCATCTTTTAAAATTAGTTAAAATGAAACAAAGTGAAATTCATTAAAAAAAAAAATCATTTGAAAAGGCATAGAACTTTATATTTATGTATATCATATGTATGTGTGTGTGTGTGTGTGTGTATATATATATATATATAAATAGCTTATATTGAAAATAATGGGAGGAGTCTTGATACAACAATAAAATTATCTTACTTATGACTTAAAAATTAGGGATTAAAACATATATTTAACTTCTTCTAGGCTTTACCACGGTGCACTTAAGTATATATATATATATATATATATATATATATATATATATATACACACACACATTGAAAAACTATGTTCAACAACATTAGGCATCGATATATCTGTCTGGGTGGACCTAAAGTTATGGTTTATGCTTTTTTCACGGTTCACATGGCTGGTCCACGTTTAGGCTAAAAAACACACCAAGATTAATTATGAAGACTGAAAGTGATGCAACAAATGATCAAGTTGCTTTCCTTACCAGTTACCAGCTTCCAAAATAAATCAAGTTTGCAATCCCATGGACTTTAATGTTTGGTAACTGTCCACTTGTCTATTCAATCCTCTTTTCATCCACTGGGAAGTACTTAAACTACTATATTTATATACACACACACATATATATATATATTTATGTATATAAGTATATCCTATTCAAATAATATAAAAGTATTCATTCTCCATGTAATTATCGCGAATTCGATTCTTCTGCTCTTTATCGTTGTATCAAAAAAGAGTGGGGAGGGCAAAAAATAAAAAATTGAAATTTCAAGAGTTTTCTTATAAAAACATTGAAAAATTAGGGGGAGGGAATTTTTAATTTTAAAAAAAAATTATAGTCTGCTACCATATATATGCACACATGATCCTTTTTGTTGTTAGACAAAAATTTTTGAATTAAAATCAGATGTCAAGTAATTGATATTTGGGATATTTCGATGTTTTCAATCTTCTTTTGTAATTATTTTTTTTAATTTTATAAAATTTAATAACTATCCAACAATTACTCCCTCAAAGATTATCCAACTATACCAAAGCCTCGGAAATATGGTCCAAAGATAAAATCTAACCCAACTTATGATTGATAAAAATAAATAAATATCTTAATTATGGGAGAGAAATAAACTGTCTTAAATAAAAGTTAGAAAGATAGTAGAATACATGATCTCATCATGAATTATAATTAAGAACAGCAACAGATAGTTTCCGGGCAGGGCCCCATCCTTGTCTTTGTTCATGTCCCATCCCGTCTGTCTCCATTTCAAAATTAAAACTAATAAACTAATATTATTAAAAATAAAAATTCATATATACATAATATAGTGCCTGTCCCGTTAGATCGGGACAAATTGTCATCCGAATTATGACTGGTTGGTTCAATTGCCTTTCTTTTGTCATATATGTCCTTTCTAAAACTGACTATTATCTCCATTTGCTCGACTGTGGCACCTAATAATTGGATCCAAAATGTATCTCTCGTGGTGTCAAATATATGATTGTCTGATCTTGTACAATCCTAAAGGTCAGTTTTGATGAAGGATCTACAACTCACAGGAATATGTGATTCTTTAAGAAATTGGACACCCGAAATATTAATTGGAGTTAAATATATGTCCACCAAGAAACTCTCACATGAAACCCATGATTTAGATATGATAAAGAAATAGGTTTTGGAGAAGTATTTAATTTAAATTACATTAAAAATAATGTCTTGCCTTACACTATATGTAGTTTTCAATTTTTTTTTACGAGAACACTATTAATGTTAAGAAATTATTTATTAGTCTCGGTGCATAGAACCCGAGAGAATAAATATCTGACATATTAACAAAATACGTAGGCCACGTATTGATATGTTAAATATTTATTAGTACGGATGTAATGTATCTGAGACTAATGAATAACAACTTGTTAACAGATTCTAGGGTAAATTACATTGACCTATTCTGAGATTTATGACAATTACACCGACTTCTCTTAAGATTTTTGAAATTACATTGACCTCCCTTACTTTACCTAAAAATATACAGACACTTCCATTTTGTCAGTTTTTTTTTCAAAATGACAAAATTACTCCTTTCATATTTTTTTTTTTCAATTTTTTAAATTTTGACCAATTTTTTTTTAAAAAATAAATATTGATAAAAACCTTAAATTTATTTTTATATAAAATAAAAATAAATTATTTACCTTAAATTTGTTTTAAAATAAAAAAATAAAAAATCTTTAAAAAAGGTTAGAAAAAATTGATCAAATTAATAAAACGTAAAAATAAATAAATAAAAGGGACAATTTCGTCATTTGAAAAAAAAATTGACATGAGGAAAGTATTTATATATTTTCAGATAAAGTAGAGGAAGTCAGTATAATTTCAAAAATCTTAAAAAAAAAAAGTATAATTAACATAAATTTCAAGAATAGTCAATGTAATTTACTGTAGATTCTACATATATGCACTGTTTTTCATTTTTTTTTTTATATTTATTTTCAAAGGTCCTTATTTCCTCCATGTGCACTGCTTCACTTTGCCTACCAAGTTATCAACAGCCACTGATTCACAACGCAGCCTGCTCTCTTGCCATACTTATAAGCATCTCTACCTAACATTGAGCACACCTAAAAACACGTTGCATGTGCATCATAATAATGCACCACAAGATATGGCTTTAATTTCGTGTCATGCCATCATTGTATCAGACGTTGATGCCGTGATGAGATGAGATGGACCGCCTTGGAAATTTCCACGCTCAATTTGCTAAAAATCCACTACCTTTACGTGCAAATTGAATCAACAACCACTCTTTCTGCCTAAATTTGAATTTTTGATATTTATGTCAAACTTTGGATGGTATGAATTTTCGTATATCATCTTCAACTATTCGCCTAAACAAGATTATTTAATTTTAGCACATTTAAAAAATTAAATGATAAATTCTTTGAAAATACATGTGTTTTGGGGTCATTTTATTTTTGAATGAATTTGAATTTTTTTTTTTGATAAAACATTAATCAATTGATAGGATCGATAGTATTAATATCCTTACGAACTCTCCATCCTTTAACCCTTGCAAAGACTTGAACCGCACTCTTTCTTTTGAAATTAAGCATATAATGTTTCTAGATCATTGCCTGTTGCCCGCTTCCACTAATAAATTTGAATTCTCAAAACACAAAAAACCAGTTTTAATACTTTCCTTGAAAGAGCACCATTTAAAAAAAAAATTAAAAACTGCCATGCCAAGTACGAAGACATTTTCTATCAATGTTTTTATTTTTTTTTCATTTGAAAAAATCAAAAAATAAATTTTAAGAATGTAACTAAAAAGACCCAATTCTCACAAAATTTTCTTCTTTATGGTCAAATTTTTTTCTTGACCAAATATGACCTTAGCTTGATTTAAGCACATTTGCATATTCAAATTTACATAAACGATAAGAAATTGTCTTTGTAGAGACTTGAACCTCACTCTTCCTTTTGAGAATGAACTAGTAATGTTTTTAGACCATTGTTACATCACGCTTCGACTAATAAATCTGATTTCTCGTAAGACAACAAAGTAGTTTTAATACTTTCCTTAAAAAGGCACTATTTAAAAAAAAAAGATTAAAAAATGCCATGCCAAGTACAAACACATTTTCTACCAATGTTTTTATTTTTTTTTGGTTTGAGAAAATAAAAAAATAAATTTTAAGAATGTAACTAAATAGACCCAATTCTCACAAAATTTTCTACTTTATGGTCATTTTTTTCTTGACCAAATATGACCTTAGCTTTATTTAGGCACATCTGCGTATTCAAATTTACATAAACAATCAGAAGTTATCTTTGCATTTCGAAATGACAACAATGGTCTTATATGAATTTTCCAAATCTGGAAAAGTAGTCAAAGAAGGCCTCTGATTTCAATGAATCAAATTATAACATTGACAATTTCAATTTTTTATTTTTTGTTTTTTCCTCTTGTTAGGTTGTATTTTAATTCCACATCAATAGATTCTAATCACCAATACATCAATGTTCCATTCAGAATTTAAAAGACCCAAAACATCATTAATAGATATCAAACATATGCAGGACAACTTGAGAGTTTCTAGATTTGTGCATGTTTGTCGCACGGGTAATAGGGTGGCCCATAAGCTAACTAGGGCTACCTCAATAGGCGAGAGCTTTGTTGCCTGGTCAGAGGAGCCTCCTAATTGGTTGGTTTCTTTTTTGAGTGCTGATAAGGATGTTATGTGATTCTCTCTCGCTTGGTAATGAAATTACTTTTCCATTGAAAAAAAGAAGAAGATGTTCCATCTAGGCTCAAATGCCAATTACATTTACAAGATCAAACTATATATAGATACAAAAAGTTTTTTCCAAAAATATTTGTAAAGAGATGTTAAAAAATCCGTCCAAAAAAATTTCAAAAAAAATGTTAACTAATTTATGTTTATTATTGTCATGCCTTTGACCCGCGGGACAGGACTAAGGGTCATTGGACCCCAATAAGGTAGGTAATATGACTAATCATCCTAGTCAAGTATATAAAATACATGCCCCCTTTTTTTTCTTTGAATTGATTTCCTTTAATTAGTTTCGATTCGGTTCGGTTCTCTTATTAGACTTGTTTAAGTCTCATAACAAGATAAAATGAAATTGATTACTATCAAAATGTCTGCATCAAATTTCCATCAACTGCATTAAACAAGGTCTGTTCAGAGTTGACTCTACAATTCTTATATATATGACATATTCATGAATAGTCTGGAGGGTACAGGTACCCTTGATAAATAAATGAATAACTACAAGAAAGTAACTAAGAAATACAATGACTTCAGTCCATCTCTCACTTCCTCCCATCAGTCGTCAATCAACTCAACACCTGTTATTCTCATGAACAGCAGGGGTGAGCCATAACGCTTAGCAGGGTTTTCCAAAACACATAAGCAAGCAGCATGCAAAAACTAATACAAGTCCGAAGAGGACACACCCTATAATCCAGTATGTATCACAAGCACACCACATCATCATATCCCAAATACATGCATAAATGTAAGTATTAAAAGGGCATTGCATCACTACATGTGGTTTGACAATCATAGCCAAGTAGTCAATATATGGAGGGTCGGACATATGACATAATTATAAACATATAATCTCACGAAGCACCTCTATTTCCAGTTCAAAGCCACAAGAATAATGTATATATTCACAGCTAAGCAACCATTCACAATTGCCATAGTGTCACAAATAGCAATGTACAGTCCATCGATAATCAAAATGAAGTATCACAGACAAGTCAAGGAGAAATAATCTCAACTGAAGCAATTTATAGCAAAAGAGATAAAATCGTATTCATCTCATTCCATTCTCTCAACAATCTCAATTTCATGAGTATCCACCTAATTTGTCTTTCGGTAAGCCTATGTGCTTTATGGGCTACTAACTTGAAGGAAACAAATGACTATCCGGGTGGGTTTACGGCTTGCAAGCTAAGGGAAGACACCATCCCTATCGGGTAAAGTGAAATCTCACCACACTCAAGAGCACACAAAAGACGTGACTAATTTCCATCCCAAGTCCTTTTCTCTTAAGTGTTCTTGTTCCAAAGTTTCAATATCTCAATCCACACCACAAACAGTATTTATCAATATCAATATCCCCTCAAATCTCACACCGCTCAGGTATAGTCGACAATATGCATATCAACATCATTCATATCCACAACAATACTAACAGTTATAAGAGATGATATATGATTTAACAAATAGATACAGGAGTAACAACAGTCATATATATCTATGACAAAAATAGAAATCATGATAAACATCAACATGTCAATCAAATGTATCCAATACCATCATGCAATTATCCAACATCATAGCATTCGATACAACAATCACATCATGCTGATAATATAATGGCAAGGTATCAAATGATACAGATAAATATATCATGCAAATAACATAGAAAATATACACATCAACACATCATGACATTGTCCTAGTCCCAATCTTCTCTCCGTTATATGGAAACACTACCTGTGTTTTTCATAATGTTTATTAATTGTCTTACGTATTTCTTGTTCTATTCCCAGGACCACCCTAACCCATAACATTAAGATATCGTATCAAATCTTATGGTTCTCTATGGCCAATTACTCTTTAGCCTACATCTCGGGTACCACTTACCCAAACAGTTATAAAAAAACGTATTCCCAGGTATCAAAAATCCTAAGGAATCCCTATTGTATTGTCTCTAAGTCATTTGACTGTCTTTTAAGGCCATAAGAGCATTTTTGTAATTTATCAGACAAGTTGCACTTCTACTGAGACGTCGTTTCTCAACACCAATGTTGGAATCAAATTCAGAAAGTCCAAGAATTCTAAAGATGTCTTCTTTGCATTTTATTAATCCTTATATATATATCTACTTTATGCCCAATGGGCATTTTGGTAATTTCACACATTCATGTAGGACTACCATGAGTCTCTATTTCATTATTTTAATATCATGTTCGAGTCTCTGGGGTCCAAAAATATTAAAAACTCCTCTTCCGGATCTTAATTTGGCTTTCAATTACTTAATATAAGTCTAGAGTTATAGTCGTCATTTTCTCACTTTATGTGGGACCATCACCGGGTCTCAATTTATTCAATCTGATCATATATTTGAATCTCAGGTATCCAACAACTTTGGAATAGCACCTTCTGAATTTTAATTAGTCTTTAAGTCGCTTAAACTATCATCAAGGTATTTTCATAATTTTTCATATTTATGTGGGACCACCTCAAGTCCTCGAATGTCCAAACCAACCTTGCCATTGAGTCCGGAATGCAGAAAAACCTTAAGAATGGTCCATCTTCCATTTTAATTGGCTTTATTTTCAATTGTATGAACAATTGGTCTTTTTTGTAATTTTTCTAAAATTAGTTTACTGATTTGTAAATAACTCAAATAAACCTGTCCCTTTTTAATTTTTAAAATTCAAATTTCTTAAACTTGTAACAAAACAGGCCGAACTAGATTCCATTCCCAATTTATGGAATAGGGTTATCCCTATTCCAATTTTAATTTTAAGAATTAGGTTTTAAATATTCCTATAACCAAGCATACACTTAGGCCCAAGCTCACTAGACCAGACTCATGATCCAACTCGACTCGGTCCATAACCCGTGACCCAACCTGGTTGACCCATTGACTGGTCAATGGTCAACCGTTGACCATTGACCGATCAATGCTGGAGCAGTAGCTGCCAGCATTTTCATTGGTTATCTTCTCCAACCAACTTGCCGGAAACTAAAAAAATTTTCAATTTTTTCCCTTGTTTTTCCTGTTGTTTCTTACATCCTTTTCCGTCATATTTCGTTTTTGAACATATTTAACAACTTTCTAAACACTTTTAACCAAGTTTTAGAGATCAATAGTGTTCAAAACAAGAAATCTCGATTTTTCCAACGGCCTGAACTTCACGCAATTTTTACCATTGTTTCTCTTGAATTTTTCTCCAAAATCACTCTCTAAGGTTCCTACAATCCATTCTGGTCCCATGCATGGTTCAAAGGTTACCCAACAAGTCATAATCCAATAAAACCCTGATCGGTTCTTTGTTTCATCAACATAGTGGCCAATGCTCATTTATATGTATGCACAACACATCCACAAGCACACAATGGTTCCTAACAAATTGAAAATGGAAATAAAAAGGGGTTTTAAAAGTTTTGACCTTAACTCTCGCCTAGAGAGAGAAAATCCTAGAGAAGGGAGAAAGAGCTCAATAAGCTTCCATGGCTACCGCTCCAACTCCCAGCACTCCATTTTCCTTTCCTCTTCTTCTTTTCTTCTTCTTCTTCTCCTTCCTTTGCTTTTCTTTCTTTTCTTCTCTAGTTTGGGTTATAGTGTGTGTAACACACACTGCTTCACATACACACACACACTTTCACACACTAATATACACATAAAGTGTTTCACACACTCACAATCACTCTTTCTCTCTCAACTGTACACAATACACACATACACAGAGCACACACACACAACTCCTATGTGTTGTTATGTTGAAGAAGAAAGTAGAAAGAAGAAGGGAGAGAGAGAGAGAGAGGGGGGGAAGATATGGAGAGAGAGTTACGTGGGGGAGAGGGGAAAGAATTCAAAAATGAGGGAATGGATGAGAGAGAAAGAAAATGTGATGGAGGTGATGTGTCCCATCACTCCATGCATGTCTCCCTACCATGCACCCTCAATCAAACTAGCACTTCTCCTTCCACCACCACAACGTTGACACATGTCCCTTTCTAAAATATCTTATTAGCTTATCATGGAAGCCTTGCACAATTCCCAAAGTGCCACGTGGCCAGTTGGCTAGTTGTGCACGTACACGCGCTCGAATTGAAAATGTCTCGGAATCGCACCAAACTTGGTACGCTAGCTAATTTCAACACTCTGATTCCAAATATGCAGTTCATTTTTTCAAATTCAATCATTTGGATTTTTGTATTTATCTATGTCCTGTAAACGACTATGTAACCTAGTAACTCACACCAATCCCGAACAAATTACCAAAATTCCTTTTTATCCTTACTGTGTCATATTGATGACTTATCGACTCATTTTACAATTTATTTGGCACATTTCTAATTTATCTCCAGTCTGTCCTCAGCCTATGTTGACAATTTACCGAATTGCCCTTTAATATTTTTCGGGTCTTACAATTACCATACTTTTTTTAACGATAATAATTAATATAGTATACTTTAACAACATTATTTTAGGAGGAGAGATGGAAAGAGAAAAAGAAGAGTAATATATGATTTATTTAAGTTTAACAACATTATTTTAGAATATTTAAAAGGATTACAAGAGTATTATGCGTAATTAATATAGTCTAGTTTATTAAATTATTAATTATTTTATGAGGATTTGTCTTGTAATCTATATGATTCATTAATTTATTATTAAATTGATAAAGATGAATTCAACTAAAAAGTTTATTTTTTTAATTATTATTATATTAATAGTTAAACATTTATATTTATGGTTAAAGCTAATAACTAAATTACTTAATAATTAATATATTTTTAAAATTCATTTATATTATTACTATTAAACAGAGTAAAACACGTATATAACCATGTTAATCGTGTCAATTTCATGTTAACAGATTCATAGGTTAAACGTATCAATTTCGTGTTAACAGGCCAATTTCAGGTTAATAGGTTAAATGTATCATTTTCGGGTCACGAGTCATGAGACACGTTTTAATAAACAGGTCAATTTCGGTTCAATTGAGTCAACCCGAACACGACACAAATAGTAATCGTGTTAATCGTGTCTGGCCCAATTTTGACCTAAACACGATTAAGCCCAACCCGAAACTTGCTAAGTTCGTATCATTTTCGAGTCATGTTCGCGGGTCGTGTCCAATATTGCCAGCCCTACTTGCAGACTGCTGAGACAAGTGGATTTGAGGATTGTAGTTGGTGCTGGAGTATGCAGAAGCTATTTAAACTAAAAAGTACAATGAGAAGTTGCAGACAAACTGACTAGTAGGTTAGTTGTTTGTGGAGAAGGCATCGTGAATTTGTATTGTGTTTTTTTTTTACTAGTTAACTTTTGCAACTTATTGTGAGTTTTTTTCTCATGAGGATTTCCCATGTATGATTTGGTATCCCTCTTATTTTTTTTAATGCACATGATGATTACATGGACTTAAGATCTTAAGTATTCAACATGAGAATATTTTTCGACAACAATTCATGTTGGTTGACAAAATGTTTATAAATCTGCTTTCTTAGTTAATAATAACTTGGTTTAATGAATTAAAAGGTGATATAAATATTTCTGCACTTCTAATAAACACTTACTCTTACTTGTTTTTATATCGTACTATGAACTTTGGAACAATTTAGTAAGTTCGATATATGTTTCCAAAATACGACTCAAAATTTGTTTAGCAACTAAAATATTTTAAAAAATAAGGTAGATGAATTAAAATAGTTAGGACGATTTTTTTTATATTTGATTATTTTGTAATTGATGTTGACTCTAGATTTAATTAAAGTTATTTGAACAGAAATTTATGTATAAATTTATCATTTTTTAACTTCATACCACTTCTTGTATACAAATATACTAATACATGAGTATAACTCCTTGTATAGAAATATATTACTATTTTATACGTCTGATTTTTTGTTTTTTTGAATTTGATTAAAAATTGATATTATAAAAAATCAGGTTGGATGCATTTTTTCTTTTATATTTGATTCTTTTATAACAGATGAGGCTTCCTTTGTATAGTGTACCACTCTTTGTACAAAAATGTACCAGTACATGTGTTGAAAAATAGTACTGTTTGTATAAAAATGTACCACTACTTTGTGCATTAATTTTTTTTAATTTGATTAAAAATTGAAATATTTTAAAATAATTAAGTAGAATGAATTTTTTATTTTTTATTTAATTCTTCTATAACAGATGAGGCCTCCAAATCTAATCCAACCATTCTCACTTCTTGTTTGTTTGTTTGTTTGTTTTTCAATCAAGTGAAAATTTGTTTACACGTGGCTTGTTGGCTACTCTACATTGTTGGGTCCAATTGGGGGCCTAATTCAAGAAGTTTACTATCTTACTAAACACACAAATTTAAGTATCAAAGACCTATATTCGTTGAGCCTTCGGTAGTACTCTCTACAACTAGGATAACTATAATGGTCTTAGTGCTATCGGCCAAGAAGACTATTACTTCTACAAGTTATACATATTATTAGACACCATACCTTACTCGTCAACTATGTGCAAAACAATCTTCGTCATTTGTTGTACCGAAACACCATTTTCATTTACAAGCGTCTTTGCGTTGAGTTCCCTTCAAAGGTGCATTCCAATACTTGAAATATTTGTCATCTATGTAGACATAATTTTAAAAATATAAACATATGTAACATACATGAGTGACTTAACGGTGTTTTCAGATTGTGAAGTTGTTTATAAAATAAAATTTAGGACAGTGATTGTTTTGTAAGGATATAAAATTTATAGAATAAGGTTGAAATGAGGTTGATAAGGTCTTGTGCAGATGTAACTACTATGAGTTTTGTAAGGAGCATGAAAAAGACAAAATGAAATGGCTGGATTCAGGTGGACAAAGAATTTATCTGTTATTTTTTGTGCATAGAGAAATTTATCTGTCATAGAGAAAGTTCTTTATTCCTTAGTAAAATTTCAATTTTTTGAAGGAAAAAAAGATAATCACATGGAGTTTTGTAAGTTGAATGAAGGAGATGGTTGAATTCAAGTGAATAGAGAAATTTTTATGTGGTTTTTCTGTGCACAGAGAAATTTCTTCCTTTGCGGGGAACAAAATTTCTCTATTTAAAAGATATTTATTTCACAGAATTTTATATGCAATACAAATCTTGTTTGATAGGTCTAAATTTTTAGAGTCCAAATATATAATTTTATAAAAAATAAATTTATATATTGAAAGTTATTTAATTTTGAAATTAAAAAAATGATGATGTGGTTAGGAAGATAGTAGAGAGATTTGTTTGGAGCATGTTTTCATACTGATGGGAAATTTTGTCAACAAAATTTTGAGGGACTTATTGGGTTAGAATATTTTAAGTTGGATTTTAGCTTAATTACGCACTCTACGAAGGACCCATTACCCAATGCTCCTATTTATAAATGAATGTGTGATAATGTGCAATATGACATGAGTTTGTGTAATTTTAACAAGAAACAATTCAGAATTAAGTACACTCTAATTGCATGCATATAATAATTATTTGTGATGTAATTCACAACATATTTTAATTTTTAACCATTTTTTTTTTATTTTACAAACCAATAATAGAATTCTATACCATTATAGGTTTAATCTTATATAAGAAATGGTACTTTTTTTTTTTTACAAGTAATGGTAATTTCTATTTAATTTTTCTTAAAAAGAACAAAACATCTTGAACAATAATTTTCCAATAGAAGAATATTGGTTGTCCATAAAATATAAAAATTGTTAATCTATTGGCCAATAAGGGTGCTACATAGACGAAGATCCATTAATTATGTTTGACTAGAGAGTTGATCTATTTATGTATTTTGGTTTGTTTGATAAATCCACATAGTCTTCTTTCCTTATAAAATTGATATTTTGTAAAACAATTGGAGGATGGGAAAAATGCAAAGAACCATTTGAACAAAAAAAAGATAGTTCTCAAAGCATTAAAATCGTAATGCAAAACATTATTTTATTTCCATTTTGTAAAACTACACATCAACGGGTTTAACTTCAATTTATGCAATTATTAATTATTGAAAAAAACTCAGTCAAATTCTAACATGTATTTGATTGAAGCATCAATGCTTGCATATGATTGATACCACGATAGTTCTATTGCCGAGGCTCCTCACATGGGGACTTTGTGAAGGTGATCGAGAATAAAGGGAGGAGTTTAGAGCTTACTGAGAGATGGAGGCGAGAGCGGAGACTTGCGATGGTAAATGATGAAGATGACGAACATTAGGTGCTTTAGACGCAAATTAGGGTTTACATTTTAAGGAGACAAGTGGCTGCCGACCGAGATTAAAATAATATATGTGGTATGGATTTTTTGTCTTTTTATATCTTAATAGCCTAAATATAATATTATTAGTATAAATGCAATTTCAAAACTTACAGCGCAACTTTCTTATAAATACTAAAAAATATTCAACTTACTTATAAAGAGCCCTCCAAGTTCATGTTAAGTCAAATTTTCCCTAAAATATTTACACCTTGGCTGGATTGAAGGAGTTGGAAGAAAAGAAGAGGAAAAGGGAATAGAGGAAATCTTATTTCATGCTTGGTTTAAAAATAGAGAAGGAAAAGGAAATAAGAGAGAGGGGGGTCTCTTACTTAATCCATTCTTGCTCTCTTTCCAAATGTGGGAGGAGACAGAATGTCACGCCCCAGGCCTTAATAATCCTGCTTGGTTTATAAATAAAGAAGGAAAAAGGAAA
Source organism: Nyssa sinensis (assembly GCA_008638375.1). Taxonomy (NCBI): domain Eukaryota; kingdom Viridiplantae; phylum Streptophyta; class Magnoliopsida; order Cornales; family Nyssaceae; genus Nyssa; species Nyssa sinensis. Next base: position 25,159,105 of record CM018038.1, read on the forward strand.
TGAGGGAGAGGGGGGTCTCTTACTTAATCCATTCTTGCTTTCCTTCTAAAAGAGGGATGAGACACAATGTCACGCCCCGGGCCTCAAAGACCCAAGGGTGACCTTGTAAAACAAGGTCAAACATCTAATAATTCTTGTACATCTTAACCACCCTGTGATTAACATTTTCTCACTTGATTTTTTCATAACACGCATATATATATATTCATTTCATATAATTTCGTTCATCATTCCCAAAAGTTTACCAACATATATTAAATTGAGGATATTTACTATGTCAAATTCCTATGGGTCAAGATAGTGCAACATTACTAGTTTTTTGGTACATCTTTGTATATATACAAAAAAATACAAGTCTTGGCCCCCATAGCCTTAACATTTGCATCAATGAAATTATAAGGCTAACTACATCCAAAAATGAGCAAAAGGCAAAAAAAAAGGTATTCTTTTAGTCCATGTCGTCAATTCACTAGCTCCTTGCCATTATTTGCATCTGGTAGGGGTCAAAACAATAACCCTAGTAGAGATTCTAAAATAGAAAAAATTAAGTCGGTGCAACGTGTAGGTATATGAGATTTGAAGTGTCAAACAAGTGCCCAACCAACATGCTCACACAATGTAATTATTATACTCATCATGCTCCCAACAAAGAAATTAATAATCTAATTACAAGAAAGCTACAATGAGTAACAAGGATGAATGAACACCACATAATCACAAGGAAAGGAAATGTGCATATACAAGTTATTATTTCTGTTCCACTTTATCTCTCTCAATCGGCCCAAATCATCTAGTTCTAATTCTCACTCCACAAATGTAATCAACTAATGGCCCTTGGTAAAGCTTGGCACTTCCTGGGCTACTAACCCAATGGAAATGCACCACCACCTGCGTGGGGTTACAGTTCGAAACTAAAGGAGATAGCATTCCCATCACAACATATCTCCGAGTATTTATCACAATCTTATAAGCACTCAACCATCTCTCATCCATCAATCGAGTCTTCTTACTTCATCCCTATCTATCGTACCAACAATCTCATAATTTACCTCAACCACTGTTTAATAATTTTTCAAGAAAATATATTCACATTCAAGTTATAAGCACATTTAGATATAGCAATGCTTTCATCATTCATTAACAAAAATATGGCAAGAATCATATAATTACATGACTTTCATCATTTCCATCAATTTTCAACAAGAATATGACAAAAATAGTACAAGTGCATAGCATTCAATATTTTCATCATAGCCCAAAACATGATATATATATATATATGTATATATATATATGTGACATGCATAAGACAATACATAGAATCAAATAGAATGCACAATGTGTTTATGTAAACACCCAACCTTTAACCTAGGTTAGAATCCCTAACTCAAAGCTTGAGAAAATGTAGATTTATGTTGTAGGCAGAAAGATTCCAAACCATAGCCTTAATCCTTGCTCCCACATTCTAAGAAAAGGAATACACCATTTATTTCACTACATCAAGCCAAACTCATAAGAAAATTAAACAAATGGAAGAGGAAATGGAAAACCACAAAATTTATCTTTTGTTCTTGATGAAATTCTGGAAAATCCTAGCTTCCAATTGGTGAGAAGTCTTTTTAAGGATGAATCCTTGAACTCCAAGGTGTTTGTATGGCTTAGAATCCCATGAAAACTAAGAAATTTCAAAGCCCTAACTCCCATCTTGACTTGGAGAGAGTTTGGAGAAGAAAGAACATGAAAAGTTGAGAAAAATGTTATTTTTAAGAGCTTTCTGCCACTTATGCAAAGCAAACGAAAAGTTCTTTGTTCGAACGATGGCACTTTTGTTCAAATGAGCAGCGAACAAACACCTACTGGAAAACTCATTCGAATGAGCCATTCTTAGGATCGAACGACCACCCGAGAACCTGTGTTTTTCACCCAAAAATCTAATATATTTTACTCATACAACTTTCATACTTCATGCATATTTTTCTAACCATATCATATCCACTATCCATACTTCAACAACATCAATAATAAGAAATGAATTACTCAATAACACTTCTAAAGGTTTAAGTACTCAAACTTAGTTAGAAACACTAACTCCCCAAACAAATATACATATAACACATATCTCATTATTCATATGTTTGTGGTTATTATAATCATGCAAAAAGTAATATTACCCATTAATTATTCATTTTATTACGAAACGTTACATAGAAAAAAAGAATTAGGGAGTTTGAAATGATCCATTTTGTCCTTCTCTTTTAAAATAAGTGAATTCTTACTTTACTCTTTAACCCACATAATAAAATATTTCGTACTCGTTTGGATGAGTTGTGAAAAAATGCAATTTGAGTTTAGTAGCGGTTTAAATAAATAGCTGTGAAAAAGTGCTAGTTGAGTTAAATTGATGAATGTTTGGATGAATATATTTGATAAGTGTTTAAATGTTATTATAGTATTTAGATGAGCTGTTAATAAGTACATAATAAGTATGAATTGTCTTTTTTGCCCTTGAATATGAAATTGTGTGTTTAATAATGTAATATATTTTTAAAATTATATTATCTTTATAAATAATAAATAAATTACAATAAAATATTTATTTATTTATTTTTATATTAAATATCTATTACCAATATTATATACAAATATAATATTATTTATTTTAATATTATATACAAATATTATTTGTTTTAATATTAATATAATATTATTTATTTAATGGAAATGGGTAGCAGCCATTTGGAACGATGTATATTACGTTTGTGTAGGACATAAAAGGAATTACAAAATATGACAAGAACAAGATGGAATAATAGAGAGATGGCATTGTTGTAATAAAATCAAATACAGAGGGCCGAGTACTATGTTTGATGAAAATGGGCTATGAGGCATTCCGCCGGTTTTGAAAAAGTCTCCATGAGCAGCTCAGGCATTTCGCCCGTTTTGAGCTCACTCATTTCGTTAAGTGTGTTCCAATAAAGTTTATTCGAATAACTTTGAATGTCATAAATGCATTTTGGATTTGAAAATATTGAAACAGGGCAATCGGTCTACTAAATCAAACATAATTTTCATTTTTTTTTCTTTTTTTACTATATTCTTTTCAAGTAAGATGAAAATATTAAATTATTTATTCCTCTTTTTATTTTTATTAATTATCTAAATATAAAAAATGAATTATGTTATTTTTCTCTTCTTCCTCTAAAATGTTAAGATTAGACATTTGTTTGAAATTGTTTATTACGAATGACTTAATTATAATTATTCTTATTTAAATTTATGAAGGATATCATTTATTTCAAATTTTGAATTTAATTATCATAAACTTTTTTAGCATGTTACGTTATCACTCTTACTTTTTGTTTTTTTCCCTCTAGGTCCACATTGATGATCCATAAAGATGGATCTAATTGGAAATAATTGTGACCATCTGATCTAACGCATGTGTTAATACAGTCAATCGACTGCGTAGTTGACCAAAGATCTATTCCGATACTATGAACGAAGTATATTCATTGAATGGCTGCGATTTCCTCACCAGTTTGACCCCCCCAACCTCGGAATTTCTCGAGTCTAGGCGGGACCAACAAAATTTAGAGAGAGTACAGAGCGGCACGTAGACTCAATACATATATATATATATATTTAGAGAGAGAGAGAGAGAGAGAGAGTCTGTGTGTGTGGCTTTACCAATAAAATGCTCTATGGTGTGAAGGAGTGAGGTGGCAAAAGACGTTTCAAGAGAGATAGGAGAGAGAAAGAGAGAGAGACTCAAACAATGAACACCAACATCACATGGGAGAAGAGCCACCTCCACCGTTACGCCCTTCCCCATTTCTTCTCTCTTCCTATTAGGTCTTCTCTCTCAATTCATTGCTGATTGATTCCTCTCTCCACTTTCTCTATCTAGCTGCCCGCAGTTGCTGCTTCAATTCTCTACCCTTTTTCTGGAATTGAAGTGGGTTTTGTGGATCTGCTGGCGGGAGTTGAGTTGATTGATTCATCTGGTGTGTTTTAGACTTTAGAGGATCTGTGGATGAGAGAGATGGAGGAGAATCTGTTGTGTCAGTGGAGCGTGGTTCGATCAATTCTCGCCATCCTTCAGTGGTGGGGTTTCAATGTTACCGTTATCATCATGAACAAATGGATCTTTCAGGTCTGTTTCTTCTTATCAAATTCTTATCATGTTTTTATCTCTCTATACACACGCAAAAGTATATATGTTATCTTATGTGGGTTTACCTAATTTTGTTATGCTTTTTTTGTATATGTATTCATTCTCATATTTAGTACTGGTCTGGTTGTTGTTGATTTTTTCTTTTTTTTTTGATAATTTAGTTTTTATTCCAACTTTTGAATGTGGTTATTTTGTTGTTCGCTAAAAAAGTAAGAAGGTAATTTGGTTGTGCCTACTGATGGTATGCTTGTGGTGAATTTGATGGGTATTGTCCCAAGAAAACAAGACTGAACCTTTTTTTTTTTTTTTTTTCCTTTTTTCTTTTTCCAGTTTTGCTTAACCAGAATATGCTAGTATCAATGTGGGCAGTAATCAAATTTAAAATAAATTATTCTATTTCTTTTATTTTATATATTTTTGTAGTGCTTAGCAGAGAGTTTTAATGTTTTGGAATCTTATAAACAAAAAGGCTGTCATTCAGCCCCTCTCAATAAATGTGTGTGTGTATTGCATGATGACCTGGCTTAGGATGTGTCTGTATTTCTTTTTTTATTTTTTCTTAAAGAAGAATATGACTTCGATTTGGAGCCTTTGCTGAATTAAGATCTAGCTCATCTTTGTTTCGTTGAGCAAGAATCAGAGCAAGGTTGTCAATGCTGTTTCATTCTGTACCATTTCTGTTCAGAATCCGGTTCTGCCTAGAGAAATGGAAAAACGGATATTAAGATTTTATACCAAACTTCATTGCTGCTACTTTTTTTTTAATACAGTCATTTCAACTAAATTCTGTAAATCAGACATAAATTAAGCTGTCTGATGGGTAAATTTTGGAGAAAGATGGAAGGGAGTAGCATCTTGGAAAAGGGTATACTAGTAGGTGGAAGATATGCAGAGGGAAGCATTGGTAGCTTCTTCTTCTTCTTCTTCTTCTTCTTTGATACATTGGATGAGGGAGGAGATTAGCTGCTGATAGGTTGTATTTCTTGTTTAACAGATTTAAAGAAGATGATACATGGTTCCAGATTTTATGAACTTGTTAGAGGAGGATTGGTTAAATATAATATTTCTTGGGTCCCTATCTTTTATGCTTTCAGGACCTTTTCTATTCCTGCCATCAATATAATTACTACCTCTAATGAGAACTTTAAAACATGAAACACGTGATTTAAACCAGAAAGCGCTTAAGTTGTGGAATTACTGTTTGACTATTTGTAAGGGTGTCAATTCGTGTCGGCATGTCATGTTTGGATCGTGTCATATATGTCAACCCAAACATCACATGATTAACGAATCTCGTCAAGTTTCAAAACACTAACATGATTCATTTATTAAACAGATTATACGTGTCGACACATATAACTTGTTTATTCTAATATTTAAAGTTTTTATTATAAACAAATTAACTATTCATGACAAACATGCATCTATATCATGCATGTGCGAGATGTTACTTGTTTTTTTACACTTATAGAAGAGTTTCCAAGTTTAGTTTTCATATGAGACAGAACAAAGTGGAGATCCCAAAGTCTTCATAAGAAGGCTATTTTTTATTTATTCTTTAGAAACTAGATGTGTTAACTTGTGTTAAAGGGGTTGATATGACTAAAACCCATATTCTATCAATTTATTAATCATGTTGACAATTGACACATTTTTGACATAAATCCATTTATACTCAATCTAAACTCGCTAACTCCATATTGTGTCCGCGTCATATTGTTTTGGTTGCATCAAAAATTGCTACCCTTAACTACATGTATGGTGGTGAATATGAAATAAGTGCCAAATTGATGCAACACCCAAAAATGTTTCACGTCGGCCTTTGCATAAATCAGCATGGGAAGTCCCTTAGAGAATTAGTCTGCTTGCTAGCTTTCTAAGAAGTACGTATATGACAAGACACAAATACACAAACTAGGATTTTTCAAAAAAGCACATTGGGGATACGCTAAATAATACATATATATTTAATTATTTTAATGTATATGATCATATAATCTAATTTTAACATTATTTCAATAAAATTAGGAGTAAAAAGAATTCAAAAATCATTTAGTGAGAGATTTGCTATCCCAAGCACCCAACATTAGGGGGTCAAAAATATCACCCCTTCCCCTTACAACCAAAAAAAAAAAAAGCCTAAGTGTGTCTTGACATATAGACTAATGAGTCCCAAGCTCCCGGCATGTCTTCACGTGTTTGAAATTTTTAAGAAAATTTAAAAATATTAAAAAAAATTCAAATATTCATTTTAACATGTCTGATATAGGACATATATGGTATCCTAAAAATATGGATATATGTTTTAGAATAATTGTAGGATTCTTTAATTTTTCAAGTTTGAGCCTATTTCAGATTAGTTATTGTAGATAAAATATCTATTATCTTTACTATTTTCTATTCAAAATAAGATTCTTTCTTCTATTAAGATTAGGATAAGGATAGGAGTTTTGGTTTCCTACTCAAAGTAGTAATATATATTCTAGCTTTATAAATATGATATAACAGACTTATATTATCCAGTTTTTTTTTATCAATAATAATATAATTTTGAGTTTTAGAGAATTTATTCTCTTTTTGGGTTGATTTTTCCTCGTTTTTGGATATTGACATTGGTCGTATCCATCCTTTTAACGTTTTCATTCAGCGTTAGTTGGCATAAGAGTGAGCGCTTGCTTGGCTAGATGACAATTAATGGAAACAGAATTAGAACTCCTTACAATGAAGTTCATAGGAGACCCTCCGTTACTTGTTTGGAGTTTCGGATACAAGAATCATGGTGACAATAGGTATTGCACTGACGATGGAGCTCGTAGTTAACTTGTTTGTGGATACGTTTCTATTCGAAGAAGTTATACACAATTACAAAAGACTTCCTGAATGTGATGGTAATTTTTATTTTGAAGACTTTCATAATTGGAAATATAATTTGAATGATTGTGTACACGAAATTTTTAAATGAAAAAAAATATTTTTGGGCAAAAGATAAAAATTATTGGATTAGCGAAAAAGTGTTGGTTTATTTACAGAGGTGCAGACAACTACAAGGTAAAAATTGTATTCGTTCATGCCCAAGAATAATGAGGTTGTTGATGGATAGATTTTGGTCAAGAAATTATCTGTAGATTTTAGAAGATAAATGTATATTATAGACCAACATGGGATAATGTTAGAACGTTAGAATATATTGTTGAGTACAAAGAAAAAACTCCAATACCTATTCCTAGCACCAAGGGAATGACACAAGTGAAATTTGAAATTACTGTAGTGAATTTGACAGATAAAGCTGCATATATTGAACCGTTGAAGGACACGTACATCCAAAAGATTCTCTTATCATATGAAGTATAGATCAAGTTATTTCATCCCTTGAAGACGATCACAAGGAGTTGGAAGACAATAAAGTTGAATTTATATCTATTAATGTTGTTGACACAGTTGGTGCAGATGATCAAAAAGAGTAATTGATTGAAAATCTTATTGTGCAGGAAGAAGAAAAAAAGAAAGTTCAGAATTAATATCTCAAAGCATGAATCTAGTGGCACAAATAAATTCCACAAGTTCCTTAATGGAAGAGAAAGAGCAAGAAATTTGCATGGAAATAGTCAAAGCTAAAGATGAGAATGAACATAAAGTTAGCATGATGATAATGATGCTTACAAGGAGATTGACATTATCAAGTTGGATCAAAACGATGATTCTTCTTGTTTTATTATTGGAGCATTATTGTCATCAAAAGTTTAAAATTACATATTTAATAAAAGATGTGAAAGAAGAAATTTTTTAGTCTTCAATTGTTCTTAAAAAGATTCAATCGTTCTTGTTGAGTTATGAACGGATTTGAGGTCGAGTACATCCAGTTAACTCGAGGACGAATTTTTTCTAAGTGGGGGAGTCTAATGTAGGACATATATGGTACCTTAAAAATATAGATATATGTTTTTAAGTTATTGTAGGAATCTTTAGTTTTTTAAGTTTGGGCCTTTCTTCAACTGGTTATTGTAGATAAAATATGTATTATCCTTATTGTTTTCTTTTCAAAATAGAATTCTTTATTCTATTAGGATTAGGATAAGGAGAAAAGTTTTGGTTTCCTAATCAAAGTAATAACATTCTAGCTTTATAAATTTGTTGTAGTAGATTCTATTGTGCAGTTTTTTTTTTCAATAATAATATAATTTCGAATTTTAAAAAATTTATTTTCTTTTTGCGTTGATTGTTCCCCGTTTTGGATATTGACGTTGGTTGTATTCATCTTTTTACATTTTTGTTCTGAGTTAATGTCAAACACATGTTCGAAGCGTGTCATGTCCCAGATGTGTTCGTTGACACTTTGGTCTTAGAGAGGTATCCATGCTTCATAGCTGGCTTTACTAAGTATGGTCTACACTTTAGTGGAAGTTGGTATTGAATTCCAATTATTATGTTTGGCGGTTTTTACTTTGTTTCTAGTACCTTTGTTCATTCACCTCCTCCCCAAAAGAGCTTTTGGGTTTTTATTAAAAAGTAAAACTTTGTTTACTGGAAATTAGGGGTGCACAAAAAAATGAGAACCGTAGAACCGACCCGAATTGAACCCGAACCGAATGGGTTGGTTGAGTCAGTTCTAAAGATAGTTTAAGTTGGGTCGGTTCTAGAATTAAACTATTCGGGTTGGTTTTAGTTTAAAGTTCGGGTAAACCAACCCAACCTAAGAACCGAACTCCAAATGAAAAATATTTATAAAAAAATTAAGAAAATTATATATATAATGTGATTTACAAGTACTATATTTATATATATATATATATTATACATTTACGACATTAATATATTTTATATATATAATTAATCAAGATGTATATAATATTTCATGATCTAGTTGTTGTGTGTGGACTCACGAGCAAGCTCTTTATCTCGTTATCGGCAAACAAATAATTACCGTTATTTTATACTTTATATTTCATAATGAAATACATAATATATGCGTGCATATATATATATCATTGTTTATATAAACTGTTGTAAATATATTTTTCATTGTTTATATATATATATATATATATAAACTATTGTACATATATATATATATAAAATATTTTTTTATCAGTAAAGCCTGTTATATATAAAATATATATATACATATGTATATATAACCATAGATACATACATATATATAACTTGTTATACATACATACACACACACATATATATACATAATATATATAACCTGTTATATATAAAATATATATATTATGTAAATAACATATATACATGTATATAATTGGAATCGAGTTTTTAGAGAGAGAAACAAATAGTAGATTGGGTATGCCGGGTAGAACCGGAACCGACCCGAATATTTTTGGGTTAGGTTAGGTCGGTTCGGTTCTCTTATTGTTGCAATTCGGTTCCGGTTCTAATTCTTTAGAACCGTTAAAGGTCGGTTCGGCTCCGGTTCTTTTATAACCCGACCCACATGCACCCCTGCTGGAAGTGCAAAAGGTCGTACAAGTGTAGGTTAGTAGAAGAGGATGCTATTCCATTTCAATAGGAAATAACTTGAACCACTAGTGCCTCTAATATAATCATTCATGCTTTTTAATTTGTTCACAATCCTTTGATTATTTTTATTTTATTATTATTCCTTTTTTTTTTTTGCAACTAAATCTTACTGTTATGGATTAGGCATGAGTGCAAGATTTAATCATGGAAAAATTCAAATGCATAGCTTGATACATGTAATATTTAATAAGATAGAATAAATAGTAGTTGACTATCTGATTTGTTCCCCTAATTCTTTTTTTCCTGGAGCCTATAAGCTGTTATTGATTGCCTGAGCAAATTAGGCAAGAAGCCAAAGACGAGGGAGGAAGGAGTACTACAGCATGAGCTGCTCAAAACATCTGCGGGGCAGTGTAGTTCTGCCTTTGACAGTCATGCTCTTGAGTTTCTGTTAATTTTAAGGACAGTTGTGCAACTTTGTCTGCCCTTTGGTGTTTGTACATGTCCTGTCAGCTAGAAAAAAATAATTAATATATTTTGTCAGCAACAGAGCAGTGTTCTGCTAACTATTTGATTAAAGGTTTAATTACTGATTGGGAGAGGTCTTCTTATGTCTCTCCAAATGCCTTGGTATCTCATTTAGTTATATCTGAGCTTACATCTTTATTTCTTTCCTTTTGTTTTATGTCAGTTCTAAAATACATTATATAGCTTGACACGGGTTTAGTTGAAATTCAAAAAAAAAAAAAAAAATTCTGTACTTGAGTTGATTCATGTTAACTTTAGATATTGAACTGAATTGGACCACCTAGTCTTTATCAATTATGGACTCGTATTGTTATATGATGTTGTTCCTGCCACTTAATTTGTGTCTTCAATAAGGCATCAGACATACTTATCAGGGCTTATTCCCCCCGTGGGCCCCAACCCAAAAAAAATAAAGCAAAGAAGAGAAAAGAAAAATTGGAGGCATAACTTACTGATCAAAAGAAAAAAAAAAAAAGAGGGATAACTTAAGATTTCATAAATAATTTTTTTTTTGGGATAAATATGTTGGCTTTCTAATCTTCTTTTTTTCTCCTGAATTTACCTTTTTTTAAAAAACTTTTGTACACCTAAATGTGCATATGTAGAAGGTTAACTTTTCAGTTTTTGTCACTTTTAAGCCATACATTGCTCAACTATAGAAAGTCTCAAATAGAAATTGAGAATGTATATTTGGCTAATATGAATATTGCATTGATATTTGCTTCATAAGTCTGAAATATGCTTACACTTTAAGTTGAACTTTCTTTCTTTCTTCTTCTTCTACTCAGGATCTGGACACAAGAAACAATTGAAAAGTATACCCTTAAACCTTCCTAAGATGAGCGGAACTATTACAAAGGATGTGAAAACAAGAAACTACAGAAAAGTATACCCTCAAACCTCCCTAAGATAAGCAAAAATATTACAAAGGATATGAACACTAGAAGCTATGGAAAATGGAAAAGTATACCCTCAAACCCCCCTAAGACAAACAAAACTATCATCTCATGTATTCTGAAAACTCTACAAAAAGAATCAATACAGAAGGACGAACTCCCAAAATCCAAAAAAATACGTAGCTTTGGTGAAGGATAGGTGGACTATCCTCCGCCTCTTCCTCCCTTCTTTTTGGGAATACATAGTCTAAATTTAATGTCACTAGAATGGTGGATCCTCAATGTCAAGTTGGGCAATAAAATAATTTGTAGGTTGTTTGGCAAGATTGATTTTACTCTATTTTCACAATCTTTCGTGAATCATCTACTAGGCTCCTTTGAATCCTTGTTATTGATTCTATTCATCCAAGGCAATCGAGAATGTGCAAGGCAACTAGGGAATGAATCTGAAACAGCTGATTTTAAGGGGAGACCCTGGTTTGGATCAGAATTCAAAGTTATATGTTGTGTGTGTTGGGGGAGGAGGGGATGATTGACCATCTTCTTCTCCATTTTTCAGTGGCAATGGATGTGTGGCATATGCTTTTCTCTTTGTTCGGTTATCAATTGGTGATGCTTGCTACCCTGCGAGAGGTGTTTCTTGGTTGGAGAGGGGCCTGGATGAGGAAGGAGTTGCGGATTGTTTGGAGAATGGTTCCTATTTGCTTAATTTGGTGTATTTGGAGGGAGCGTAGTAAGGAGAATTTGGAAGGAGCAGCCTCTTTTTTATTTTGAAGGATAGTTTTTTGCATATACTTCATTTTTGGGTCAATGAGGCCTATCCTTTATATGTAGTCACTTTAATTGAATTTTTGGGGTATTGAAGGCTTTAATTGTATAGCCTTTCCTTTGTAATTCTGAGTTTGCCCTGCCCCGCCCGGTCATTTTGTTAATAGAATTTTTTACAGTTTACTTATTAGAAACAATGGTGTTTGATAGTAGGCAAAGTGAGGCAATCAAGATGGAAGACCAACTTTTTTGTGCAAATGGTGCCTAATCGAAGTTTCATAAAAAGAGGATTTAAGGGGCAGATTTTATTATGTTTTTAGCTTAGGAAGGGTTATCATATATTATTTATAAGTCATTAGTGTATTTGTCAATATTATTTTGGTCTTTATTTTACTTTTAATATGTTGGAATATGACTGACTCTATTATCGGGTCTGTTGTGTGTATGTATGTAATGAATCCAATTTAGTACTAAATTAGGGTTGCTTAGAGATGAGTAAACTTGAAAGCTTAAATATGCCGGAGTTTAGTTTAGTTTTTTTTCCGGTGTAGAGAATAAGTTCAGATTTTGAATATCTTCATTTTTTTCTGTTTCTTTTCTTTTTGGGCTTGATATTGAGCCCCATACTGCATGGAAATCAAGCCTTTATTTCTGGAATTTGCAAAAATCTGCTCTGCTACCAGATTTGCAAATTTTCAGCCTTGACCCATTCATTGGGTTCAACGGTTCTCTACTCCAGCTACGTACAAAATCTGTTGACGCCTGCCTAGGTTTGTTAAAACGTTGAATATCTTCATATACGAGTAGATATGTGTAATATTTATGAACTGGGTACTTCCAACTTACTTCGAACTGTCCAATATGTATTTAGCAGCCACTAGCCCTATAAGATGCAGTTCTGGATATTCTTCATTTTCAATATGCCAGCTTTTGGTTTATCAGTCAATCATATATCTCTAATTACACTTGTCATTTATATCATAATTTTCTATTTTCTTTTCAAAATTACTGCTAAATTGATTTTTTGGTGAATGTCCTGAAATTATTTATTTTTTTACAGAAACTGGATTTTAAGTTTCCTTTGTCAGTATCATGTATACACTTCATATGTTCAGCCATTGGTGCATATCTGGTAATCAAGGTGCTGAAGCTTAAGCCACTTATAGTGGTCAACCCTGAAGATCGCTGGAAAAGGATCTTTCCAATGTCATTTGTGTTTTGTGTCAACATAGTGTTGGGGAATGTGAGCTTACGTTTTATTCCTGTCTCTTTTATGCAAACCATAAAGTCATTTACCCCCGCAACAACAGGTTTGGTTCAGATTATTTATAATATGTTCTCTCTCTCTCTCTCTCTCTCTCTCTCTCTCTCTCTCTCTCTCTCTCTCATTTGGAATATTCACATTATCTGAACTGCATCTGACTCCGATGCATTTGAAATAGTTATTTTGCAGTGGCTAATTTGGAGAAAATATTTTGACTGGCGAATTTGGGCTTCATTGGTGCCCATTGTGGGAGGAATTCTTCTCACTTCCATTACAGAGCTTAGTTTTAATATGTTTGGATTTTGTGCAGCCTTATTTGGCTGTCTTGCGACGTCGACAAAGACTATCCTTGCAGAGTCTCTTCTGCATGGGTACAAGTTTGACAGGTAGCCTCCCCCCCCCGGCAAAAAAAAGACAGAAGAAAGTTCTTTTTTTTTTCCATTTAGTTTTGATTATTTTCATTTCAGATTTATTTGAACCAAATGTTTTCATGAATGGAAATTTTAATGGTAACATTGCTTAATAGGTTGCTAAGTTTTTCATCTCCAGTTCTGTTTATAACAGTGATCTAATGCAACTCAGGTTGAGCCGCATTTTTTCCTATACGGTCTGGTTTTGCAGCTTATTATATAGACCTCTCAAGTCTATATTTTCATAGCCTATTTTATCTTATATCAATCTTACTTGTTAGTCTTGAGTTAGGTTAGGTGACATCTACTAACAATGGCCATCTTGAAATTGAAGGAAATTTAGCTTTAATGAATTTATGTTCAAGTTAGCTGTTTTGTTTCCTCTTGTTTGTTCCGAAAATGTGGATGATTTTGTGTTTTCTACTTTTTCCAGTGTCTTATAATAAGTTTTATACCCTTTCTCTTTAAGACAGAAGTATTGCACCTATCTTGCTAAAATGTGATTGTTTTTGCATGAATATGGTCCCTTTTGGACATTTATGTTTTGTAATCAGTACAATAAGTTGTAGGTGCCGTGTTTTTATTGTACAAATTCAATTCATTGGATATGACGAATTAGATCATGTTTTGTTAAATTTTTCGGTCTGTCAAAGTAGGAATTTTTTTGTTCAAGTCTTGTGTCTACAAAGTTGGGTTTGTTAATCCACATATGGTTATGGATCACTTGTCTGTTCTGTATAGTTGTGGAAAGTAAGCCACAGTCAATTAGGGTGTCATCGGAGGTGATGGCTGCATCGGAGCAGGGTCCGCACATTTCAATAGACAAGTGTGGATAGAAAGGTAATTAAGGACAGTAGATTTGCATAACAATTTGGAAAGGTGGAACACTGACAAGTAGAATGATGGATTAGTGGATACAACAATTTAGATATGTATAGCTTGTCACAAAAACTAGGCGGACGAGAAAGTCTGGAGAACTTTAAAATAGAGGATGTAACCCAGGTATGCAAAAAAGAAAAAGAAAAAAAGATATAGGAATGAGGTAGAGACAATAGTTGATTAATGTAAGAGGGGAAGATCTGGCCCTTAAAAGAAAAACTGCTGAAATAATATTACTAAATCTACTTCTGTGATTAAAAATATGTGGATTATCTGTGTACAGAGGCAGATATGATGCTAGATACCCACAACTATATATCATTCTTTTTCTTCTTCTTTTTTGGTACCTATCCTTTGAATTTGCAATATTAATTTGAATGTGGATGTTTTATGAAGGTTATGTAGAACTATGTTGCTGTGAATCTTGTGATGTTATTATGATATGGCTACTGCCTGGGCTATATGGTTTTCTTAGAATTTTATGCATAACTTCAGCACTATTGTTGAATAGTGAAAGCGCAAGCATAAATTTATGAAGTGAATTACTTAAGATTATAATTTTCAGTTGCAAATTGACTATAATGTTAAAGATTTTGGGATAAAGAATAGAAAGGGTGTGTTGGGGTGGAGAGTTCATTAGTGGTTGTATTATTCAAATTTTATTTGATGCACATACACACAATTAAAATGTGTACATTTAAATTGATAAATTGTAATAGAATTCAAAAGAATACTGTTATTGCTATAGCTGTTTGGTTGCTTTTACAGCAATGTCAAAACAACTTGTTTTCTTTTACAACAATGGCAAAATAATTTTGTTGGACATATAAATTGGAGAAACTTTGAAAGCAACCAAATAACTTTGGCAATAATACTATTCTTTATAGTGAACAAATGTTTACACAAAACCTGCTATAAGGCAACATAATGATTAAATGGTTTAACTTATGTTATATGAGTATGCCAAATCCAACTTTTTTTAATGTGTTGCCTTTGTTATTTACTGGCCATTGCCAAGTGTAATGGTAAAATCTGTAAGAACATAGTTTCAAGTTTGAGGGTAGCCACTTCTGTTTACTATGCCGAAGGTTAGGTCAGAACCTAGTCCACCCATCCAACACACTACATAGGCAAGAGACAACATAGGGAATCACCTTTTGTCATCTCTGTGTTCCTTTTGTCATTGTTGTATCTATCGTAATTATTTTAATAAGTTGCATCGTTAGATTGCCTGCCTATTCACAAAAATATATTTACGTAGGTACCTCATTACTTGACCAAATGTTTTACTTTTTGCCGAAGAAACCTAGATACCCTTGTTATTAATTGATAAAGAATATATAATTCATGGTGTAAATGCGTTATTGTCAGAGTTATTTAGTAACTAATGGTGTTGCTTTCACAGAAACACCAAACAATTGTTGGGAGTATATATAGATGTAAAGGCAATCAAATAATTTTAGCAAGAAACTGTTCTTCGCAATAAGTAAGTGTTTAACACAATGTGCCATATAGGATAGCATTATGGTGAAAAGTTCCAACAATGGTGTATTGTGGGAACTTCAAAACCATTTTTCCGTACAATATTGTCTTTGTTCCTTCTATCAGGCGGTACTTTCTACATTGTCTGTTGTGGTAAATTATATAAGAACAATGCTAGCCCTTTCAGGGTGAACAGAGTTATATGCATCCTGCGATATTATGTAGACATACATCACGATAAACCCATTGTTTATTGTGTCCACATAAGGTAATATGATACCAGATAGAAATATCAGTATGGTAAGATTGAAAAGTTGGTATTGAGACTCACGGTAATAATTTAGAAGAGAATCAGAAGGCACCCAACAGTGGAAACTGTTCTTGGATGGAGTTACCATCATTTTCCACAAGTGGGCAGCGCCCCAAATAAAATTCTCTGATTACCATCATATTTTTGGCAGGTGCTTGATTAGTTTTACCTTATTCAACTCGACAAAGGGCTAATGGAGTATCTAAATATTGTCAGAGTTTTAGATACTCTAAAGCATTTCATTGTTTCTCGTGTGATTCATTATTATATGATTTAATGCTGATCTTTTTATTTTTTTTGTGCACTCTAGCATAAACACGGTGTTTTACATGGCACCTTTTGCAACTATGATCTTGGCCGTCCCTGCACTATTAATTGAAGGATCTGGAGTTTTGGAATGGTTTCATTCACAACAATCTCTCATGTCACCGCTCATTATTATTTTCGGTTCTGGAGTCATGGCTTTCTGCCTTAACTTCTCCATCTTTTATGTAATTCACTCCACGACTGCAGTCACATTTAACGTTGCTGGTAATCTTAAGGTGAGATCAATTTAGATGGATCAGATCTACCATGCTTTCACATACTTGTTATTATCATCATTGCTGTCATCATCGTTGTCATTGTGGGAATGTGCTCCAAAATATTTTGTGAAATGTCTGAAATCAGCTCTTTTTCTTCTTTGGCAGCACCCATATTCCCATTCATCACATATAATTTTGTATATTGTCAACAACTCATTGAGGTTCATTTGTATGTAAATTATTGGACCGGTCTCATGGGTGTGTATTATTTGTGGAAAACCTAGACATTGTTCTTTTTCATCATCATTATGATTGCCATCTTACTTCTAAACTCCTGTTATTGTTTTTACTACAGGTTGCAGTTGCTGTAACATGTTCGTGGTTGATATTCAGAAACCCAATCTCAGCTTTGAATGCCATTGGATGTGGGATCACACTTGCGGGATGTACATTCTATGGGTTTGTGAGGCACATGCTCTCCCAACAGCCTCCTGGAACTCCTCGGACACCTCGAACTCCTCGGAATCTGAAGGAACTGATTCCTCTTGTAAACGAAAAATTAGATGATAAGGTTTGATCAAGCAATCACGCATAAGGTTCCGGGCAGTTGGGGAAATGGTTATAGGACAAAGGTATAAAAGGAAAAAGAAACAGACCACTTCTTTATTGTGTAAACTTCCATTGGATTTATCAGAAAATCAATATTATGTTCATTTCTTTCTTCCTCTCAAATTCTTTGGATTCTGATAAATTTTATGCTCCTTCAAACACTTGCCTGTGCATGCCTTCACAGCAATATGCTAAGCTTTCTGCTTGTAATTCTTTACCAGGCAGTACCATGTTTTCGGATTGAGTTAATTTTGCAAGGTCTTCCGTGACCATGACGGCAATATTCGAGCTTTCTTCCTGTAATTCTTTACTAATGAGTTGGTGTTTAATTAATTTCTGAAACTTGAAAAATTGGTTCATTCTTAAGTACTACTAACTTGAAAGTAAGAAAAAGGTTCTATACTAATGAGTTGGTATTGAATTTCTGGGACCTAGCACAATTGACTCATTTCTTTAGAAATAAATGTAAAGAATTACAGGCAGAGAGCTCGAATTGTTGCTGAAAGCTTATGGTTTAGGAACGAATCAATTTCATGATGGTATTGCACCATATTTCTTCTTTTTTTTGAACTACTCCATATGACCTTAACTCAATTTTTGCCTCTTTGGATGCTACTTCATCATACAGAGGATGTGTGTAGGGATGGCAATGTGGTGGGAACCCTTTTCTCAATTTCATCCCTGAAAAAAGATTCTTCTGTATCCATTTAAACTCCGTAGGCTGGGAGGGGGGTTCTTATTTATTTTTGTTCTCATTTACTACTAAACTTTTATTTATTTTATTCACTTAATTGTAATTAACATATTTCAAACAAAATGTTAAGTGTTAATATAAGGAATATTTGTAGCAATAATAAATTAAAATGACATTGCTTCCTTTAAACATGACTCTCAACTGTGTATAAACTTTAATGTGTGAATAAAAAATATTATTATAATTACTAATTTTGTAACATATTTTTTAAATTCTATTTTATATAATTAAAGTAGGGTGAGATGGGCGAGACGGGATGCCTTTATTTCAAATTTCAAACTTTAATGGATGGATATAACTTTTTCAAACCCGTGAGCTATGGTGAGTTTCCAAGGGATAGATTAAATTGTCATTCTTAGAAACATGTGTCATTCTTAGAAGCATGGATGAATTTTTTATTTTTTATTTTTTGTGGATAATTGAGCATTTTTATTCGAGAAGGGCAAAGCACAAAGGAACAAGCAGCAGGCTAGGAAAAGAGAAGAGAAGCAAATGGAGCTGGAAACTAAAACAAGCAACCCAAAAACCATAGGCTGATCAGCCACAAAACAACAGAGCATAAACAGCTACGGGGCTCTAAAAATGGCTCTTGAGAGATTCCATTGCATGCTATTTTCTCAGTTGTGGAAAGAATTGGGAATTTTCCTCCAAGCAGAAACTTTGAGCTGAATAGAAGAGATAAATCTATTTGACACAGAGGAATTTGGAACTGATTTCTCCAGAGCCTACTGTTTCTTTCCTTCCTTAGGTTATAGACAGTAGTAGAGGCTAAGCTCAATCTCAAGAGTTCTCTTACTCTAGTTTGTGCATATAGATTTCTCATCTCCCAGAACCTAAGACTCCATTTGATTGCCAAGAAAAAAAAGAACTTATAATCCAAGAATAATAGTCGCTACAACAAGTTACAAAATATTTTCTGTGCATTTCTTATCGCTAATTTCAACAATTAGAGTGAGCCTGCTTTGGGACTAGCATGAGTTCCTTGATTCTATTGATCACTTTTGAGGTAACATTATATATATATATATATATATATATATATATTGAGAGAGAGAGAGAGAGGCAGATTCCCATTTCATTGATACAATAGATCTAGTTAGTAGTTCAGAGAGGTGAGTTACATACTAATATATTAGCCTTTCTACACAATATTTTGTTTCAAATATAATATGAATCACTAATCACTAAACTAAGCCAAGAGCCAAAAGTTCTTCTGCCATCTGGTGCTGATAAGATACCCACCAACGCCTTTGCTCTGCTTCCTCACTCCAATTGTCAAGCACTCCACTGTGTTGATGCACTGTTCCACAAAAGCCTCTGTGCTGCTGGTCCCACACAGGCTGCAAGAGTCCCCACCATCATCAAATGATTAGAGATCAAGATTTACTACGTTTAAGATCAAGAGTAAGAAATTGCATTATAATAGACTGAAGTTGGACCTACCAGTTGATGAGCGGAGAGGGCTGCTTCTGACCCAGTACAAGGACAGACACCTCCAACTTCTTCACTTGGCTCATCACTGTGCCTAGCTTTGGTCCTTGTATCACTAGTGCTTCCACTTCCACCTAATTTCCAACCCCACAAATCAAATTAAACACAATAATACATGAAGAAAACACACCTCTCTGTCTCTCTCTCTCTCTGTGCACCTGTATATATATATATATATATATACATATATACATATATACGCGCACACAAACTGAAAATGGGAAGATGAAAAAGAAAGCTAAAGGATCTGAGAATTCCCGCTTCCCTATATTGGAAAAGAGAAGAAAAAAGATGAAAACAAACTGCAACATATGGTAATTGCTCTTTCTTTTCTTTCTAAAGAATAGACATAAAAAA
Organism: Nyssa sinensis; assembly: GCA_008638375.1. Lineage (NCBI taxonomy): Eukaryota > Viridiplantae > Streptophyta > Magnoliopsida > Cornales > Nyssaceae > Nyssa > Nyssa sinensis. The sequence goes on from CM018038.1 coordinate 25,179,032, forward strand.
TAAAAAGTTGGAAAAGAAAGAGCAGAAAAGAAAAGAAACTGTGGTAACTGAAAATTTTTCCCTCCTAAGGGGGCACTGAAAAAGTGAAAAGGAGAAAGATCAAATTGAATCCATCAAACACAATGAGAAAACTCTCCCCCCTCTCACATATACACAATCACAAGTGGATCTATCTGATCTGCCACAAAGGAAAGAAGACAAATGCAGAAAATCTAGAAGACACATTTGAGTTGTTTCCATCTTTGATCTATTGATCCCCATATCTGCTTTATACACTGAATGTATATAGACATATGCTATAAGCATCCCATTGGAGTAAACATAAGCTAGAGAGTGAATTAACATACCTCAGGCTTACAAGCCTTGCAAAGGGACCCAAGAGAACTGGCAAGGTAAGGAGAGGAAGATGAAGAGTCAGATGTCCTCTCGGAGCCCTTCTGTGGAGGGATGATGTGAAGCAGAGTGAGCAAATCACCCTTATTAGTGACATGGGTGAGTGCCCACATCATAGCATGCTTGGAATGTGAAGACTGATCCACCACCACCATCACTCTCTTCCTCATTACTAGGCCACCATTCTCACTTCCATACATGTCAAGCCCTTCCATTTGCTTCAAACTTCCCTCACATCCTCCAACACCACAACCACCGCCACCACCAAACCTATTGTTTCCAACCCATCTCCTAGATGTTGATTTCCAACCCTCTTTTCCACTCAGCTGCCTCAAAAATGACCCCGAACTTGGCATTTTGTTTCACCCCTTCCCTTTACTCCTTTTGCACTCCCGATGTATTGTGCTTCTAGTTCTAGAGGGAGGTGAATTATATATGGGGACGTATAATATTGCTGAAGTAAGAAAAAGGAAGTTGAGAGAGAGAGAGAGAGAGAGAGAGAGACAGAAGGGAAGAGGTAAATGAGGAGCAATTCTTCGGGGGGGGGGGGGGGGGGGGGGGGGGTCCTTTGGACCATAGTCTTAAGGGTCGTGCGGAAAAAGCTATATTGTGTTGAGTAATATTTCAATAACCATAAAAATGTGGACATGTACTCGTAGGCACTGCGATTCGTTATTTATGGGGTACATCGGTGGTCCTATTCTTCATAAATATAGGGCACAATATGAAAAAAAATTATAAATTATAAAACGTTACTTCATTGTTATAATTTATTGTAAATATGTTTGTGTCAAATATGTTTAGCCACAAGGACTTTTTGAACGATAAATGGTGTAATGGAATATTGACTAATAAATCTAATAATAAATGTCATATCTCTTATAATTTAATTTTGGTCTATCTCTTTCATAAAGTGAGGTCAACTGTTCGGATGACGATGATTTAATATAGTAAAAAAATAACTACAGAATGAAAAGATGCTGTGAATATATATGTGACATATTATTTAGCCATCAAAATTTTTGAATAATTTTTAAATAGGTAATGAGTGATTGATCAATGATAAAAATTCCATCTTTTTCGTAACATATTTTTATCTTACATATCTCTCGTAAAAGTGAGATTCAATGCTCACAATCTATTACAAGCCTAACAGTAGACCCATTTTTAGAAAAGAGATGGGAAAGAAATATAATATAAGAAATAGCATATGTTTCTTTATTGTTGGATTATTACAAGCAAATATTGGATACTTTGTCTTCCAAAGTCGAGATTAGTAGCCACATCACACCAGTTTATTATTCTTATACATGTAAAAGCTAATCTCACAATTAGGAATAATGATCCGAGAATATTCAATACTCTTGGGGTTATTATAGTGAGAGAACAGCCGTGGGGGTGAGAGGGGGATAGAGACAAAAAGAGCAATGGATGGGAAGGGTGATGAGTAGTGGAGCCTGATGATGATGCAAAGCCATGATTTTTTATGTTCTTTGGTGCAGGTGAAAGTCACGGGAATCACTGCCTTACTGTGGCCTTACTATGGATAGATATACACTAGTATACAAATCAATCTCTCTCTCTCTCTCTATACTCTGTTTTCATGATGAAAGAGCGGATTCTTTGTACTATCATTTTACATTATTTATCAGATTCTTTTGTACCTTTTTTTAAACATTTCTCCCGATCTCTTATGAATTATTTTGCGGGGATATATATATTTACATGATAACTCTTATTGTCATGCATGTGGTCTCCAGGCCACAAGGTTATGGTCCATCTTTAGCTGGGTTTTAAATGAAGGGCCTTCACGGTGGTACCCTCTATACCCACCAACTTTTCAGTTGTCTTGTCGCCTACTGCTATTAAACCACATTATGATTGCAGTTCAGTGGTCTTTTGTCTAACCTAAGTCAAAATTTCATAAGTAGCTACCCCTTAAAGATAATTAGTTGAACACCAATTTGGTCGGACGCCGGGGTACGATCTCTCCGTTCTGATTAGCTCCTGTAATATATGCATAGATACATGTGTTACAATTAAATAAATTAATTAGATTGTAAAAATCTCTTTTTTTTTATTAATATTAATAATTTTTCATTTTTAAATAAAACCAAAAAAAAACTAACTTGATTTATGGTAATTAATAGATTTTTTATAATATTAATAATTAGAGAAAAAATATTATATATGTATTTGTATATATCTCATTTATGCTATTTCTTGATAATTATATTTATTAATTTAATATAGTTAAAATCAAAAGTATTGGAAAAGAGAAAATTTATGTCATATGTAAACATAACTTATTTACCTGATAAGGACACATTAGGAGTTATTTTATATCTTAAGTTGAGTTCTATATGTATTTTTAATAATAAAAAAATCAAAATAATGTTAAAAAATTACATATAAAATTTTATTTTTGTATCAAAAACCATTTAAATGTAAAAAATAATTATTGATTTATAAAAATATGAGAAAACTTAATAATAAATAATTTTAATACTAAATAAATTTTTAATCTCTTATCTATATTAATTATAAGAGAGTTGATTGTTTTATAAAAATTTTTGAAAAAAGCGCAAAAAGAAAACTAATTCAATTCCCAATGAATTTCTCATTCCCCTCAAACAGCCATTACAATTTTTTATTATTATTAAAATAATGGACACTCCTATTTTTGAGATATTTTTGAGTGTTTTTGATACGTAATATGTTAATATTTTTTTTAATAACACATTTTCACATATATTATGAACATATTACCACCTTACTGTTTCAGATCCATTCAAAAAATTTCCCCCTACTCCCTCCCTACTGCCATAGATAATCGTAACAACACGAAAATCATGAAAAACAAGATTTGCATAAATCCTGTTTTGTTGTTTCACTTTTAATAGTTAAATACAGTGCCTTTTGCTTGGAGATCTGTAAAAATTATAATAATAAAAAATAACAGCCAGTGTATGCTAAATATTTGCATCCCATCATTTTCAGGCCCACCATTAGAAGGTTACTAATACTAGGAGCCTCTCTCTCAATCATCCTTAAAGTATTGTGAGTTGAAGAAATCATGAGATTGCTATTTTTTGTTAATAGTGAAATGGTGGACTTTGTCAAAAGGATTTGAGAATCACTTGGCATCCCTTTAATTGCTAATCTTCTTTTTTTTTTTGGCACCAAAGAAGTTCAGGCATTGTTTGTTTTTTATGAATATAAAGTTTTAGAAGAGTTTTTATTTTGGGAAAGATATTTGGGAGAAAAGATATCATATTTAATTTTTCTTTCTTTCTACATAATGAATGATAAAATGACAATTAATTGTCATCTAAAAATATTTTCATTTTTATCAAGATTTTAGGTCTACAAAAAGGTTTCCTTACTCTTAAATATAATAGAAAAATGAATAAAAATGACATAAAATAAAAATGACATAGAATGAAAATAAAAATTACTCATCCAAGATAAAAGAATGCTTATAATGATTTCTAATAAAATATTTTAATTGGTCAGGTCTTTAACGCGTATTATCTAACAGATATATACCCGGCCTATTTAATTAGTTTTTAATGGGTCTGGATCTTATGTAAACCGGTCCGAGTCAGGCTGGATCGGATCCGGCCTATTTATAAGCCTACGTGCACATGCATTAAGTCTCGAATCTGAATCGTATCTATGAAATGAGAGAATTTTACCATCTTAAATGGATCTTTGTCCCGAAAGTAGTTTTATTTAATATGTTAAATTTATACTTTGACTAGTGTGGTAGGTAGGAAAGCAAATGTCATTATTCAAATTTAATGGACAATGGTCAAAGTAGTTGTATCATAGTGGCAACATGTTAATATAACATTTAAAAGGGAGGATAGATTTATAGGTTCAATTGTAATTCAAAATACAAAAACAAAAAAGAAGGGCCAATCAAACATATCAACTGAAAATTCCCATAAAAAGCATATACTACCCCCAAATCAAATTCAAATATTATCTAAAAGGGAATATAAATAACATTTACAGCTTTCATGATATAACAGAGACCAGAGAAGTTTTAAGTGTACATGATCTTGTACCAATTCAAAAAGATGGTCAGAAAGAAACTTTGAACATGTACCATCCAATTTCATTTTTCCATGAAACAAAATTCACCCATACCCCTCAAAAATGATACCTCTTTCCCTCTGTCAGTTAAATAAGTTTTTTAAGCCAAACCCTTTTGTCTATCATTTTCTAGTGAAAAAAAAATTCCCCCTTCAAAGTTCTCAGTGAGTGGGAGAAAAAAAAATTCCCTACTAGAAGTTTTTTGCTATTTTGCACTTTTCTTTTTAAAAAAATAAATAAAGGAAAAAGAACTTGTTGAATGTGACAAAAGGCAAATGTACAGTTCACCCAAAAAAACATATGTCCTTATTACATGAAGAAGTATATCTCATCTTTTTATAGCTCATTTGGATGGAGAGAATTAAAGAGAAAAAAAAAAAAGATTAAGGTGGAGAAATAACAAAATTTTTTGAGAGAAAATAAAAGAATATGAGAGAATAAGAAAGAAAGTTTGAGTGTTTTAACCTATTTTTCTAATTTCTCCAAAAGTGGAGAGATTTGGAGAGAAAAAAAATGTTTCAATGAATTTTTTATTATAGATTTAAACATTTATGAGACTTTTTCTTTCTTTTTTTGTGTGGAGAATTTTTAACACTTTTCATGGATTATATTTAAACATATACAAAATTTTGAGCCTTTCATTTATATGTGTGGCTTAAAAATATTGCTTTACTTTCTTAACAGTAAAAGCCACCTGAAAAGAGAATAATATATAAGTGTTAACCATGGCAATTATACTAGCAAAATTCATATTTTCTATGAATCAAAATCTAAGCAAATTTTCATAATGCAGCTTTTTTAATACCCTCTCTCTCTCTCTCTCCCTTTTTGTGTGATTGTGAAAAGCTTCCTAAACGAAAAGGTTCTTTTAAAAATTTGATAAAAAAATTAAATATATTTTTTAAAATTAATCTTTGTAAATACATAGTACATACACACACAAAAAAAAAAGCCAGACCATCCTAGACCATACAATGAAAACTAAAAATGGAGCAAAGTTTGACTGTTCTCTTGCTTCTTGTGCCTCATTTCACAAAAGAAACTTGGAAAATTGTAGCACACAAGTGCATTTGTTTAACCCAAAAAAATTGATGAAGAAAACAAGAAGCTCCACCTCATAAATAGCAAATATTTTTTCTATTTGTTTTACCTCCAAAAAAATTGATGAGTCTGTGGCAAGGGTAAAATGGTAATATTAAGGACCGACCACACTATAATGATGTTAACTTCCGTTCACTTGGCCAGTAGTGGTCAGATGTCACAGTAAACAGTAAAGAATCCTGAGCAGACAGCCTGTATATTTTAATTTATAATAATAATAAAAATGACTAATAAATAATAAAAAATTTGGAAATGTCAGAAACGGGCCCTCGTGAATTGGGCTTTTGGAGTTTACGAGTCAGGAAGGTCGGACTTCCACATAATTGCTCCCGAGTAATTCGCCGAGTCTTCTCTTCTTACCAAATTACCGTAATAACCTTCCCAAAAATTGAAATGACCATTGAGGCATAATCCAAAAATTTAGGACAATTAAATTGTGATTTTGTTGATTACAATTAAGGTAGTTTCCCATTCAACAATTTAACTTGAAGGCTCAGCATATGCACATATACTTAAATATTACTAAAAATACTAATAATAATAATTTAGTTCAATTACCACAATAATATTAGGTTTTTATTAAGCAATGTATAATTTGTACAATTATGTATCATAATTGTTGCTTGGACAAAAATTATTACAACTTTTATACTTAGTAATGCTATACAACTTTAAAATATTATAAACTTTTGTTTCATAATACTTCAAGTAGGTTATGATTTCAAAAAAGTGACATGATGCATGTTGGGCTTAAAAAACATATCGATACTAACTTTCTCAAGTAGTGTAAAAAAATGGATTGAGTTAAATAACTGTGTAAAAATATTATTTGAGTTAAGTAATTAAATGTTTAGGTGAAGTTTTACTTAACATATCACACCTCAAATTTGAACGTGGGATTCAAAGTGCAACCAATACAAAATCAATCTAATCTAAGCATTGACATAGGTCAGATCAATCAAATAATTAAACCTGTAATGAATACAATCTTTCAAATCCATTTATACTAAAAATATCTCATTTATTCCTCAAGTTCCATCACAAGAATAATAATAAAATCTCTCACATTTAAGATAAATAAATAAATAATTTGTCTCTAAAATAAATCAACGTACAAGTCTCCAAGTAATGCAAATAAAATAAATTAAGTCATAACATAAGCAGAAGCAAATAATTAAATATTTGACAAGCACTCTCCATTATACTTGTACCCAGCACTATTGCAATTCATTTCTAGTCATTTGTGGGGAAAAAATATTGGAGTAAGCTCGAAAAACCCGTAAGGTAACAAAACATATTACATGTGGGAACAGGTTAAGCGGATAGCACAAATATTTTATAAAACAAGTTCACATCACTCAAACTTGTATAAGCATTCACTCGGGTTAACACAATAATATGGTGCCTATCAAAGTGGGACTTGTAGACGTCACCGGTACTGGAAGTTAATAGTATTATGCCCTTATTAATGTGGGCCAGATTCCGATAGTAACCTATCGGCACAACAGACTGCTAATAGTAGTAAATCACTATTGACACAAATAGACTCCAACTAGAGATCACACTCACACTAAATCGATTCAAATATCTGATAATAACCATACGGATAAAATAATTTTTCAGTAGATAAAATAATTTTCATAAACAGATTTATCAATGAGCAATGATCGAAAAATACATGGCATATACAAATAATTTTGCTTGATGCAGAAAAATTCGAAGAAACAAATAATTCATTGTAAAATACTTTTGAACTAAAGTCATTTGGAATCATTGTAAACATAAAATAATTTTTCATAAAAATGAAAGTAAGAGAATATTAATTTGTATTTATCTAAAATTTGGGTACAATATGTATTATTTTCTTACCTCAAAATTAGTAGTACATATACTCAGATGTACTCCAAGAGTCTCCAATAATCAATCCAAACCTATCACAATATAAAATCACTAATCAATATAATTCCAATGAGAATCCTAAAATATTCTTAAGTTATTAACCATTAAATATTATTTTCTTAATTAACTTAAATGGTTTTAAAATTAATTATCTTATTTCTCTTTGTATAAAATTTTCTTATTTAAACCTCAAACTAATATTAAAAATAATTAAAATAGTTAACTATCCATATATACACACTAATAATTTTTTTCACACTCTTCCATACATAAAAGAACAGAATATACTAAAAGAAAGAATACATACACTTTCACCTTTACTTTAACCATTCAATGAACCCAAATTCTCACATTTTTTACCTTTTTTTTTTTCAAACTTATCACACTTGTACTAAAAAACAAAGCATCATCCAGCATATATACATACATCATTCTGCCTATACATATATTTACATCACAATTTTTTAAATAATTTTCTCCAATAAAATAACCCACTCACCTCTCTTGTAGTGATTTTTTTAAATATTATTATTATTACTTCTTTTAAAGCATTAAAACATATTTTCCTGATTAATCAAAGAAATTCTAAAATTAACTATCTTATTTATGTATTAATAAAATTTTCTTATTTTATATTTACTTGAGCTTCAATTAAATATTAGAAGTGATACAATTTGCAAACACTATTGTTTTGATATTTATGTATACGCATTAACAAATTTCATTTTTTTCATTAAAATTCTCACAAAAGACAAAATAGACTACAAGACTGACCCAAAAACTCTTCCTAACTTTTTCAAAATACATTCAAATTCATATATGTATGTTTATATATATATATATATATATATGATGGTATTCACGTGAGTCAAAATACCACTAAGTTAGTAACTATTTTCTTTTTATATAATCACTATGGTAATACAATTAAATTAATCATAAAACACAACTTAGTAGTTAATTGCTCAATAATCAAGCTTTTAAATCTCAAGATATTAAATCTTGATTACCTTTTCTTCCCTTCTCTCTCTCTTCCATGCCTCTTCTCTCTTGTTTGTACAGCTTGTGGGTGAAGGTTTTTTTTTTTTTTTTTCTATGTGTAGGCTTTCTTTAAATTTTAAATTCCTTTATCTATTAGGTTTTTAGATATTTAAATTTAAAAAGAGTCCAAAATTTTTATAGTATTTATCACAATTCTCTATCTTTTATATATATATATATATATTAATAACAATAAATATAATATTATTTTATTCATTAATAATATTTCTCATGTGTGTATATATATATATATATACACACACACACACACACACACCAGGTATTACATAACAATTGTCAAATGAAAGCATTCATAATAAACTTGACCAATTTAATAAAAAAAAGGTTAAACTTACTAGCTTAATCCAAACCACACTTAAAGCTAGGGGTGTCAATTCGTGTTATCGTGTCGTGTTAAGGTATACATATTAAAAAATATGTGTTAACTCTAACTTGACACTATTAACTAATCGTATCAAGTTTGAAAACCCAAACCCAACTCATTTATTAAACAAGTTATACGTGTCGACACATTTACCCATCTTTCAATATGTATAGATAATTTTCATGTTTAGTAAAATTTGAACATATACTAAATCAAAGTATAAACCTCTTTTATAAATAAAAAATCTCAAAACATTGATAAACTTTCAATATGAGACGAATTACCTTAATTCATGATATTTTTTTATAATTAAACGTGTTAAATCATGTTAAACAGGTTAACACTACTAAAACTCAAACCCGATATATTTATTAATCGTGTTATACGTATCAACCTGTTTATCACCCAAACTCATTTATGTTAAACCCAAACCCGTTAACTTCGTGTCATGTTCGAATCGTGTTGTCGTGTCGTATCAAAAATTGACACCCCTACTTAAAGCTATGTTTGGATCAGCTTTTAAAATACACTTAGTGCTTGTTTGGATGAATGGTGAAAAAGTGTGGTTTGAGAAATGTGCGATTTGAAAAAGTATAATTTGAATTAAGTTGTGAGTGTTTATATGAATGTATTTAAAACGGGCTTAAATGATATTATAGTATTTGGATGAACTATTAAAAGTAAATGTGTTATATAGATAGAAAACGAGTGTTTCCAAAACGGGAGTTTGGAAAAAGTCCCTCATTAACACTTTTTTGGAACGCGAGTTTGGACTTAGAAACTCCTAAACGGTCATTTCAAAAACATCGAAACAAATATTCAAATATAAAAAAAGCCCAATTTGGACTCTGAAACATCCGTTTCGAAAACGCCACCATCCATCCAAACATGTCTTTAATGTGTTTTGAGCTCATCAATTGTACTTAATTGATTTTGAGATTGTTTGTAATGGAATTTCAAATTGTACTTATTAGTCATAACTTTTTAATTGAGTACACTTTAAATTAAACTCGTAAGTGTAACTTATTCTATGAAGTTGGTCAAGTCCATCATGAATACTCCCATTTGATAGTTGTTAAGAGTTTTTGAACAACTCACCCAAACACGTAACTAGTTAATTCAAACAACACTTTTACACAACTGTTTAATTCAAACAATAATTTTATATTACTCAACCAAACAAACACCTAATAAAAAAATTGTAGCCAATAAGTGCGGTTGATGGACTCAAAACACATTAAGTGTATTTGAAAAGCTAATCCAAACATAGCCTAATATGACTGTCACAACTTAATTGTCATGTCAATTTAACATGTTCCGTTGGGAACTCGTCATACCCCACCTCTAATGGAAACAATTTGGGTGAAGTTAAGTTCATCTCGTTAGGGTTTGGAGTGAATGTACCCTGCCCTACCCCGTGCATCCTGATTATATAAAATAAAATAATAAATAAGTTTTGTATTACATAATTAATATTTATAATGATATTTTTAATAGTTTACACAAACTTAATAGAATTATATGTTTTGAAAAAGAAAATAATGTCATTCTAATTCTATATTGAGATGCAAATTTCTTCTTTTGATATATGTAATATTTTATTTGAAATGTGTTAATTACAATTAATTTAGTGAAATAAAAAAAAATTATAGGGACCCGCCTTCGCCCATCACAGGATTTAAAGAGGATTGAAAGAAAACCTTTTTTTCATGAGACCGGATCGAGAAAAGGATCTCTCTCACCCTAAATCTGTTTCGCTATCATCTCTACTTATTTTATGGAAACTTTTAAGTAGTCGAGTGACATTTTGTGCTCTTCGTAAAAAATGTCGTGATTTCAAGTGCTGTGAAGTAAAGCACATTGTGATTTGTTAATTTTCAAATCATAGACTAAATTTGTTGATTATTGAGTTTTTGGGGATGTACATTTATATTTTTTTTAATTATTTTATAGAAAATCAGTCCAGTCCATGATTGACTATAAATAATGCTCATATTCTTTTAATGTAGAGAGTGAAATTTAAATCCATAATTTCTCTTATCAAAAAGGACACGATGACTAAATACTCGTATTTTTCTAATAAAAAGAGTAAGATTTGAACAAATAAGTTGAGATGTACGTAGTGATCAACTGAACTCAACTAACACAGTTGATTGTTTCCACTCTTGTTATTCTTCAGTCAATATGTAAATGAGAATTGGTCTCAATTCTCTAACACAATTATTGTTAAGAACCATTATAAATAAAAAAAATAGATGGTTAGATTTGGATATTCCTTAGCTTCAAGGGAATACAACTTTGTCATTGGTAAGAAGACAGCCTAGTGTCCTTCCATGGGCTTACTTTTCGGTTTCAATTGAAAGTAAAAAATAATCATTTCATCATATGAATTTTAAAAAAGAGGTTGTCTCATAATTTTTTAGTTTTTAGCATTCAATCAATAGTATGACCAAGATTATTTGGGAGAAAATTTCATGGTTACAAGCAAGTAAAGAGGATATGTTATAGATATCATTTTGATAAAACATATAAATTTATAAAATATAAATGAAAAATCTATATGTCAATAAATAAATTAAGGATATATATATATATATAAAAATATATCTCAGAATATTTTAATTCAGAGTTACAAATTAAAAATTGTAACAAGGACAAGGTATAAGTAAAAAAAAGTTACTATATATATATATATGTATATGCATCTACTTAAAATTCAATTAACAGTCAAGGACTTCTTATAATTAATTGAAGCAATCAAAAGCCTTTCTACATGCAATGAATTACTAAGCTGAGTGGCCGTGCCCCTGCCCCTGCCCCAAGGACTTCTTATATCTTTCACAACCTATATTACTGTCCAGTTGTACTTTTGATCGTTGATCTCACGTTTTTGTCTGACAGGGTGAGTGGCCCTGCCCTAAGGTTATATTTTAGCTTAATTGCTGCAAAGTCTGTACTCCTGCTCCAGAAATGTAAATGAGTGTTGGGTTAGTCCCATATATATATATATATATATAAATTGAGTATAATATTGGAGAGGATAAATTATTGTAAGTGTGTGCATACACGACTTGAAACTTGAATTATAATCTGTCATTTGAAAAAAGAAACTTTAACCACTTTCTCTAAACGTATTTATCGTTAATATCATATATTTGTGAATTTCATAAATGACATAGTATGGTGCAGAATGTATTATTGGGATTATTAATATAGTTTTGGATTAGGATGACTATTTAATCTGATTCACGAAAATTTATCGTAAATTATTCAAATTTCAATAGAGTTTGGGGTGGGGGCAAGATTAAAATATTTTATCCCATTTATATAAAAGTAATAAATGGGTCTTTGTATTATATAGACAATATTTATAATAAAATCTTAAAAAAAAAATTTTAAGGCTTTGAGGGTTTATGGACTTGGTCATTAATAAAATTTTAAGGAAATTATTATTTTATATTGGGTTTATTTAAAAATAAGAGAAAAATTAAATAGAGGAAAAGAAAGAAAGTAATTGTCCATAAAGAATTTTAACCTTTTGGAAGTTGGAAAAGCAATACATAAAAAAATTCTTTATTTTCTTTATTATTAATATTTTTTAATTCTTTTCCCTCACTAAATCTGTAACCAAATGTAAGTAAAGCCAAACAACTTTTGGTTGGTGTAGTTGAAGGCATATATATATATATATATATATACATATATATGTATGTATATATTGTTCCATAGCCAAAGGTTTTGGAATAAATGTAAGCACCAAAGCCAAAAGTTTCAGTTGATTTTACCCGTCTTTGTTTTGATTCTGAAACAATGGTGTGGTTGATTACAATGCAGCTGTGTTCTGTAGTTCTCTGAAATGAGGTTTCACAGGCCATTATCTACACTGTCACGGTATCACCACCATTTTTTTACCAAAAGGAAAGTCAGGTTTCATGGGAATCTGAGCTTCTGAGAGAGAAAGCAATTAAAACGGGCGAACTAAAAACAGTTTCAATCCAATTTGAAAAAAGTGTTGGAAGAAGGAGAGTACAGACGAATTAGTATTCAGCAGCACCTTCCTTGTATCTCGTGACCATTACATATATATAAATACAAAACTTTATCTTTATATATATATATATATATATATACACACACACACACCATTAGGGGTCCCCACCGTTTTAAACATTTTGGTGCCTTAATTTGTTGGACTCTTTTTTTTTTTTGGGGGGGGGGGTTGTTGTCAATCTTCTGTATTCCTCTACATTTCTTTATTATTTTTTAAATTTAGTAATTTATTAATAAGAGCAGAGTGAGAATTCTATTTTAGTGAGGGCTAGAATATATATATATATATATATATATTTTAAATTATCAGGAATTTTTTTTTTCAAGTTGCAGTGAAGGATTTTAAGAGAGAGAAATCTTATTCTCAAAATCGAAAGAGAATTTATATGTATGTATATTGCAAATTTTGGAAGGAATTTTTTTTTTATTTTATAGAAAAAATTTACATGTATCATAGGAATTTTTTTTTGGGAAGGGTGGTATCGTCTTTGCCTGAGAGGGGCTGTGTTGGGCTTGTCAAGCGACAATCATCTGGGCCCAACCATTGGGCGAACTCAGTATCATAGTGGTTAGGGTTAAGCCCAACCTACATTCAAGGACCATAGGCCCAAGCGTCATTTTTAAAATCTTAAAGCCACTAAAATTACAATAAAATTTCAAGATTTGGTTATGAGTAATGTTAGGTTACTTAAAAGATTTTTCTAAAAGAACTTCTCATTTATATGGATGTGATGATTAATTAATATAAGATTGGCAAAATTATTGGAGAGACTCTTTTTAATTCAAAATTTAGACGGTGTAATATAACATTAATCTAAAAGTTTTAGAGATGAAAACGACTCTCATTTTCTTTCGGTCCCTTTGGTTGCATTCATTGTCCTCCCCGCCGCCTACATATATGGGACAAAATCCTTTTTAGCATATTCTTTAAGTCGAAGCAGGTAATGGTTTAGTCACATTATTTGCTCATTCTTAGAAGAAAGCGCACGATTTAGATGACCTAGGGACAAGAAAGGAGGTTAGTAAAAATATTAACTCCACTGAGCTTAACAATTGGTTAGACTTTCAATTAAAAAAAAAAAAAAAAAAAAAACGTGTAAACTGAAAGGTATGAAGATGTAGCTGAAAGACTGCAAAAATAGTACCTCCCTTCTAAAATTCCCAGGTGAAAATTAGTAGAAAAAACAATTAGGGTAGAAAAAGTTCCTTCATGATTATTTCAATATGTACTAAATATTATTACCACTAAGATGACAAGATATAATCCTACCTTGTTGCTTTGAAGAAAGTGATTTCCACATCCTATTCTTTACCGAAATTCTCAGTAATACTTGCCCCACTTGACCCTTATGAATTACATTAAGACTCTCCTTTCTTTTCCTTCAAATCATACGGAAAATGCCTCTAATTATTAGATATTACAACAACAAAAAAAAAAAGTCAATGTAATTATCCAAAAAATATAATGACACATTATAATGACAATTCTAACAAGAAAAAAAAGTCTCAGTGAGTGTGTCATATAAAAAATCACAAGATGAGTCCCTTTAGTTATCAAATATTACAGAGATGCCAGTGTAATAATCTTGAGTGTGCACAAACAATTCTTCAGCATAAGAATCTGGCCCACTTATATTCATAATTCATAAACACATTAATCTAAAAAGTAATCAAAACAGCTCACATCACATTATATGCTTGCCAGGCAGATATACCGCTAGTGAAGGAACCTAGCATCAAACAGAAGGAAAACAATCTTTAACCCTGGCATTACGGACTCGGGGCTTAGAATTGGAATTGACTTGCTATTGGAGGAAAATTAGTTCAAATTTGGTTTCCATGCAACTCCATCTTCAAGGCCCAATTCCATAATACTAAACACAACATTAAATATTCAAATTCTAAGCAGAACAAGGACCATTAAATTTTCTTCCTGGCGACGGCGCCAAAAAAAAAAGTATAAACCTTTGGCATTGAACACCCCCCCTTCCCAAACACTCACAACTCTACAAACAAACATCCCTTTGCCCAATACCTTATATTTCTCAAAATTTACAAGGAAACCTATAAAAGAACACTCAAGCATAGACAAATCTAAATAAAAACAGGGTATCTGAAAGGTCATATCGTAGTATTGTACTAATCCTTGATGACAGTACTTGTTTTGAGAACAAAGCAAGACTTGAAGTCACACACATCCCAAGGACTTGAATGAATTTTATTCAGCTACCTTCTGATTACGGATTATATTTGAAGAATAAGACAACAAAATAATTTCCTTTACAACACTTGAGGGCTGTTAAAAAGGAACCAAGAAATTTTGGCCCCCTAAAAATTAATGTCAAATCACTTTTGCCATTGTATACTTCTAACAGTGTAAAGAATCCCCACAAAACTTACAATGAGGGAAATAAGCATAAGTTATACCTACGTCGAAATCAGCAAACCTACTTCTGCTGACCTCTTTTTTTCTTATTTTTGATTCTTAAAGTTTGGCCGCCACTTCAAGGTGGGGCCATGGCCACTGGTACAAACCAAAGCAACAGCAACCACTTCTTGTCACCTAATAATGAAGGGCCTATCAAAAACTCTCTCCACTTGGTGATGTTTTCTGTAGTTGCTGTGTTGAGCTAATAGCCACTTCGTTGACATAAATAAGAATGGTTAATGCATGCATCTACACTGTTAACTTTCCTTGATGGAAATCTATCTGAAACTTGCATCCATGGATTGGGATGAAACTTTCTGATAGCTATTATATTGACCGAGATATGAGATATCTTTGGAAGACGACATTAGTGCACTGGAATTCAAGTAATGTCGAGCAACACGTGCCCTGAAAAAACACCATTGTGCAAGTTTATTGAGTACACTAATATCATGTTAGTGCCATAAGTAGTTAACAGTTTAGAGGCTCCACAAATGACAAGTTGACATGACAAGCACATACCTTCTTTGTTTTGTTTTATCAATGCTTTCTGATAAACGGGAGGCTTCTGATCTTGAAATCTGGCTCAATGAAGAGAGGTATTCATGGAATGCGTCACCTTTCAGTGCTAAGTATGATCTTTGGGGAACTATGGACTGAACTATATGGCAAAGACGAGACTCCAACTCACTGATCACAGGCAAAAATGGAACAGAAATTTAGCTGCATCTATGTTAACACAACAGATTCCCAAAATCAATTAAAAGATGAAGAGTTTTTCACAATTCTGAACTTAAAACAGAATCGCAAAACCTGTTAAATGCGTCAAACAGTAAGAGAACTTGTATGATGGAGTGAAGAAAAAAATGAACAAAAATTCACTCAGCATGCGAGTGATACACTTGGTTACTGTTGTAAAACTACATCCACAGAAATCCAAATTATCCAAGAAGCACTTCATTGTAAATTAAAGCGATGAAGCAAACCACTTTGTGATCTTCATAACTAAAAGTTTTCCTAACCCCCGTGGCCTTATTATTTACATATTTTTTGTTTTTGGTTGTTTTGATAAGACTCTCATTACCATTTTTATCCCATGCATAGCCTATAAATGACTTTTATGGCATTACTCATCCATAACAGGTAAACAGGATCAAAACCTTCACAACATGTGCTTGGAAAAGGAGAAAAAAGACCCACCAACGGACTAAAGGGTCACACCGTTGGTGTCACGTGATCATGAACTCCTTTTGGTTGAACCCACTTGGCCTAAACACTTTTTGATCTGGAAAAGAGAAAAAAAATTACATACTCAGGCATTTTAATAAATTTACAAATTAAGGGTATTTTAGCTATTTTAGATTTATTTGTGTCTAGGAAACTAAAAAAACAATTATGATCTATAGAATTTTCCTCTCTATTGATGGTGGGACTCCACTAAATCCTTCTAGATGAAACTCTTTGAAGACCACAATGAGATTCCAAGGTTTGGTACTCTTCTTCTTAAAGGGCTAGCCTAGTGCACAAGGCACTCGCCACTGTGAAATTTAGGGAGGTTTAAACGTATACAGCCTTACCCCCACAAGCGGAGAGGCTGTTTCCACGACTCGAACCTGCAACCTCCAAGCCACAATGGGGCAACCTTGCCTTAATGAGATTCCAAGGTTTGGTACTCCTCTTCTTGCTTAATTTAATTCCCAGCATTCCTATGCATAATTAACATCCACAGCCAGCCTTTCAATCACCCAAATTTAGCTCCTACAACTCTTACCCTTTGATCGTAAAACTCTATCCCTAATTACCCTTTTTATTGTCCAGAAAATTCAAGCAAGCCCTTTTTTTTATTTCACATCAAATCACAACTGATTTAATTCTTTTTTCGGTAGGTAACTAATTAATTCTTATTTACCTCCCAAGAAAAAAAAAAGATTAATTCTTATTCAAACCTTAACCTCGATCTTGCCTTCTCAATCATAAACCCCAAAAACCAAAGCCCTAGCCCACCATATTTGATCATACTGCATCTTTTATTATCCACCTTAAGACTCTGCCCTACATCAACAGATTCTAGAAGTGGATGTGTGTATTTGTTTTCCTCAATATCCCAGGTAAAACTCGCCCTGCTAATGCAGAAACATCAACATAAGTAGTAATGATTGTGAATTTAATATCCTTCAAGGGATAGGGGAACTAAAAGCCCACGTACCAGTCAGAGGCAGCAACAATTACTACCTCAAATGTTTATGGAGCTCAAAAATTTTGTTATGTATCCACATCATTTTGTTCAATATAATATTTTAGACAACATGATTGTCTGTGAGCATGGCTGCTAATCAGAAATTAGGGCCTTATAATCCAATACCTTTTCAAGGAAGTACCACTTTTGGGTGGCGGCTCCATCTCCAAACTCCTAATTTTCCTCCTATCCTGACTGACCAGTTTCCCCAATGCCATTGTCTTAGTTGAGGATGCTAGCATCTCCCATGCCAAATCCACTCCGCTCAAGAAACCCATCTTTGATCCTATAGCAGCAGCTTCATTTGCATAGAAGCAAATCCCGTGTTGTGCAATTGTTGATGTCATCTGCATTTGGTCATCATACCAGCTGAATGAATGTGATATCTCACAAGGAACCATTGATGGTTCCAACGAGTCCTGCAAAAATACTGACTTGCCGTCATGGACAGCACATGCATAACATCAAAAGAAAATGGTACTCATGATTTAATCCAAAAAAAATAATATACTTACAGATATTAGCGGTTGGCAGTCACCAAATAACAAATCACCTTCTGAAATTAGATCACTCATTTTGTAAGCAAGTTTCAAAACTTGGGAAGCATATTTCATTTCTGGGGTCACATACTGTCTTAGATCCGTTTGACAAACATGAAGTCTTCTCCATGTTTCTTGTACAGAATCAGTCACCATCCAGGACCTACACTTCTCCGTGGACTTGCATCCCGTACTGAAGTCCATGCGGCTACACTCATCCATCACTAGATACCCTCTAGGAACAGACTCCATATTCTCAATTTGAGAGTCCCTTAACTCCCCATAAACTGATTCTGCATCCATTTCTGAGTTTTTATGTAATCCAGGCGAGGATTTATCAAGATCATGAGCCTCAACTGGCAATAATTTTTGCATTAAATTATTACTTGTAGAAACAGCTTCTACTATATCAGCAACATGGCCACAAGACACTGTTCTAGAAAACAGCACCTTTCCATTATTGACCATGGTTTCGGGAACAAAAGATGATTCTGGCACACAGGATATATCAACTGACATGCATGTATCATTTATCTGTGTAAAATCTGCAGTTTCTGAACAGTGATAATGATTTTCCTCCAATTTCTGCCCTTCAGAATGAAGTAGCTGCTCATATGATGGGTTGAAGCACCTCTCAGTTGCTAGACAATGGGGGGAAGATTTGCTATTCACTTTAAGAAGTATCTCATTGTTAGTATCCTCATATAGCATACCTGAAACTACAGGAAATCCATCATTGAAACATTCATCTCCAGAACTGGAAGACAACACTGTATCAAGTTTTCTCCAAACATTTCGCCGAGTGAATGCAACTGGGGAGCCTGAGGATTTGGAAAACTCACGTGCAGTATCCAACTGAGCTGCAAATTCACTGTCATTAAGAATGGAACAGTGCCTGCTTAACATTGCTCCCTTCTTGGCCTCAATACTGTCTGTTTCATTTTTATGCATCTTTGAAATATTCTTCATTTTGTTATGGTTTAACTCTTCTGCCTCAACTACCTCCATTAAGCTAGAATTTTCTTCCATCATCAACAATGACTTAGTAATCTCCTTCTCCACGAGCTCAGTCAGTTGACAATGGTAGCCCCATGGTATAATTTTTGGTAGTATTCGATGCCCAGCATCAAGATCAAAGAGCAGTGGGCCATACGTTCTCTGCACTTTACTATCTGGACAAGTCAGAATATAATATTAAATACTTTTTTCACTCATGTTAACAAGCTGGTAATGAAAATTAAGTTGTAAGAGCCTAAAGTGCTGTAAATCACATGCTACAATCAGAGGCTCCATTGCATTTTCATGTGCTAAGCAGGCATATAGACACCACATGGAAATAAAATTCAGTTTGGTTCTATGTAACATCTAAAGGTACAAAGGAATTGTTAGAAATGAAATAACATTTTATGTCAACTTAACTCAGAAAATAAAATAATAGTGCCATTCCAAAGAAGTTGGGATTGAAGTCCATTGAATTAAGAATAACAATGTCATTACAATATACATTAAATTCTCATTCCATATTATATGAAAAACAAAGTGGACTCATCAAATTCTGTCTACCATAAAATGAAACAATTCTCCAGGCCCAAAGGCTCCCTCAACAATTGAGGACAAATAAATCAATCAGAGCCAGCTCTAGCAGAACCAAGTACACGAGTTTTTATCAGCATATTAAAACTAAATCATCAAACTTTTAAAATCTTAAAAATAAGATATTTTCCTATATCTTTCTTTGCTGTTATACAAAAACTGTTATCATGGTCAACATGTGCTGCATTAATATGTGTCAGCATGACTAACCTTTTCCATATCTTTGACCCTGGCACCAAAACTGGAGATGCATAATGGTTTTACGAATATCTCCCTGACAAAATCCAATGAATCGCTCTAGCAAGCAAGGTTGAACATTGGCTTTTTCTGCGGCACAAACCTAAAAACATATGGATTCAAATGAAAACATATCTCCGTAATCACTTATCAAAAAAAAAAAACATATCTCCGTAATGGAGAATCTGAGCAAAATGAAAATGCATTGAGAATGCGTACCATGTACATGTGGTGAAGAAGCTCCTTCAGTGATGGTAATGTGAAACACACCTCTAGCCTGTCCAAATTGTTTGGGAGGACAGGATTGTTACCTAACATTTTTTGAAACAACAATAATTTAATCTGGAAACATAGACTTAATGTGAGAATAAAACTATGTTAATTAATAAGCCCTCTCACTATTGCTGGTCAATATCATGGGCCTCCTTGCTGTCTCCGCAAGTTGTTGTATTGTGCCAAGAAAACCACGATCTTCGTAAAGGGTAGCATCCACATCCTCAAAGAGAAGTAAAGTTTTAATTTCACTTTGATCAATGGAAGCTCTATTCTCCTCACAGATAAATTTCCCAGGAAGTCCACTTGCATTTTGAGAATCTTCCTCATCTGATAAGGATATCAGTTCAATTACTTCATTGTTAAACCCTTGGGCATCTGTGGCATTGGGTATCGCTTGGGAGGATTTAAATAGGAGGTTGCTCTCTGAACCCACAGGCTTTTCTGGTGTCCTGGAAGAAATATTAACGTTTATGCTGGAATAAGTAATCATACTATTGCTTAACGTTACATTATTGATTTCTTATAAAGCCTTTATTGGTCATATAAACAATGGCAAAAATTGGCATTTGGCATGATTGCACGTCAAAATTCTGATAAGAAGGCAACTCTTGCTTGAAAATTGTTTAGTGAACACTTTTCATGAGATATGAAATTTAAATAAGAATTTACCAGGAAGCAAACACACCATGCAGGAGCCTGTCCAGGAAATATTTAGAACCCAGTAACAGAGAACTGATCTGAAAAGTCAGTGTTCCCAAAAGAACATTGATATTTTAACCTATTGCCATACTTCTAAAGAAAACTAATCTTAGGTGTAATCATTTGCAAGCCAGAAGTGAATATTTTTAAGTAGAACTCCATAACCTTTCTACAATTATGGCAGCCACCAACTTTTTTTTTTTATTTTTTCCTTGCACAGCCACTGCACAAAGGGAATGCTCAAGTCACTCAAGTGAGAGACAGGCAGTCACATAGATAACTATACAATAACAACTTGTTTGATCATCACTGTCAGAGCCTATCATTATTCAATGATATGTTAACTACCATCCAAGCATAGTCCATTCTGAAAATAAATTCTTGCAAAGTGATGAAGCAGCAAGTCACTTGAATTTAGAAAACCAACCACTACCTGGTCCAAAAGGATTGTCAAAATGTATAGAATTGAGAAAAAAAAATCTCAGTAACAAATATTTAGAGTTTTAAACAGCAAGAGAGATTATTGTGCATTATTTTGGGTCTGGTAAAGAGGTTTACACGTTTAAGTTAAGGTACAGTAGTTTGTCAATGGTTATTTTTCGATAAGAAACAAACAACTATATTATTATGGAAAAATATATTAGTACAAGAAGGATGGAGCATCTTTCGTAAAAAGAAAAGACAAAAGAATACAAAGAAACATCAGAGGTCCAAAACCCATACTAAAACCTGCCTGAACCCCAGACTAGTTCATGGGGGTGAAAATTCCCTTCACATGGCTGTAAACTAGGTTCTTAGGTTCAACTAAATCATCTGTTTCCTTAGCTGATCTTGAAACAAAACTAATTTGCTAAATAAATTGAAGAGTTTATTTAGTTAAAAATACTCGAGGGATATATGCATGAAGACAACTCTTTGGCCTTTCCTTGAACAATTTTCCTTTTATTAATGTCTTTAGAGATATTTTTAACAAGTTGTGCCTATCTCCAAATCTCAGTCCCTCAGCTTCAAAGATAAGGTATTAACTTCAATAAACTTATATAATTATCCATGCTCTTGTGATAAATTTGTCCACCGTCTGGACTTAATATCATAGTGCTTCACTCATTATATCCACATAGAAGCTTGTCCAAGTGTTCAATTCATTTGGACAATCCGAAAAATGAAAAGAAAAAATGGAAGAATGTTTATTATTGTTATGAAACTCCAAATACGGATCTCATTTTTTTAGGACATATTTGAAATTAAGGCAACCTTTTGTTCTGTGGACAAGGACAAACTGTTAACACGGGGGCAACAATCAATCTATTAATGCAACAATTATCCAAATCAATACCCAATAGCTGTTTGAAAGATTTGATCATACAGCCAAGTGGTCCTACAGTTGCAATTTTATTTTAACCTAGCAAAACTGCAAAAGCGAACCACTCCATCACCATTGCTAGCATAGAGGTGAAAGACCATACATCACACATTGCTCTTAGAAAGATCAATACCTGCTACTTAATTGCATGTAACAGGAGATATGCAACACTTTCTCCAAAGATCTAAATGCAATGTAGGGGATTGTGAGTCAATGAACCCATATTTTCTAAAATTTTCTGGTTGCATATTATACAAGGTCAGCATTATTCTGCTTAGCAGGAGTTTTCTTGGCAATCCCTTGTAGACATCCTGCCTTCTGTTTTCATTCCCGGCTATTGGTGGCTATAGAGACGGAATTTATTGGAGATTTACTAAAACTGCTTTTATACAGATTATTTGGGATAAGCCTGACAAACCTTCCAAGTTAAAGCAGCTAATATTGTGAAAGATTCAGGTTACAGGCAAGGTCAAAGTATCTAATAAGAGCATTGGTGGTAATGTCAATTTCCACCCTACTTGAAAACACCAAATAAAAGTCCGCCTCAGAGGTTTTTGAACATTCTTCCATGCATTCTGAATGTTATTATCTATACCATCATCATTTCTATGTTAAATTTGCTTCTAAGGTGATGTCATTTATATTAATTTCGTTAGTATTCCATCTTTTGCACACCTCTCCTTTTCTCCTTCCCCTCATTTTATTTGTAGATTCTCGTTTTTAATAAAATATTTGTTTCTAATTTGAAACAAAATACACTCTTTTAAGCATCATTAAGATGAAGAGATATGTGTTGTAGGAAAGTAAAGTGTGTGTGATTTAACTAGAATTCTTTAAAAAAAAATGTTTAATTTAAGAAACAAAATAGATTTGAAATGCAGCAAATAATGATAACACTTTGACAAACCATTGAAGCCAGTGCGATTCTACAGCCTCCCCAAATTTTTTCTTCACAAGAGTTCCATTTCGCCAGTCTGATGCATTGACCTAGCAAGACAATAGATCATACGTTTCATCTTTGCAGTTAATGGGCTTCACCAACAGTCTCAAACTTTGAACTACCAGAATTGTGGGAGAAAAGAGTGTTCCTTTGAATGATGCACCGATATTCACTAGTTTCTATGTGTGAGAGGTATGGTAAGGGCATCACACTCGTGTGTGAATTGGAGTTTACAGGAAATATATAATGGGCCATTAATTGTCAACAGAACTGAAAAAGTTGTTCAATAAGGAGCATACTATAATTTCAGCAGTACCTCAATAACTTGAAATCCTTGCTCTTTGGCACAAGCATATATAGCTGCAGACTTCCCACTCTGCATTGGAAGAGGCATACACTATTAACTGTTAACCAACAAGATAAATTAGAAATATATGCAATAAACTAAAATAAAGATGAAATAGGTGGCAACATTTAAATAACTCCAAAGACCACAACTATGTGATACTACATTCTTTTCTTTAATTAAAAGTTTTGATGGAAAATATGCTAAGTTTAAAAAATGTAGAAGCTTATTGAAAAAACATGTTCATCTATTTATGAAAAAACATTTAAAACAGCAAAAAAATTGCATGCCAAGAAGATACCACAAAAAACCTGCCATGAAGAGTAATTCATCAAACATTTCTCCACTGAAACTCATGCTGTCACGCACAGAAATCTCAGAAAGAATTAATGTCATGGATAATACACCCGATTTAGCTAACGTTTATGTCATTCTAGAAATGCATATAAGCATTAGGTTACCTATCCTTATAAATGATTTCAATGAGAAGAAAAAATTTCACAATATTTCTACACAAACCAACATCTATAGGTTCAGCTCCGTTAGTAATTCCACACCCGCACACCCACAAGCAGATCTTAACCATCCACTAGCTACCATGTAGACAAGTATGCTCAAAAAGTCCAAGTTACCGACCAAGGTGTATTCCTAGGTCAACATATGAGAAATCTGAAGATCTCATCCAATTATTTGGGGCAAATCTAAGCCAATGCATAAATCTTAATGAAATATACATTATTAAAAAAAAAAACACCCAATTAAATTCAAAGACCGCTACACAAAAGGATGATCACCATTCAAAGACTAGGAGCCTTGCATTAAATGCAAAAAAGAGCCATCAACATCAATTTTGTGTTTGACATGATGTGAACTCAAACTATGATGTTGGAGCTAGTCATCTAGAATTTTTTGCCCGAGCCACGTGTTTTTTAAACTTATATACCCGACCCGAGCACTTTTGCACTTATTTCCTGGATTCATGCAGTTTTCAAAATCGAAGTGATTTTTTCAACAGGATCGCATCTTGAAGATGTGATTTTAAAAACGCATCTTCAAGATGCGCCTATTGATTAAACCTTAC
The DNA here is from genome assembly GCA_008638375.1 of Nyssa sinensis. Classification (NCBI taxonomy): domain Eukaryota; kingdom Viridiplantae; phylum Streptophyta; class Magnoliopsida; order Cornales; family Nyssaceae; genus Nyssa; species Nyssa sinensis. The sequence continues at coordinate 25,203,740 of CM018038.1, forward strand.
TACATAATTTAAGAGATTAATTAGCCATGCAACTTTAGAGTTGCAAGATGCGCCTTTAGAGTCGCATCCTTGAACATGTGATTCTCTAAGATTTTAAAAACCAGAATCCATTCTGCACCTCTCTCTGTCTATCTCTCTCTCTTCCACCCACACTCTTTCTCTTCTCCTACACAACAAAGCGCTTCAGGGCCCTCTTTCACTTTTTTTTCTTTTCTCTCTCTCTCTCCCTCTCTCTCTCTCTCCCTACTCTCTTTCTCTCTCCTCCTGCATGGCAGAGGTCTCTCTCCTCTGCACTAAGCGTATTTAATGCAAAACCAACTTTACAAGAATATGTGTCATAAAATATAATACATAAAATAAAGTAATATCAAATAAATCCTGCACTGAGGTCTCCCTTTTGACTTTTTTCTCTTTCTTTTTTTTTTTCTTTTCTCTCTCTCCCTCTTTCTTCTCCCTGTCTCTCTCTCTCTCTCTCTTCCTGCACAGTAGAGGGATCAAGATGTCTTTGAATTTTTTTCTTTCATTTTTTTCCTTTGATTTTTTTCTTTTCCCTCTCCCTCTCTTCTCCCCCTAGCTATCTCTCTCTTCGTACTCTTGTGTATGTAAATCACATCTTGAAGATGCGACATTAATTTATATTGGTATGCCCTAATTTAATAACTTAATTACGCAAAAGTGTTTAATACATAGACGCATCTTGAAGATGCGATTTTAAAAATCGCATGGTCTAGGAAATAAGTTCAAAAGTGCTTGAGTTGAGTAAAATTCTAGTCATCTATGTTAAGCAACAGATTGTTCCAAATGCTTAAGCTGTTAGAGAATGAGTCAATAATGTATATCAAGCTCTCAACATTCCCCCTCAAGTGCGCCACAGCCTTGCACATGGAGAGGCGAAGAAATACAAATGCAAAGCTAAATAAAGTGCAAATGTAAACGAAGAATAAATGCAAATGGATATACTTGAACGGTTGAACCTAAGGCTTCTCGTAACTGAGACTCTGATACCATGTTAAGCAACCAATGGTCCCAAAAGTTCAAGCTATTAGAGAATGGCCAACAATGTATATCAACCTCTCAACAATCTACAAGAGACTTGTCCAACAACATCATAAAATAAAATTGCATAGGAGACAAGAACTTGTGCCTATAAATAGAAACTATATACTTCTACCCGCTCTATAATATTACTGCGGAACAAAAGTTTGTCATAAAACACCACCTAGTCAATATTTTATAGATTGTATCACCATCCTCCTTCTATAACCTAATAGTAAAAGTAGATGCTTGGATGATAGAAAAATGGGTGAAGAGAAAAAGAAAAAAAAAACCATTATTGAGTCACCTTCAGAAAGTGATGAAAAGCGCCACCTTTGCCATGATGTATTGTCGATGCACACAACCTCCCCTTTTATTTCTCTTCTCAACATTTACAATACCACTGAAAATCTTTTTCACAATTTTTTTTTCTCTATTTGGTTCGAACTACAATATATTCTCCACAATCAAATTTTACCATTGTCCAACCGCCAACTACTCTAAAAGCTCAAGTTGTTAGAGAGGTTGTAACTTAAGTATTTAATCTTCTAAGACGTCCCCTCATGTGCGACCAGACTCTCCACCATGAATAAGTTAACACGTTCATCAATTATAATTATTAGGGTGACGGTGAGGTTCAAACCCCAAGACCTTTGTCAGCTCTAACACCATGTTAAACCACCAACTACTCAAAAAGCTTAAGTTGTAAGAGATGGATGTAACTTAGGTATCTAATCCTCTAACAAGCACGATTGTTGCCCCAAAAAGTGTAGGTGTTCTTTAACCAAAGAAAAATGAAAAAATAATGACTACAAGCAAATTAATTTAAAGAAAAAAGAAAACAAAAAAAAATTGACTGCTTTTGGAATTAGAATGGGGGATTCATATATAGCAAGTTTAAATCATTCTAAGAAGTATCCCCATGTCTCATTGGTTCTTCCTTTTTCTGTTCCCATTTCCTGCCTCTTTTTTTGTTGGTTGGTCTTGATTATTAGGAAAATATAAGCAAAAAATTGTAAAAAGTTCTACTAAGCTGACACATATTATTCAGGTTCAAGCTTAGTTTGCCTTTATATATCTACGTTAAAAGATTTAAAAAGAGTTAGCATTCAGGATGTCTAAAAACATAAGATTTAGTGGCACTCTCATTATCTTGAGGCATGCTAGATTGTGTAGATTCATGTCAAATTGAGTCGCATCAAATTTACAAACCTGACAAAATACATGGACTCTAAGGAGTTGGATGGGTAAAAGATCACTAGGATAATACATAATAATGTTTAGAGGATTAAATACTTAAATTACACCCTCTCTTAACTATTAGAATATCTAGAATATTAGGGTAAATTACACTTACCTCCCTTGAGGTTTCTGACAATTACAGAAACCTCTCCTATACTTTCTGAAATAACACTGTCCCCTTTCTGGTTTACTGTTCTGTAATAGATTCCCCCTTCCCCTCAACGTCCGTTTCTGATACAGGCATTAAATGATGATGTAAGCCAAAAAGTAATGTTATATGTCCAAATTGCCCTTGTAATTTATTGATGATAGTCTTTTTCTGGGTTTGATGAACGGGTTGATAGGGTTTGTTTTATGTGTGTGTGTGTATATATATAATTTCCAATTCAGAAAAAAGTGAGAAATTGGTGGTTTTTTACCTTTGGGTTTGCTGAATGGATTGATTGATCGGGTTTCTTCATGTGTGTGTGTGTGTATGTAATTCAAAATGGAAGATGTATTGTTGCGATTGAAAGGGTTCAAAATGGGAGATGTATTGTTGCTACAACTCCACCATTGATGCAACTCCCAAGCATGATATATATATAATATTATTTTTAATTCAAATATTAAGTTCAATTTACCTATTAATCATGTAGAATGAATATGCTTAGTTCAAGCCCCTGTCCCTTAGTTCAAGCCCCATCCCACATCCATTTGCCAGTGCAAACCAAATGACAAATAAGCTTCAAAAGAAGGAGCTCTTTGCGCAATTGAAGAAGAATTGGTGAGAGCAAGAGACAAGTGATGGCTTTCCCCATACAATAGATCCAGTACATCAATGGCTTGGACCTACAAGACAAGTGATGGCTTTCCCTATACAATAGATCCACTCCTGGTCAACATGAGGAATACATCTATTCTTCTGGTAAAGTGGATGAGAAGAGCGAGTGCCTGTCCAACTACTCTAACCTAGGAGGGAGATGATAGGTGACAGGCCAATTGGAAGCTTGCTACGGTCTAGTCCGAACGAACCTGGAAAGGCCTCTGTTGCTGGGTCTTTCTCTATGATTCCTATTCCTTCTTCTTCCCCTTCCAGACCTAGGTTCACAAATGCTGGCTAAGAAGATCCCGACCCTGGTCTTATCTCTGGCTCCCCACCGGCTGCATTCGCGCCGGGAATAAGCTCCGGTCAAGCACCTAAGAGGGAAGGAATGGTAGCGAAGTAAAACAAGCCCTATACTATAACGGAAGTGGTGAACTCAGCACTGGAATTTCATTATCTTTGAAGTGCCATTTGTTCTTAGAGTGCTTAGACTGTTTTCTTGCCCTTATAGCCTTGTAAGAGGAAGAATCCAAAACCCCCAATTGAAGTGAGATATTTTGAATATAATATTATTTTCTTCTATCATGGGTATTTTGGTAACTGAAGCTTTGCCGTTAACGCCGTTACTCCGTGACTTATGACAGGGGGGGCAAGTGTTATTTCAGAAAGTATAAGGAAGGTTTCTGCAATTGTCAAAAACCTTAGAAAAGGTAAATGTAATTTACCCAGAATATTAAAATGACGGGCATTCTTATAATTCTATTTTTTAAGAAAATAAGTTGACTAAGGTGTAGGAATTAGAGTTAGTTCATTCTGCCCTATTTTGAGAACATCCTCCTCCCATCATAAACCCTAAAGAACTACAGCATATCTATTTAAATTCGGTATCAGAGAGCAAACAGGGGGCAGACAAAGGTGCTGGCATCATGCTGATTTTTTTTTTTTTATCATGACACCAACACCTGCCAGCAATGAACCCTAGCACTAGTTTTGCCTCTTCATGGAGAACATACGGGTGATTTTTTCTGTTTTTTTCTTTTTTTTTTGTGATACAATGGATGGTGTTTCTGTTTTTGAATGCTGTTTGGAAAAGTAGTTGAGAATTTCCAATGTGCAATTTTTTATATTTTTGTCTGTTTTCGAGGCTTTGAATCCCTTCCTAGGAGTGTATCTAGGGCTGAGAAAGTTTATAAATTAAAAACCATGGCCATTTGAAGAAATATTTTGATGCAAAAATGCTCTCAGATTGTGCGGCTCTGTTTTGGTGTGTGCATGTGTGAATCTGGTCAAGTGTGAAGGCTGTGTTTGGTTGCAATTTATTCTGTTGTGGTGCTGTATTGGTTGTTAGAGCCTTTGTTTTCTGTTTTAGGCATACTCATAATCCTTGGGTTGTTGTTTTTGGTGCTGCAATGGTTGTTTGAGACTTCGGTCGCTGTTTTGGGGCTATTTGTAATCATTGGTTTGTTCTTTTGGTTGATTAACAAAGCAAGGTCTGTTGCACCAGTATGTCTGAGACTAGCCAAGTTTCCGGTAGCTCTAATAAAGGTGTATTGGATCAGTTTAATAGCTAATATGAAAATCCTACGTTACAAATTACCACAGCTAAGCTCGATGGCACTAATTATATTGATTGATCTTATTTGACATTTTTTTATTAAGAGCAGAAGGAAGATGTGCTACATTAATGGCACTATTGTGGAACGACGTGACACAAATTCATCATTGCCACATATGATACTGAGAACTCGACTGTTATGTCGTTGTCCTGACTTCTTCACTCCATGTAACCTCAGATCAATAATAGATATTTGTTCTTGAGGACAACAAATGAGATTTGGGATATTGTTGCTCAAATTTATTCCCAGAGAGGGCAGGCTACACAAATTTATGATTTGAAGCGCAAGATTCACGTGCACAAATAAAGAAATATACCTGTTGCTATGTATTATAAATCCTTGTCAGAATTGGGGTAGGAGCTAGACAAATATCAGGTATTTTAGTCTAATTGTCCCAGTGAGCTCACAGATTTAAGAGGATGGTAGAACAAGAGCGCATTTTTGAGTTCTTAGCGGGCCTGAATATGGAGTATGATCCGATTCAAGTTCAGATTTTAGGATGTGATCCTCTATCTTCCCTCAATCTAGTGTTTGATTATGTTTGGGATGAGGACAACAAAAGGAATGCTATGTTTTAGTCATTAACTCCAAAGACATATACCCTTACTTTTGCTTCTCAAAGGGAAGAAAAAAGGATTAGTAGGGGCCAAGATGGTGGTCGGGTTATTGGTTCCACTACTGAAGACAAGGATAAGCTAGTGTGTGATTATTGTGATAAGTCGAGACATAGTAGAGAGTTGTTGAAAACTAAATGGTTGGCCTACATGAGGCAAAGGGGGCCGCATTGGAGGAGCGACCAAGTCCTATTCTCATCCTACTTTTGTTGATTCTCCAATGCCTTCCCTAGTGACTTCTTCAGTATTGGCTCTAGAGATTCCATTTCTTTCACGAGAGGATATCCAGTCCCTCAGACGTCTCATGATACAACTAGCCTCCTCTACTACCACTTAGTGCTTCCATATTTGCTCACTCAGGTATCCATGCCAAGACATATATTACTTCTTTCCTATCTAATAGTCCCTCTAGGATTATTGTTCAGGTGGCATTTGACCATATGATTGACTTATCCAATTTGTTCTACTCCAATGGTATCTACCTTTTGGATACTTCTACTCCTAGACCATCAAAAGAACGATGAGCCTTCCAGTCCATTAGTTGTAGCATTGTTTCTTCTGCAGATCAACTAGTCCTGCTAGCATTAGCATCTAGGCCATCCCTTTTTTTTTTTTCCTACTTTGCAAAGATTGGTTCTTGTTTTACTTTCTAAGTACAATGGTTATTCAGTTTTATTGTGAAGTGTGTGAACTAGCAAAACATAAACATGTTTTTTCTTCTTCATAGTTTAATTAAAATCACTTCACCTTATGCTACTATTCATTTTGATATGTAGGGTCCCCTTTTTTCCTACTTTGATTGGCTATCGATGGTTTGTTACTTATATTGACGATTGTTCACATGTTACCTGAGTGTATTTGCTTCATGATAAAAATGAAGTCTTTACTTGTGTTAAAAAATTTCATAGCATGGTTTCTACTCAATTTGGTACCAAGGCTAAAGTGCTTAGGTTTGACAATAGTGGTGAACATGTTGATGGTGCATGTAATTTGTAGCATTATTAATCAGACTATTTGCATTAGTACTCCAAAATAATATGGGATGGCTAAGCGCAAATATCATCATTTATTAGAAGTTGCTCATGTACTCATATTCACTGTGCATGTTCCAAAAATTAATTGGGGATATGCACTTCTTAGAGTAACCTATCTCATTAATCGAATGCCTCCTCAAGTTTACTTTTTAAATCTCCTACCAAGGTCTTGGGGATTTCATCATTTAGGTTTCAATTTTCCCTCATGTGTTTGGTTGCATATGCTTTGTTCATATTCATGGTCCATTTCAGGATAAACTTGATCCGAAGGCCCCGAAATGTATTGCTATCATCCTCCTATTCGGTGATGTTTTATCACTATGAATGTCACCTTTTTTAAGTCGACTGCCCCATTTTCTTGGTTTGAAGACTACTCTTTAGGAGAGAATGGCAATGAATGTTGTCTTCCGTTGATTCATCTTTTCCTTCTCATCCTCAACCTTTACCTCAGTTTATGGTTTATGAGCCCCAACCAATGAGGTAGACGACGAAAAACGAGGGGTAGAAAGTAAAGAGATGTTGACTTATTCAAGGAGGAAAAATGGTGAGACCACTAATCCTTCTCATGCTAATTGTCGATTGGATTCTTCATATCCATGTAATATTTCCCAATCTTCTATAACTCCTCCTAGTTCTCATGTTTTGGATGATACTGACATCCCTATTGCAATTCATAACACTCAACATCTTATCTCAAACCTTATTGTCCTATCAATCATTCTCATCCTCCTATCATACTTTTGTCTCTTCTCTTTCTTTTATATTATTCCATAAGATTAAAAGATCCATTGGCAAATCCTAAGTGGAGGCAAGCATGACAGAAGAAACGTGAGCTCTACAGAAGAATGACACATGAGACTTTGTAACCCTTCCTCAACGGAAAAGAACTAGTTGGGTATAAATGGTTATTAACTGTAAAGCATAAGGCAAATGGATCAATAGGAGAGGTGTAAAGCTAGATTAGTGGCCAAGGGGTTCAGGCAAACCCATGATATTGATTATCAAGAGACCTTTGCATCAGTAGTGAAGAAAAATTCCATTAGAGTATTATTTTCATTGGCAAAAAACTTAGGGTGGTCTCTTCAACAACTAGATGTCCTAGTTTTTCATCTATTATGAAAGAAAGGTTTGTAAGTTGAAAAAATATCTTCGTGGCCTCAAGTATCTCCTAGAACTTGGTTTGAGAGTGTTAGATCACCAGTTTCTCTAAGGCTTAAGCTATTAGAGAACGGGTCCAACAATGTATATTAAGTTGTTTTAACACCCTCCCTCACATGCAACCCCATTTTGAACGTGGAGAGTAAGGAGTATTTATGGAGCAGCGGAGCGGCACACTGGCAGAATAGAGTGTGAAGTGTGAACCTTAACAGAACATAGTGAGATAGTGCAAACCATGCACTGAATAAACGGGAGAAGAGACTTAAACCCAACACTTCTCATTACCAGAGCTTTGATACCATGTTAGATCACCAGTTGCTCTAAAAGCTGAAGTTGTTAGCGAATGGGCCCGACAATGTATATCAAGTTGTTTTACTAGAGAGATTTAGTAAATCTATGTAAAAGTGTGGGTATAGGCTAGCCAGGTTGATCACAATTTTCATTAGGCATAAACAAGGAAAGATTATTGTGTTAATAGTCTACATAGATGATATCATCATAACCGGTGATAATGTTGAAGAGGTGCAAGCTTTAAAGACTTTTGACGAAGGAATTCAAGATGAAGGACTTCAGAGCTTTGAATATTTCCTTGGAAGTTGGAACAAAGATAGCAAAATCAAAGAAGGGGATTTTCATTTCTCTACAAAAGTATGTCTTAAAATTATTGAAGGAGATAGGAATGCATGGCTACAAATCTTGTAATACTCCGACTGAGTCGATGATATTGTGTTAATAGTCTACATAGATGATATCATCATAACCGGTGATACTGCTGAACAGGTGCAAGCCTTAAAGACTTTTAACCGAGGAATTCAAGATAAAGGACTTCGGAGCCTTGAATATTTCCTTGGAAGTTGGAGCAAAGGTAGCAAAATCAAAGAATGGGATTTTCATTTCTCTACAGAAGTATGTCTTAGAATTATTGAAGGAGATAAGAATGCATGGCTATGATTGTAATCTCTAATGAAAAATATAGCTCCATGAGCAAAAGCTCCTGTCATGCATGCTGAGAACAGTGACAATTCTGAGGTTGATATTGACAAATTCCATAGACTTGTTGGAAAGTTAATTTATCTCTCATATACCAAGCCGGATATTGCCTAAGTTGTGAGTGTGGTGAGTCGGTTTATTCATTATCCACGGGCTTCCATTTAGAGAGTCTTTAGAATCCTTTGATATATGAAGTCAACCCTATGGAGAGGTCCTTTATTTTCCAAACATGGTCACTTAAGATTAGAGTCATATAAAGATACAGATTGGGCAAGGTCAGTCACAAATAACAGGTCAACTTCTAAATACGATATTGTTCCTTGAAGGCAATTTAGCAACTCGGCATAGTAAAAAGCAGTAGGTTGTTGTGAGATCTAGTGCCTAAGGCTATGTTTAGAACTATGACAAATGAGGTGTGTAAGCTATTGTGGTTGAGAATTATGATGATAGATCTTGGTTTTGGTCTATGTGGTCCAATGAGACTCTGTTGTGACAACAAAGCAGCCATCAATATTAAATATAACCTATTTCAACATGACTGAACCAAGCATATTAAAGTAAACAGGAATTTCATTAAAGGTAAGCTAAGTTCTGGTATTCTTTGCACTCCATTTGTAAAGACTAAAAAACAATTAGCCAATATCTTGACTAAAGGGACAATTAGTTAATATCCTGACTAAAGAAGTGTCAAGTAAGGTGTTTCATAGTGCCTTAAGTAAGCTGGACATGTTTAATATTTATGTACTAGCTTGAGAAGGAATGTTAAGTGTATCCAGAATGTTCAAACGATGGGCATTCTTGTAATTCTTTGTTTTGATATTATAAGTAGAAAATGGTGTAGGAATTAACTCTTTTTCTTTTTCCTTCTTACCTCTTTTCCTCTTATCACAAACCCTAAAGAACTACAACAAATCTATTTCAACTTTAACGACTTAAGCTTTTAAAATAGTTGATTTAACGTGATATCAAAGTACGCAAAGGTCCTAGGTTTGAACCTCACCACCACTCTGATAATTAACCGATGCATGTGTTGGTGGCCCACTTATAGTAATGAGTCCGGCCACATGTGAAGGGGCATGTCAGAGGATTAAATACTTAAGTTACACCTTTAACAACTTAAGCTTTTAGAGTAGTGGTTGTTTAACAAACACTGATATTACCTAGTGTTGGTTACACCAATGTGGGGTGTTAGGAATAGACTGGATACATACCTAACCTTTGGCATTATTTGGACAAAGTGGTTGTTCTCAAACTCAAATCTACATTCTCACACTCAATAACTCGAGCATGTTACCATTACAAGTCATGGCCCCTAAAGATTACACATAATCTTGAGCCAAATTCATAAAGGAATAAACCAAGCTTGTAGGCTTCTTGTTTCAGCTTAGGTTGAAGGATAGTAAAATTAACAGTGTGAAAAAAGTGGACATATTGTATAAGGCCCAAATAGACCCCTAAACTAAAATTAAGGATGTGCCAATTTGCACATCACACTCTCATTCATAACCAAATAAGCGAATGACCTCGTTTTTTCATGTCACAAAAGTATTCAAGGGAAGGTTACCATAGCTAATTTGATCCCTCAGGCCTTCTTTTTTTTATAATATTCAAACTTTGTCCCATATAATTCAGTAGGGATTTAGGTCCATGGCAATCCGTCGATTCCATTTAAAATATATGCATTAGAGTTCTTAATTTCTTAATTTACAGTTTTCTTTTCTTGAGTTCTCTTCAAGGATATTCCAAAATATTTTAGTGAGGGTAATATCGTAATTCTTCCATTTGTTTTTATATTGTATAAACAACTGAAAGAGTGAAGATCAAGATCACCAAGGCTAATAGAATTATCTTATATTTTCTCTTCTCTGTCTCTCTGAAACCTAAATCTTTTTATACACTGTACTTTTCAACTTGATATCAGACTACCAACTCATCTAAAAGCTTATGCCATAAGAAAATGGCCATCAATGTATATCAAGCTCTTAACATTCCCCCTCACGTACGACCCTAAACACACACATGGAAAGACAAACAAACCACAACAAATATGAGTATAATAGAGTGCAACTTTGCACAAACAACACAAACTAAGAATAAATGTAAATAGAGAGACTTGAACCCAAGACCTCTCAAAACCAAGGCTATGATATCATGTTAGACCACCAACTCATCTAAAAGCTTGAGCGAGACAAAATGGGCCATCAATGTATATTAATCTCTCAACAGTGTGTGTGTGTGTGTATTCATCTTTAATCAAAAATGAAGAAACAAATTCCTGAATTCTAACAAATATAAAATTCAAGGTTGTATGCAAGTTGTCCTCCATAAGAGAAAAGTTTATTGGAACATTGTCGGGTTCCAAGTAAAAAATATATGTATCTTACAGGCTAGCAAAAGTACTTGCTTTTTGAATGCCTAATGACATTAGTGATTATTTGTGAGGTTATTCAGAATAAAAACTCTCTAGATACATAAATATATATATATATAGCAGATGCCATATATATATTCATCATGCATCAACAAAAGGAAAATATTGGCATCCATAAGACGTGATCAAGAAGTTATGGTGCATTAAATATGCAATTATTCCAGTTTCTTTGTGAGTTCACATATAAAAACAGTGAAAACATTATGGAATTGAAGCAGTAATACACAAAATATATTGCAGTTCAGTTTTTCCTTTTCCTTTTTCTCAGGAAAGAAAAAAAAATAGATCCATACCCCAACTGGTCCTGTAACTAAGAGAACATTCTTCAGACTAACTGCTTCATCTATATTCTCAGAATCACAGTCACTTTCGGTAACAATTATAATCAGCATCTTGCATGATCCCTTCAACATCATTAGTGGAATTTTTGCTTGTTCGACAACCTCTTTCATTCCAAAGATGTAGCCAATCACTTAAAATTTTTATAGATTCACCATTACCACAAACCTGCAAAACCACATTATCAGAAACAATATATAATATAGTATATATGGGGGAATAAAATCTAAAAAAATGGACATTAATGGATAGTAACATGTTGATAAGGATAGCTTCAGTACAAAGAACATATTAGTTCAGATATCTGACCTCGATGGCTTTTTCAGGCTGGTACTTATTTGTCCATAGGCTGTTCTCAGGCTGATTGTCGCAACCATGAAAATATGGCATCATCCTGCACATGCAACAATAAGTGGAAGGAAACCATCACTAAATGTAACTACTGTTATTTGAGAACAGTGAATAAATAAATGCAAAATACAAAGACAGATGTATCGAACATTAAAGGTAGAGTTTGGGAAAAACACATAACCAGTTGTTTCAAAAATAACATCTTGTGTGCAATACAGTTGACATTATTATCTTAATAAAAAGTTAATACTTCGAGTAAAAAGAATGTAGTTTATAAAATTATAAGGCCGGGAATAGGTTAATAAAATTTGGACCTACATTCTGCCTCCTGACAAACATCTTTATGTTTGATACCAAATTCACATTGTATCTCAGGCCTCAGACAAATCTATCCCATAAAGAAGCCAAGACTAAACTAAACCTAGGGCAACACACGTCTACCATAGAATCCTGAGTAACAATGCAGTTCATAAGATGCTCAATAAAGAGAAAATTCAAAGAAGAAACTTTAGAAAGTGGCGCGCATTCAAATCAAGACCCACATTGGACCTTCTGTAATCAAATTTTAGTTTGAGTCAAATTTTATTTTATGTTTTGCAAGTTAGTTTGCCATTGGCTCAAAAAAAAAATTCTTATGTTTTAGGAATGAAGAATATTTTGGTAATTTTTATTAGATGAACTAGACTGTAGTAGGGTCCAGATGAACTAGTTGATTACCTAATTAACCCTTTCAATAATTTTGTTTTCTAGGGAACATTTTTTTTTTTTTTGTTGATAACTGTGGGTTTCCAATTCCTGTCGCAGAACTGTGGGTTTCCAATCCCTGTCGCAGAACCCCCACTACACGTGCCAGGTAAAGCGGGCATTTAGTGTAAGGCCCTGGGGTGGCCCCAAGGAAAGTTTTTGAGCCTATGGAGTATCGAACCCAAGACCAATGGGGATTACTCCCATCAATCTTGTAGATTTTGCCTTCACAAATAAGTTGCACTTTTTGTGGGTTGGGGGGTGGGGGGGATTGTCTAGGGCTATGGGATGAAAACGTATGGTTCAAATTTAGAACTTTCCAATTGTCTTGTTATCTCATCTAATGTGAAATTATTATAAAAGTTATGGAATGCATGGAAGAATGTGTCTGACATTCATCTAGATGCATTCTTAACATTTTAACTAACAACGTAAAAGTTACAAATGACGGTAACCTGCCAGAATCATTACTTAGGCATTTTGGCACCGCTGTCACTTTTTCTTTTCTTTTTTGATAGGTAAGTGGCCCTTGGGGTGGGGCACCACTATCACTTTATAGATATAAAATAAAGGGAATTCAAAATCCCATTACAAAACATGCAATTTACAAATTTAGCTATCAAACCTACCTTTATAATTAAAATTATGGATTGAACTCTCAAGCCAAGTGAGCCACTCAAGTGAGCTGATTGAGTTGATTGAGCTCGGCTCACTTGAGTCAGGAGCTCAACTTCACACTCAAGGTCGTTTTTGTGTGGCTAGTGAACAAGCTAACACAAGCCTTTTTAAGCCAAACAAAAGCAAGCTTAAGTAGCTTGTCTTGTTCTGCATCCCTTATCAAGGTTGGATGTTTAAGGTTGAAAAGAGTGATTTGTAAGGTCTACTTGCACAATAAGAAATGTGTTAAGAACGGAAGGAAAGAAGAAGAAGAATATTTAAGCATTCTCACCTAGAATCTCTCAAGACAATAACTGTCAAGGTAGATTTGCTATCTCATGTTTGATTTTTGTGAAAAAATACCAATTGAAGTGGAGCGATTCCTCAAACAACAAGGCACGTTTCCCATCTCTTCTCAAGAAACATGCAATAACTGTAAAAAAAATTATTGCAAAGTGTATAGTAAAAATTTAAAACTTTTACCAGCTTGGCGGTAAAAGAATAAATTAAAGATACTTAGGGATTAAGATGTAATTTTTAAAAAGTTGGAAGTCTAAATAGGGGAAAAAATCATAAACTTGTCCCTAATCCTCTCATTTCTCAATTAGAAACCCTAAAAGCAAAACCCCAGGAGAGAGAAACCAAAGATCTTGCCGATTGAGGCATTTTCAGAATAACTTTGTTCTAGAGAATTATTCTACTTGCTATTTTAATGTAAGAAATGTAATTTTCCTCTAGTTAATGTTGTTGGTTTCAAGTTTAAAGCATGATGTATTGTAAGCTTTAAAATGAGTTATCTCATGATTATATGGTATAACTAGGTTGGTAAACTACAAATCTATACTTTTCTTGCAAAATAAACAGGTTCATTTTTACTCAAATTGATTTCTATGGTTTAGACATGATATTTGCACACTGTGTTTTTTTTTTATCAGCATATTTGCACTATGTTATGCATATGAAAGTGATTTATATACTTGGATGTGAATTTCAAGCATGCCTATCTTTTCAAATTATGTTAAATAGCATGTAAGTGAAAATGTACATGATTTTAAGCTATGTGAAGGAAGAAAAATACTTTGCACGCCAAATGTTTGGTAAAATGTCTTTTAAATAAGGAAAACTGACAATTTATGTGGGCAATTCTTTTCCAAAGAGTTGTATTTCTTCCAACATTTATTTGTTGAGTCATGGTTAAGTCGAATGGTTCATTGCTAGTCATGAAGTGAATACTCAAGAAGCCTCACATCTGCATCAATGTCTGAAGAATTGTGCATTTCAAGGTATGTATTCATGCATATCATGTATTTTATTAAGCACTACACCTTAGAATTGTGTTTAAGTTTAGATTTGAATTTTACCTTGGTTAAATTAACCTTAAGTATGAGTTAGTTTTGACTATAGGCTGAGTCTATTTATGGGAAATACATTTTGGAAAATTTCTAAACTTATTTTAATATTTTTAAATTAGTTATATGGAAAATTGTGTTTATTTTGTCAAAAAACCGAAATGCATTTCTAGTAGCTTCCCCGTCCAAATAGAAGAGAAGGTTTTGTCCAAACAAATATGGGTTTATCGTTTGAACATGAGTGGTCTTTTTGGCGCCGTTTGTGGCCAAACTTGCTTATTTCGTGCATGAAAACTTCTCCAGCTAGGTTTAAGTTTTAAACACAAGGTTCTTTAGTATAAATAAGGTGTTATATTACACATAAGAAAAAACTCTAACCTTTTGAAGCACAGAGATATAGAGAGATCCTTTGCTTTAGTTTTTATTCACCTAGTCAGCTTGTTGCAAGGTTGTGAACCTTGTGGTTGTGAGTCTATATACCTAGTGTTGAAACAATACACATAAGAGAATATAGAGGGCTAGAGCATGGACTTTCATTGCATGGGACTTGCACACTGCACGAGGTAGTGGATCAATGGATTGTTCAACCATTACATTAATAGGGGCCTTCTAGGAATTGACCAAGCAGGAACCAAGGAGTAAAGTTCCATTAGGGAAAAAAATAAATCAAGAAGGGGTCAGCTGGGCTCGAAAGTGGTAGCCAGTCATCGGCCAATATGAGTATATCAGCAATTGCTAACTCCTATGATTCGAATGCACATCAATTCTTGAGCCCCGCTGTTAAATCTTATCTTCAAAGTGGGTCTGAGGTTGAATCATATATTCTTTTTTCTTTTCTTTTCTTTTTTTGAATCTGTTTTTTCAATGCAAAGGGCAGAGGGAAAAAAAAAACAATTGTCTAGAAAAAGGAAGTTACAATACACAAATTAAATTCTCAAAAAGTTAAGTTAAAAAAAGCTCGCATAGGTATTTATATGCTGCTGGAATTATCCTACCTAGAGCTACAAATGAGCAGAGCAAAGCAGAGCATTTGACAGTTAAATCATGGCTCAACAAAGTTGGAATTGTGTTCAGGGCATAGCTCAAACTCAGACAAGCTTCACTCAATTGGCTTGAGTATTTGATTGAAATCAAGCTCGCGCCACTCAACATCAAGGCTCAGTTCGCCATTGTTCGACCAAGATCTGACTTGGCTCCCATGAGCTTGTCTAAGCATTTTATCTCAATCATGATTATAAAATAAAAAATAAAAAAGAAGAAGAAGAAAGAAACTTCATCTGGAACAACGTACAAATCTACATAAACAACATATAACCCAAATCTAAACAGTTGGAAGTTTTTATTAAAACAAAACTGGGTTTATATTGTCAAAACTAAAAACTCCGTAATTCTTCAGTTTTCTTTTTTTTTCTAAGTCACATGGATATGAGATGAATTTTCTGGGAAACATCAAAATTTAAAAAAAAAAAAAAAAAGAGGAGGGCAGAGCGAACACTAAGGAGCAAATAGGATTAAATGGAAAAAAAAAAAGCACTTAACATTGTCTTCAAAGAGTCATTGTTCTCTTAATAAGAAATATATGTGTTTGTATTGCTTGAAATTTGAAATTGCAAAATAAAGAGATATGATGGGGTCAACACCCTGTATTGATACATTTACAAAATAACATAGAATCTATCATCGGGCCAAGCTAATGGAGCCGAACTTACCTTTGTTCAAAAGTTTGTTAAAATGGGGATCCAACAATGGATTGATCGGAGTAGGATCAGGTCGTAGAATCAGATGAGAATAGAAGATTTCACAAAATGTGAAAACTAATATTTATGCATCTTAAGGATCCTTAAAAATACACAATGAACAAACTTATGAAAAATGTGAATAAAATTATAACAAACACTTAGACCACAAAAGGTTCCACAAATCCTAATTCTTTTAGTACATTAAAATAACAAATGTTTTATTTATATAACATTTAAGTAAGATAGAAAATTAAAATATTAGGTTTAAACTTTACAAAAAAAAAAATTCATGAATCATCATCCAACAAAATGCTTTGGGGAGTTGAAAATAAGCATAGATCCGAAGATTCCCGAATAGGATCAATTGTTTTATTAAAATATTTAATTTACATAAAAAGAAAATTTTTATTTTAAAATATTCAAGCCTCAGCCCTGAAATGCTTTATAACAGGACCTATGACATAGGAAGAAAATTACCACTAGGATCTATTTGGAATAAGAGATCAATTGGTTCAAAACAAACTTATTGAGTTTTTTTTTTTTTGTGTGCACACGCGCGCGTGTGTGAGAGAGAGCGAGAGAGCTAATTGGCTTAAAGCAAAATTTTTAAATGGCAATATGGGCAACCATACTAATCATAATAAAACTAGGGTTGTTAAAATCGGGATCCTACAATGGATCGATGAAAGGGTCCTTAAGATCGGATCGAGGATCGTAAGATTTAATAAAATGAGAAAACTAATACCAATTAATATTTTTGTATCCTTAAGAATCCTTAAAAATACAGAATAAATAAGTTTAAAATACATGAAAAATATGAAAAAATATTATAATAAACATTTAGAGAACAAAAGCTTTACTAATCCTAATATTTTTTTAATAAATTAGTATAACAAATATTTTATTTATATAAAATTTAACTAAAATAGCACATTAAAATATTATATTAAGATTAGAAGAAATTGTTATTTTAAAATAGTTGGTTTACTCGGTCATGAAAGGCTCTTTAACAAAACCTATGATATAGGAAAAACTCTAGAATCTATATAATATAAGAGATCAATTGGTTCAAAACAAGCTTATTGAGTTTTTGTGTGTGTATAGGTAAAAGAGAGAGGGGGGAGGGAGAGAAACTAATTAACCTAAAGTACTTTTTTCAAATGGCAATATCGGACCGTACTAGTTATAATAAAGAATTAAATGACTTAAATTAAGTACTACAACACTTGACTAGTTTAAAACAAATTAAAAGAGTTATTCAAGAAGTAAAAACGTGAGCAAGTTTTGACATAATTGTCTCACTTAGGATATTTAAGTAAATCTTGGTATTTGTTTTATAATATTATTTCGTCTCAGGTTGTAACTTATCAAAGACACATGCGAAAATAACATTATAAGACTATATTGTAAGATCATTAAAATCGGTAGAATCGGGAGTCAACTTGGGATCCCAATGATTTTAAAGTGATTTTGTAAGATCCTACCTTTTAGAGAATTTTTATGGGATTCAGATCGATTTTGTATTTTTGGATCGTAAATCGTAGGATCGTAAGATCTCGATCGGGATTTTAACAACCATGAATAAAACTAAATTAACTACTATAACACTTTACTAGTATGAAACAAACTAGAAGAGTCAATCAAAAGAGTCAAAATGTGAACAAAGTTATGAAATAATGGTCTCATCTAGGATATTTAAGTCAATCTTGGTATTTGCTTAATACTATATTATGGTCTCATGATGTAACTTATCAAAGACACGTAAGAATAACATTATAGGATTGTATTCTAAGATCAATAAAATTGATAGAATCAAGAGTCAACTCGTGATTCACCCTCAAAGGATTTTTTTTTTTTTTGTGATCCGGGTCTATTTGGTATTTTTGGATCGTAATATCGTAGGATAGTAGGATCCAGATCAGGATTTTAACAACCATATTATCAAGAATTGACTAACTATCATGGATCCTTTTGTTTGGAACTTTGGACCAAAAAGTCTTCCTCAGTGGTGTGGGCCCAAGTGACTTATATTTAGGCTTCTAAAGTGATTCTTTTCTAACCAAGCAATGGCCACAACACCAAGTTTCTAGCGAGCAAAAGTTGAATTTCACTCCAAATGAGAAAAGGACAGAACTATAAGAATTTGAAAGAAGTTCAGATCACAGCTACTTCATATTGCAGTCTACAAATGCAACTAAATATACCACACTTGAACTTTCCAAGAATGTACATAGAGCCAATGTCAAAATTCTTTTATCGCTTTTCAAGGAGAAGGGGAAAAAAGAAACAAACTAATGGGAAAAAAGAAACAAAAGGAAATATATCTTCAATCCAAACTTTCTCAATTATATTTTCCTTTTTTTTCATTTGAATATCTGAGACGTATTACCCTTTAAAGCTCCTCTTAGTTATGTATAAAATAGAACCACAAAAGCAAACATGAAAAATTACACAAGACCAAGATGAAGGGAGCTTAATCCCTCAAAAACCACAACCAAATACCCAAGTATGTGCTGTTGAAATCAAATAATCAACATAATCCCTCAACAGCATTTAAAAAATTAAATAATCAAACTTTGAAAGAGCAACAATAAATAGTAATTGCATTTTGAATCAATGTTAAAAGAAAAACAGTTGATAAAACTAAAGTCCAATAAAACAAAAATAAGTAAACTCAAGCATATGTTGATGCCATGAAGATCTAAGAGAACACTCACCTTTCCTGAAGAAATCTACCCTGCCACTCAACATCTGGGTTTCTCATACAGCCAGAATTCCCAGCAAAGAAATCAACTTTGTCCACTTCATGGTCCTGCCAATTCAGCAATGATCATGGCATAATATTGTCTCATAACCACAAAGTACCAGTAAAACTAGACAACAAACATTCACATGATGGTGAGAGCAAAATACATTGATGCAGCATGATGGTAAGAGCAACATTCACATGATGGTAAAAGCAAAATTCATTGAAAACCAATATGTACCAGTTCTAAGAGTGTCATTTTCTTATCAGCCAAGGGAGTTGGTGATGCAGCATGAAAATATTCTCGTTGAATACAAGACTGATCCAAAGAGAACACTTCTTGTAAAATAGGGCATTGATCCAAAGAAACCTCCTTCTGAAGCAATGACGACCCCATTGGATGTGAGACACTAAGGAAGTTATCAAAATGTAAGGACTTGACAGATCCTTCAAAATCCAGTGTACACTTGCTTTCTAGACCAGAATTAGTACTGATAAAGCTTCCCTCAGAAAATATCCAATTTCCCCAATTAAGGGAGACAGCATCATCCTGCATTAGCAAATTTCAAATTCCACCCTAGGTTAGAAAAATACACAAAAAATGTTAATATTTGAAAGCAATCAACGGGATACCTATAGGATTAGGGAACTAATTTTTAAATTGAGTAACCAAACACACCATTACCTGAACCTTTTCAAATACATGAATAGGGCTAAAAGTAATGCTGTTATCCTTTCTCCCATCAGAGCACCAATTATTTTCCACAGTAGCTGGCTCCTGGCTTCTCTTGCCCATTTTCCATGATGAGAAAAATGGATGTATTTGCCTTCCTGAAAATATACGTGAATTTTCCTGAAAAAAATAAAATAAAAGATACTTAAAGACTAAAATTTTCATATCCTAATAATGGATTATACACACATGTTGTGTGAAGAATGGTATCTTCAAGCCAAAGGTTTTAATTAACAACATGATTTTAAATTGCAGTATCCGGATACATAATGGAAGCGATCACGGTGCAATGGAATCAGGAACTGCACCTATGAATTTTTTTCAATCACTAGTATCTTAAAAGTTATAGATACACATGGTTTTACTCCAATTTATCACATCTTAATGTTTTAATTATTTTTGGTCAATTTTATAGCTCCTATGAAAAAAAGTTTACTTTTTCTAGTGGACTTTATTTTGATTTTAAATCAAACTAAAAGAAAGTACAATCTATTATGATAAATATTCTCCTAACTATAATATAACTAAAAATGCAACTATAAGCAACTTCATCAAAAATAAAAATAAAGGAAAACATAGACAAAGAAAACACTATAAGTGTGAATACTAATTACTAATTAATGGGCTTAAAGCCAAATAAACAAATAACTTAGCAAAAATTAAAAAAAGTTGAGAAAATATACATGTGATGAATCATAGGTTCATATTACAATACTCATGTTTTCTACCACCCAAAAAAAAAAAACCTACTCAAGATACCTTAGTAATGATTAGAGCAAAAACATTAATAGAAAATCAAAAATAGCAAATAAATAATTATTAAAATGAGAAAAAAAAAATATAAAAGTAGCATAGTGATCTTATCAAACTAAGGTTCATTCATTTTCAAGCAATATCTATTAAATCTAATAAGATAAGATAAGATAAGATTTTAAGTTTGAGATATTAAATAATCAGATATAAGTTTGACACTTATCAAACATTTTGACCATATCCATAATTCCAAATCTTATGTTTGGTAACTTTAAACTTGTATATCTATGGCAAAAATTGGGTTTTTAGCCCTTGGAAGAGAGAAAATGAGAAAAATGTACCATTAGTGTTACATATTGGTCGGTACAATTACATATTGGTCTATAAAGGTTGTTATGTAACAGTGTCAGTCGTTATACCTGTGAAATTTCTACACACCGACATATCGGTGTGTAACGAAATCGGATGGCTCAAAACTCATTACATAATGGCCAATATTTAATTCCATGGTTAACAAACATATGTTGTATGAAGAATGGTATCTTCAAGCCAAAGGTTTCGAGTAACTAAAAAATTTCAAAAGATTAAATTTCAAAAAAACATAATGTAATTTTGTGCTTTGAAGCAATTTTAGGGGCTAAAGCTGAACTTGGGGAAGAGTGAGCTCATTCCGGTAGGAGATTTGATTGGGGCAGAAAAATCAGCTTGGAATTCCGGTAGTAAGGTGGGTTCACTTCTTGCAATCTACTTGGGGTTACCTCTAGGCGCTTCATCAAAGTCCAAGGCGATTTGGGATCCGGTGGTGGAGAGATTCCAAAAGCACTTAGCGGGGTGAAAGAAGCAATATTTGTCCAACGGGGGCAAGCTCACTTTAATCAAAAGTGCATTGAGAAGTCTTTTTACGTTTTTTTTTTTTTTTTTATGATAAGTAAAAAGTCATTTTACATATGATGTCTCTTTTCCCACTCCAACTTTAGTTGCAAACCTTCTAGACAAGATGCAACGAGATTTCCTTTTTTTTTTTGCCCCCCGGGGGGGGGGGGGGGGGGGGGGGTGGTGTGGATTGAAGGAGAAAGGGGCCTCACTTGGTCAATTGGGACAAAGTGAGGTTACTTTGAAGAGTGGACGATTGGGAATAGGGGTGCAACTTGGGCGGGCCGGGGTCGGGTTGAGGTCTGCCCAAGCCTAACCCGACCTCTAAAACTATCTACCCAAGCACGTCCCGAACTCGGTATTAAACCTGACATATGAAGCCCGAGCCCAATCCAAGCTTGGTATCGAGTTCACTCGAGTTGCCCGAAATGCTTCTTAATTAGGAAAATACTAAACAATTCTTTTAACTTTGGTTGGCTTACAGCTGTCAAAAGATTGGTCAAGCACAAAATGTTAAATTGTTGAAAGAGAAAAGGGCTCTTTTATAGAGTGAGAGAACATTTGGAGTATAGTTTCCCTTCGACGTGGGACTAAGAAAACATACAAGAACACGTATTTGGTCTTTGATTTCAAGCTAGCTCATTCCCAAACCTTCCAAATTCTTTCAAAAGTCCAGGTACTGATACTAAAATGATAAGAGAGAACCAAAACCTAATCCACTAGCCCATTTGGAGTAGTTCTCTAAATCGATTTTCCATACATGAAGAGCGGTGACCACGGTAGAGAGTAGCAGTGCAGAGATGAAGGGTGGTGACAACGGTGACCCACGAAGCACAAAGGCAAACTGACAAACGGAAAATAGCGACTGTGATGTGCGTGGAACGATAGCAAGATTGAAGGACGGCGAAGATGGCGACCCTGCAAACCACGAACAGCAAACGGCGAATCGATTGGAGTAGCTCTCCAAATTGATTTTCCATATATGAAGGGTGGTGACGATGGATGAACAATAGAGATCAACAATGCAAACGGAGAACGACGACTAATGATGTGTGTGGAATGGAGACAAAGATTGGGATGATGATAGATCAGATTGAGAGAGATAAGAATTGAGAGGAGGTTTCACACGGTGGCTTCAAGTTTCATGTATATATATGTGTACCATATATGTTCCATTGAGATATATTTGTGATCTCATCATCGATCTGAATAGTAGACTAGAAATGAATAACTAATTTGTAATGGAGGATAAAGATTGTTTTGTTACTAGCCAGGTTAGTGATTCAGTGATGTTTGAAAAAAATCCTAGTTCGATTAGCATATTGTGATAGCATAAATGACTAAAAGAGTATAAGGAATCCCACATTGAAAATTAATGGCAAGAAAATTTAGTTTATATGCTAGAGATACGCTTGAGGGGTGTAAATTAATTGATGGTTGATGGCTGTGTTCGGGCTCGGGTTGCATCGGGTTGTTGGAGTTTTTGTTTGAGCCCAGCCCAAATTTAAGTCGGACTTGAAGTTTTCTATCCAAGCCCGTCCCGAAAAATAAAATTTTTAGCCCAAGCCAGGGAAAAAAAAAAAAGGGTCGGGCTCAAGCTGCGCTCGTGCTAGCCCGTCCGATTTGCACCCCTCATTGGGAGTGAAGGATTTGAGGGTCTTTAATAGCGTTCTTCTTGGGAAGTGGCTATAGCATTTTTGCAAAAGAGCCTAAAGCTAGGTGGAAAGCAATCATTGAGGCCAAGATGGGTTTTGATGATGGTAGTTAGTGCTCAAAGGTGGTGGAGGGGCCTTATGCCATGGGTCATTGGAAGGTCATTAGAAAAGTTGTGGATGACTTCAAGTTCAAGAACTTTGTGGTTGGTAATGGAGGGAGGGTGAAGTTTTGGAGGGACTTTTGGTTTAGTGACATTATCTTGGAGCATCGTTTCCCTCACCGTTTCTAAATCTCCTCTAACCAAGAAGCCTTGGTGAAAGATTATGTGGTCTTCAATGAGAATGAGTTTCTTTAGGCTACTTGCTTTCGAAAGAATTTGCATGATTAGGAAGTGGAGGAGGTCGTGGGTTTAATGCCTCTTCTTCATCATATTCGCTTGGATAGAGATAGAGAAAATTCTCTTCATTGGAGGGTGGATTCTCGGGATCGATCAAGTCCTTTTACATACAATGGGCTAAACGAGGTGTGATGAATTTCCCCTAGACAACTTTTGGCGCACCAAAACCCCCACGAAGGTGGTTTTGTTCTCTTGGACCATGGTGTGGGGGCCATCTTGACTTTGGACAATTTGCAAAGAAGAGGATTTCTTTTCGCTAATAGGTCTTTCATGTGCTTAGAGGGGGATGAATCAATTAATCACTTGTTTATCTGTTGTCAGGTTGCTAGAGATGTTTGGAATCCCCTCTCTATTTTTGGGTATTCTTTGGCAATGCCTCATGTCAGTGGGGACTTGGTGAAGATGTGGCAAGGAGCTCGGGTTAAGTGTAATGTTAGGAAAGTGTGGTGGTTAGTCCCTCTTTTTATTTTTTGGTTTATTTGGAGAGAAAAAAATAGTAGGACTTTTGAAGGGGAGATCCCTTAATAGGTTTAAATTCTCTATAATTTTGGGTTATGGAATGGTACCCATCTTGTATAAATTCTTTTGTAGAGTTTTTGGGGGTTTAAGCATTTAATTGTAAGCTGTCCCTTTTGTATATTTCGCCACTCTTGGGCATTTTTACAATATTACATCTTACTTATCCCAAAAAAAAAAAAAAAAAAGCAGAACAAAAGAAAAAAAAATTCAAGTAGCGTGTTAGTCTTCTTCAATGTCACTATTACCGTGTATATTCAAAATAGAACGTAAATAATAAGCGCCATGAACAAAGTCCAGCAACAAGAACAAGAACTAAATTAAAGAAAATATGAAGTAGGATTATTTGTAGTCAAACAGAGGACAGAAGTTTGACTAACCTCAGCTGACATTTTTGCCTCTAACCGTAGATCTGGAATCAGTTGTAATGCATTTTCACTATGTGTGGGACTAGTTGAGCTTTGCTTAGAGCCTGCTTCCTTTAAGAAACTATTCATAACTTTTTTTCTCGGTGTAGTACGCACATATTTCTTCTTTGGTGTAGTATTCACCTGACACCTTGACCGTCGAGGGCTTCTCATATCTTCCAAACAATGTATTAAAGTCAAAAGTTATTCATTCACCAAGAATAGGGAAGGTAAGTCATCCAGTAAACAAACTAAAGGATCTAAACTTAAATCACGATGTAAACAATGTGAATCTATTTCAAGAATGCATCGCAAAGGGTATCATCCCCCCACGACAAACTTGCTTCAATGGGGCTTGAAACTTCCAATGTGTGCCTTACAAATAAACCCAAAAATTCTCACTTGACCAAGGGCATTCATTTTGAAAATGTGAAGTTGCTTCTTTTAGATGTAGTTCTTTCTTTTCCTACATTGTTTTGAGTGAAGAAAAATCTAGAAACAACCCATTTTACTCGAGAAATTTCTCCAGTGAAGAAATTATTTGCTTGAAGTTTTCCTAGTTTACCTTCCTTTGGAACAGAGAGATCTCAGCCCTTCATTTAGGCTTCAAAGCTCTCTTGGCTTTGATCATAGTGACAAATTCAGAATCCTAGAATTAGTTGTGCTGGAATAATTAACAAAATAAAACTAATCATGAAAATACATGGAACAATTGAAAAATGTCCAAGAAAATAATTGAGAAAGAGCAATGCAGATTCAGAAAAAGAAAAGGGAAAAAAAGAAGAAGAAGAAGAAGCATACACTGCCACTCTAGATCCATCAATAGTAATTCAGAAGTTTAGCATGAATTTGGAAATGCAATAATCAGAAGATTTGCAAATAGAGTAATTCAAATATTACCAAATTGGCCACATTAGCTTAGGTTTCACATAGTTTCCTATAAGACAAATTTCATATATTTGACATAAAAGCCGACTATGATTTGAAATCTTTTCTGAATAATTTGTCACAATGATTGTGGCTTCTTCTTGTTGTATATCAATACAGTTCTCAATGGTCTTCCCTCATGTAGACATCCATCCGTAAATGGGTTTTATCTAGACCCTAATGTCCTTCAAGTACTAGTTCCAGATGTACCACCAGTAATGGGTATGACACATACTGAAATTTTAATTATGTGCGCATTTCTCTGTCATGTTTCCAAGATTATGCAAACTCTATCTAGCCTGGAAATACCAAGCCTTAGTTTCAGCTGTTTTAAACCATGATACAGCCAAAGCATGGCCAAATTGGCCTTTTTGTCATGATCTGTTGCAATTAACTTAAATTCACTGGATCAGTTTCCACAGAAAACTTTGTCAGGCGTAAAAATGAAAATTCCATTAAAAAAAAATTACGTTTGGCAAATGTCATTATTAGAAACTCTAGGTGTTAAGGTTAAGAAATGCAATATTAGTTGTTTAAGCTTGTTTGAAAAGTGTTGGCAGAATTTTTTATAATTTACTGCAATTCATATTATTGGGGGATTTAATATGTAGAATTCTTTTGGAGTTTATGAATAAGTTATTATAATGCAATCTGAGATGCACGTAATAACCCTACAAGTTTTTCTTCAGCTTTTCCCTGCTTTCCTTGATTCAATGCTTTAATCTCAACATAAGGAGTTTTCCTCCATTAACACAAGGTTTTTATGCCAGTTGTGTAGCTAGACAAACCCAAGCTTCACTTAGTCCAACCTTGGACTACGCAAGCATGGCCAGGCTAGTGCCCTGACCGGTCTGCTTTGGAGAAGGAATGCTATTTTACTAAGGCCTGATTTATGTCAAGTAACCCCACTGTTTCTTCGAGCATAATAATGATTGTAGTATCAGTTGTGTATTTAACAGCATTTGGTATTAACTGCCAACACCAAGCTAGGTATGCCTCATACCCCTTTTATTATTGATAATGTTACTCCTACAAATCTTGCCATATAATCATACTATCTTGATGGGCTAAAAGCTATAGAAAACTTAATATGGAGACATGATGTAAGGAAATTGTCATACCGTTGGCAGATTCTGGAGGTGAACAGGTCTCATTTTCTGTGGATGAACCAACACATGTCTGCTCTTTCTGCTGTTTGTTTTGATGCTGCCTCTCTGAAATTTAACAAAAAAAAAACAGAAAAAGAAATCAGACTCTCACAGAAAAATCAAAAAGAAATTGCAGTATTATATAATGTTGCTAGTCTTTATTCTTCCAATTTCAGTGCTCCCGAGTCCATGACACCTCAACTCAACCAAAAAAAAGAAAGAGGAAAAAGGATTCCAGCATTGCGTTCACTTACTAACAATAACTGGAGAATCTTTGTCATCCACTTTCCTACCTGGAGTCTCTTTGCCATTTATTGCAACCTGTCAAGATTGAGACAGATAAAATGCAGTTGCATGTCATCTAGAATACCAACAGCAACAAGAATGGAGGAGCACCAAAAGTGATGCTTTCACAAATTTGGAGTATAGAAACTGAAAGACTAAAAAGGCCTAAGAAGGATAGAAATTGACTTAAAATCATAATCTGTACTCTACCAAAGCATAATCAAAATCAAGAATTCTTGGATCAAATTCAATGATCATATGACCATGACCTTGATTAAGGACTGGGAATTGGGATCATTAAATAGATCAGGTAAAATATTTAAGATTTGTAAGAATGTCCTGAAAAATAATTTTCTTATTTTGGCATTCATTTACCTTTTCTCCCAACCAAGTGAGTTTGAAATTAATATAAATGCAAAGAAGACTATATAAAATAAAATCCCTATAGAAATCACCATGTCTGGACTGGATCATCAGATGGTCTGCATTTCCATCTGCTATGAAAAATTGAAATCTAATTGAACATGAAAGTGGAGGAGGTGAGAAATCCACAAAATCTAGACTAAACTAAGAAGTCTATAACATAACAAGAGCAATAAATAATATCCCACAAATCATTTTTTTTAAAAGAAAAATACCCTCACAATCAGGAGCGATTGATTGATGCAAGTGTCAAAAAATATTGGGCTGCGAAGCATAAAACCGGTTGGGGTCTAAGGGCTGCCGCTTCATTGTACAACATTCTTTTAGACTACATGGAATGGACATATGACACAGACACAAAAAGATGTGTATGCCTTGACATGGTGAGATCTTATGAAGTAGGACAAGGACGAACGGCGTGGCGATTATGCGTTAAGTGAGATAATTGTGACTTCTGCAGCAAACGGCAGCCTGAAGATGGTTGAAGTCTGAGGGCAGCCACTTTGTTGTACAACCTTATTTTAGACTGCATGGACGTGAACATATGACACAGACACGACACAGTATGTACACATAGTCATGACTCGATCTTAAGAAATGGGACGAGGACTCATAGACATGATAATCATGTCGAGTGAGATAAATGTAACCCATGCACCAAAGGGTAAATAATGTTCAACCCAGTAGAACCAAATGGTTAAAGGAAACCTTATCAGGTGACCAAATAACCCACTCTTTTTTTTGCTCCATAGATGCAATTCCCACAAGCATATATCAACTTTAAAGAAAAAAATTGATTAGTGCGCAAAAACTCCCACAAGGCAAGCTAGAATTTTTCTAACAATTTGAGAATGAATCACCCAATAGCTCAATGCAACATTTGATTTCACTAACTGAGCCCAATAGCACTCAAAACCTAATCGAGCAATGCTTTTCCGTTCTTAGGAATTGAAACCAACATAAATCCAAAATTTTCGTTTTCCTTCTGTTTTCCTCAGTTTTCTCAGCAATCAAACACAATAAATTTTCTAATTCAACACAAATCTCACCCAATTGACTGGTGAATTAGTTCAATCAAAATACAAATTACTTAAAAGTAAGCCAGATTAAAGTGAAAACCATTATAACTAACCTTTTTTGAAGCTCTTGATTGAGGCATTGCCTTGGGCTTTTGCTTTCTCTTCATCTTGCTTTGACTTCCACAATACTTATCTTCTTCAGCATCTTGTTCATCGTCTTCATTGCAATCTTCAATTTCTTTAATCACGCTATCTTTACCATTGTCTTGAGACTTGTGCGGAAACAACGTCGACTGAACCAAACGCCGGCGCACAGGTGCCCGTTCCGTCCGCTGGAGATTGCCACCGTCCGTGACCTCCACGACGGTCGCTTTCTCAACAGGTTTCTCCATCAGATCAGCTTAATTTAGATACTGTGTTGAACTAGGGTTTTTGCCTGAATTTGAGGGCTTTAGGAACGAGGAGTAACGAAACCTGATAGAGAGAGAGAGGGGGGAGGGAATCAGGAGGTTGTTCCCGCCTTGGGAAAGGATTTCGTTACCACTGATGGTAATTTGTAAAAAATACTAACAATAATATTTCTCAAAAAAAAAAGATACTAACAATAATAATTTAATAAATTGAATAAAGGTTGATTTAGGAAATATATAAACCGTTATCCTGAAACGGGTGAGCGGTTTCTTTCGCCGCGCTCGGTACTCTTCTCCTTTTCGGATTTTGTTCGGATTTCCCGCGCCCACATAACAATCTATTTAAAGTTTGGTCTACTTGGTATTGATTTTGCTATAAACTATAGATCAAGTGATAATATTATTGGTCATTAAAAAAAAGTGATAATATTATTATACATATGAGAATATAATTATATATATATATATCAATTTTATATAAGATTGTGATGAAAAATAAAA
Organism: Nyssa sinensis; assembly: GCA_008638375.1. Classification (NCBI taxonomy): domain Eukaryota; kingdom Viridiplantae; phylum Streptophyta; class Magnoliopsida; order Cornales; family Nyssaceae; genus Nyssa; species Nyssa sinensis. The sequence continues at coordinate 25,232,638 of CM018038.1, forward strand.
TAAAAGAGTAAATCTAAATTAATGTTTTTTTTTTCTCAACATATGATGTTGCACTTTTCTAACATGAAAACTTCTTTTTTTCGAACTAACTGTCAAGAGCTTGAGGTCAGAAGGTCTTTGGGAAGATTCCGATAATAATCAATCCGATAATAAAGTTAGTAAGAAAATAATGACAATAATTCAAGAGAATAATTAAATATAAATTAAAAGTGTACCTTATGACCTTATTTATAACCTATAGATCTCTTAAATTAAGTAGGATTAGGAGCCATTAAAATAAGAATTTGAAGATATTCGTAAATAGTAGTTACCATATTGAACTTTGTTGTCTTACATAGAGGTCGGTAGCCTATAGAAAGCGGTGACCAGCTCGGTATGTCCTACTCTTGTAGTTTGTATGTTAATTGCTTTGATGGGATTTGTTCTTGTGATCTGTGTAGTGAAAAACTTAAGGGGGACATGCGTCGTGCTTGTGGGTACTATGGTCACTTTATGGTATATCAGCTACTTCCCCACCAAGCCTCAATTCTGTGGGATTTATCTAGAGTTGAGGTTAGGGTTTCTGAGGCATCAAGGGTGTGTCAGGTTATAAATGTGTTGTTCCGTATCCTGAGAAGACAACTGTTGATGGGACTAGTTAATGTCCCATCGTCCACTCTTGCCACCGTTTCGAATACCGATGCCACTATCTCATCCAACTAGCTAGATTAGCTCGATGAGGATGATTGCGGTTTCACCCTTTGCGTATAAAAGGGAATGAACCCACCTTCTTGCACTATTTCATCACTTTTCATAAAAATTTTACCTAATGTCTCCCTTATACCCCTTTGGTGCTCAAGCATGTTCTTCGATGCAATAGTGATTCTTTTCGATTAGGTTCTCAATGCTAGTTCTATGGTCAGGTTTGAATCTAACTGTGTTTGTTTCCATTTTAGTTATTCTACCTCTCTTTTTGTTTACTTTACAAATGTCAAATCCTGGACACCCTGGTTGAGTACTGGCTATGAACTCATAGGACCCTTAGAAGCCGAGAATCAATTAGAATTGGGTCTTGAGGTTGGTAGTTCAGTCGAAAAGCTTAGGAATCGAACCTCGTAGCAGTCCTAGCCTCTAGTTCGAGAGTCATGATAGTTGAGGCTCATCTTGAACCTAGGAATAGAGTGTCTAGGACCTTCGAACAGACCTCGTAAGAGAGAAGAGGGGGGGTAATACCTGGTATATATAATATATATAGATATATATACACACGCAGTGAGAAATATTATTAATGAATAAAATAATATTATATGTGTTGTTATAATATTATTAATGAATAAAATAATATTATATTTATTATTATTAAATATATATATATATATACATAGATAAGATAGTGAATAAGCACTATCAAAAGTTTGGACTCCTTTTAAATTTAAATATCTACAAACCTAATAAATAAAGGAATTTAAAATTTAAAGAAAGCCTACATATAGGAAAAACAGGAAAAAGAAAAAAAAACATTCACGCACAAGTCGTACAACAAGATAGAGGAGGCGTGGAAGAGAGAGAAAAGGGAAAAAAAGGCAACCAAGATTTAATATCTTGAGATTTAAAGACTTAATTATTGAGCGATCAACCATTAAGGTATGTTGTAGGATTAATTGATTAATTTAATTGTATTGCCATGGTATTTACATAAAAAGAAAATAATAACTAACTTGGTGGTGTTTTGACTCACACGAATACCATCAAACATTGATAGGTATATATATACACACACAGACACACACACATACATATGAATCAGAATGTATTTTAGAAAAGTTAGAAAGAGTTTTTGGGTCTGTCTTATAGTTTATTTCATCTCTTGTGAGAGTTTTAATAAAAGTAATGAAATTTGTTAATGCGTATACATAAATATCAAAACAATAGTGTTAGCAAATTATATTACTTCTACTATTTAATTGAAGCTCAAATAAACATAAAATGATGAAATTTTATTAATGTATAAATAAGATAGTTAATTTTAGAATTTCTTAGATTAATCAAGAAAATATGTTTTAATACTTTAAAAGAAATAATAATAATAATAATAATAATTAAATAAATCACTACAAGAGGGGTGAACGAGTTATTTCATTAGAGAAAATTATTTAAAAAGTTGTGATATAGATATATGTATAGGCAGAATGATGTATGTATATTTGTTGGATGATGTTTTATCTTTTAGTACAAGTGTGATAAGTTAAAAAAAAGGGGGTAAAAAAAAGGTGAGAAATGGATGAGTCCACCGATTGCTTAAAGTAAAAGTGTGAGTATATTATATTCTGTCTTTTAGTATATCATGTCCTTTTTTGTATAGAAGAGTGTTAAGAAATTATTAGTGTGTATATATGAATAGTTAACCATTTTAATTACTTTTAGTATTAGTTTGAGGTTTAGAAAAGAAAATTTTATACAAAGAGAAATAAGATAATTAATTTTAAAGCTGCTTAAGTTAATTAGGAAATAATATTTAATGGTTAATAACTTAAGAATATTCTAGGATTCTTGTTGGATTATATTGATTAGTGATCTTATATTGTGATAGGTGTGGATTGATTATTGGAGACTCTTGGAGTGCATTTGAGTATATTTGCTACTAATTTTAGGGTAACGAAACAATACATGTTGTACCCAAATTTTAGATAAATGCAAATTAATATTCTCTTATTTTCATTTTTAAGAAAAATTATTTTATGCTTACAATGATTTCAAATGACTTTAGTCCAAAAGTGTTTTATAATGAATTATTTATTTTTTCGAATTTGTCTGGGTCAAGCAAAATTATTTGTATATGCCATGTATTCTCCAATCATTGCTCATTGATAAATTTGTTCACGAAAATTATTTTATCCGCTGAAATAAATTATTTTATCCGTATAGTCATTTGTTTTAGTGTGGGTGTGATCTCTGGTTGGAGTTTGTTTGTGTCAATAGTAGTTTACTGCTATTGGCAGTCTGTTGTGCCGACATGTTACTATCGGAAGTTGACTTCCAGTACTGATGACATCTGCAAGTTCCACTTTGATGGGCACCATATTATTGTGCTAACTAGAATGAATGCTTACACAAGTTTAAAATTTCTATTTGTTACCACACTACTCTATTAAATTATTTTTGCATCAAAGGAAAATAATTTATTTCCTTTGTTAAGTCTACTGAATTGTTTTAGTGATGTAAACTTGTTTTATAAAATATTCGTGTTATCCGCTTGACCTGTTTCGATGTGTAATGTGTTTTGTTACCTTACGGGCTCTTTGAGCTTACCCCAATATTTTTCCTCCACAAATGACTAGAGATGGACTGGAATAGTACTGGGTATAAGTACAACGGAGAGTGCTTGTCAACTATTTAATTATTTTCTTCTGCTTATGTTGGGACTTAATTTATTTTATTTGCATTACTTGGAGACTTGTAGAAATTTTTAATTTAAGGGATTGTATGAATTTTTACTTAGATCGCCCCTCCAATATTCAAAATGGTGAGATTTGTGTCTTCCTTAAATGGTTTGAGGTAGGGGTATGATTTTCATTCCACTGTATTATAAGAGAATTCTTTCAGTGGTTCAATATGTGTCATGCCGATCTTAATATCAATAATTGGAGGCATCTGATTGCCTTCATAGTCCTAGGTCACTTAAACGAGGTTGAGGTAAAACCCAACGGGCAAACATACAACTAAGCTCGCTAAGGTCATGTGAGTCCAAATAATGTGGAGTAGTCAGGTCACTCCTATCACCCAAGAAGCAAAAATAATCTCCCTCAGGAGTACAAATAGTCACTCTTTATCAATAACAATTGATGGTTGATCGGTAAGTAGATAACCAATTCATACCTATGATAATGTCAAATTTCATCATATCTAGCATAGTGAAATCAAAGACGAAGTGATGATCCGCTATCTCAATCTCACATGAGTGACAAATCTTCCTAAGTGTAACCCTACCTCCAACTGGAGTCTCTACTATGAGAGGACGGTATAAAATAGCCACTTCTAATCTCAATGCAAGAGTAATTGATGGTCCGACTGATGACTCGGCTGTAGTAACCGTAAATACCCTCCCCTGAATAGGAGTCTATGAATAGCCCTACTATCGTGCCCCCTGCTAGAAAACAGTGTGGCCCAATTGTTGATGATGAAGGCCCTAAAGTTAGCCTAGAGCCTCTATGTTGAAAAAGGCTGGTTCTGGTGGAAGTGGTAGGACGAAAACTCTAGCTAGGACTAAACAGTCTATGGAGGATAAGGTCTTTGATAGCCAGAAGAAGCCTCAACTCTCTATGAATGATATGCACGTCCTAGTAGTATGTCCCACCTGGCCACATTAGAAACAAGTAGGGGGTTCTGCTGTGCCCTTGGGACTGGCCTCCACCTCGTGAGTGTCCCTAGCTTCTAACCTGTGAGTGTTCTTGGCCTCTACCCTGATGACTGGGTCTATCCTCTATGTGGGCAATCCTACCATACGGATGTCTTGGCTATAGCTATCAGAAGCAAATCACCTCCCCATAGGGATTCCTCCCTATTACAAAATGAGTAGAAGGAGTTGGTCGCTGAAATGGTTGGATATGTCCCTAAGACTCAGTGCTCCCTCTCTCTCTATCTCTTATTACCCTTTCTATTCAGATAAGAACTAACACCCTAAGATGGTTATCGGACCTCTTAAATCCTCATAGAATCCTCTACATCTGCATCAACCAGTAAGGCTCGTTCTACCAACTCAGAATACACTCGTAACTTGAGTGGTATAACCTTGGTTCGGATGGTAGGCTTAAATCTGAACTCAAAAGTATGTGCCTGATAACTGGTTAAAAAGTGCATATTTATTTTGTTAACCCTAGATATTCTTGCACTTTAATTATTTTAATTTCTCCAATTTATATGCATTTGCTAGTTAATTCTTGTTTTATCTTTTTACAGAGAAAGCTTGACAAAGTTGATGATTTAGTGGTGAATTTTGAGCAAAAAAGAAAATATTGGGCTTTGAAGTGCTAAAAGAAGTAGAAAACAAGTGATTTTGGGTTAGAAGAGAGGCTTGGTCCATATGTTGGTGGACCAGCGCCTATTTTAGCATTGTAGGCTCTATTTTGGAGCACTTTAGACTCCCTTTTTGGGCCCTTAATGTCTAATTACGGGATTTTATATTATTTTTCCTAATTCTTATTTTGTGGGGGGCATTTTTAGAAAAGAGGGGATATTATTGTGAACTAGGGTTTTGGAAAAGAAGGAGGCCGTTTTTGGGGATCTAGAGACAAGGAAAAGAAAGAGAAAGATGACTCTAAAGAAGATGATGAAGAATTCCATGGCTATGGTGTTCTCTTCTTCTATCATGGGCTAAGTTCTCTCATTCCTAGGGTTTAGATGAAACCCTAGTCAAGTAATATTGCTTCTTTGTATTTTATTTTTTGGTTAATTAGTCTTGGATGTTGATTGTATAACGTTGGGATTTTATTAAAGCATTGATCGTATTATTCAGTGTCACATAATTAATTTCTGTGATTTTGTTTATGTGGTTATACAATAGTAATATGTGTACATACATCAAAACCGTAGGACGAGTCATAACTCAGGGAAAACAAATTGTGACTATGACCTTAGAATTAGCGTAGACAATTTGTGTTGACCAAAGATGATTCGTGCTTAGGGTTTTGGTGCGTGATTTTCTTGATGATTGTATTGAGGCTTGTAGCCAAAATGCATCTTTTACATCCAAATTTAATGGCCTAAGAATTGATACAATTGAAGCTAGTTACAAGATTAGTGGTGGATTCAACACCCTAGGAATCCTCTTTTAATTCGATTCATTGTTAATTCAGTTCAATATTTGCTTTAAGTATAATTCTCATTTAATTTTAGAAAAAAATCAACAACAATCAATCTTTGTTAATTTCAATTAAAATTAATCTCAACTTTAGTTTTTAAACAATTAACAGTCTCTGTGTGTTCGACCCTTACTTCTCTACTATACTAGTAGTTTAGTTTGGTAATTAAATTGATTTCTACGACAGATCAGTGCCCTATCGGCCTCATCCGTAACCACCCCTGGTGCATATTGGGAAAGTATAGAAAATCAAGACTCGTACTGAGTCACGGTTATGTTACCCTAGTATAAGTGGAGGAATTCTTGGCGTATCGCATCTTTGGAAATTGTGGGAAAACACTTCTTAAGGAAGGCGACTGTAAACAAATCCTATGACATAGCCATAGAAGGCCTGACCACATCTCACTAATCTATGACCTCGCTCCCAAACAAGATTGTGGAAAAATTGATCTCGAGATCATCCTCATCAATCTGAACCATGTTAAGAAGTCTAGTGATGGTCCAGAGCCAATAATCAGCTATTAGTGGATCGGGCTCTCCCCTAAACTAGAAAGGATTAAGCCACTAGAAATCTCTTATAGCCGTAGTGACCCTACTCTCGCCATTCTAGGGATGTAATTGTGCCTTATCCCTATTGGCTTACTAGAGCTTTCTTATAAAGTTCATCATGCCACGTGCAATCTTAGCTCTGTCTTCATGAACGTCGGAATAGGCTATGGCTGAGAAGGTAGTGGTGAAGGCTTGGGAGTAGGTGCTCTCCCAGAGGAACTCTGGAGCATCGCATATTTGGAAATTGCGAGAAAGCACTTCTTAAGGAAGGCAATTGTAAACACATCCCATGACATAGCCATAGAAGGCTTGACCACAACCCACTAATCTATGACCTCACCCCCAAACAAGACTGTGGAAAAATTGATCCCGAAGATCATCCTTATCAATCCGAACCGTGTCAAGAAGTCTAGTGACGATTTGGAGCTAGTAATCAGCTACTAGTGGATCGGGCTCTCCCTTAAACTAGATAGGATTAAGCCACTAGAACTCTCTCATAGCTGTAATGGCCCTACTCTCGCCACCTTGGGGATGTAGTTGTGCCTTATCCCTATTGGCTTACTAGAACTATCTTATAAAGTCCATCATGCCACATGCAATCTTGGCTCTATCTTCATGAAATGTCGGAATAGGCTATGGCTGAAGCGATAGTGGTGAAGGCTCGGGAGTAGGTGCTCTCCCCCTTACCTCGACCTCGGCCTCGACCTATACCTCTCTGTCTCAATGACATCGTATATCAATAGATAAAAAGGATAATGTTGAACATTATAATTTCCTAATAATGTTCTTACCCCTCTAGGTACTCATGTCTCCAATGATGTATCAAATAACCTTATGCATGTTGACACAAGTACATGTAAACATTCAAATAATTTAGGCATTGCATCAAGTATTAAGTCAATGTTCATATCAACACTTAAACAATTCACAATGATCCTCAATCGTCTAATAATTCAATATATCAAGCATGCTCACATCAAGTACATATATTAAACTTCACATTTCCAAGTATGCAAACTAATCATAAGCAAGAATTTTGTAACTTAACGATTTTAAATTTTATTCAAGTGTCCTAGTGTTACCCAATTCTGTCATTCTATAGTGTTATAAACCTAGGGCTCTGATATCATTCTATCATGCCCCAGGACCCCAAAGGCCCGAGGGTGATCCCTATAAGACAAGGTCCAATATATAGTAATCCCGATCTTTCCAAACTACCATATGATTAACATTTTTTCACTTGAATTTTCATAACACATACATTCATTCCATTAATCATTTTCAAGGTTTTACCAACATACATTAAATCAAAAGTGATGTTTACTATACCAATTTTCCATGAGTCAAAAGAGTGAAACATTTCCAATTTTGTGTACGTCCTTGCTCACATATAAAAATATAAGTCATTTGCCTTCATGGCCTTAACAAATTACTTCAAGGAAATTGTAAAGTTAATTACATCCAAATTCAACAAAAGAGGTAGAAAGAGATGTCATTCTAATCTAAGTCGTCAAGGCTCCAGCTTTTTGTCAGTTACTTACATCTGGTAGGGGATCAAAACAACAACCCCAGTAGAGATTCTAAAATATGAGAAATTAAAGCTGGTGTTAAGTGTATACATGTGACATGTGTAGTGGCAATCAAGTATCCATTCATCATGCATATACATCAATAACCAAGATATTTATTCCACCTCATGCTTTGATTAATCAATCCAATTCAATAGTGTAAGAGAAATGAGATAATCAACATCAAGTGAAAACATAACGTAATTCATAAGGGAAAACAAGTGTTAACCATAGAATGAGTTTCCACTCCATTCTTCTCATATTCAATCCTAATACTCTGACCTTAGTTTTTCTACTAGCCCCTGAAAGGCTTGATGCTTCACAAGTTACTTAACTCGTTGTCAAAGCGTCACCACCCTGTGTGGTTATGATCATGTAATCGAAGGGAGATACCATCCCCTTTCATAAATGGAACCATTGGAAAATGGAAAAATCTCACTAGTACACACTCTTGTTATTTTGTAATTTAAGCCTTTATATAATTTCCAACCAAGGCATCACAATTCCAATAATCTCATATCCCTTATTTATTCAATTAATTTTTGTTGGATTGTCCCACATCGCTCGTCTCTAGTTCCTCTGGTGTATCTATATAGCAAGCTGCCCATTTCCTTAACACTTGGGTTTTAAGGAGCTGAATGGGTTGCGCCTCCAATTTCAATATGGTATCAGAGCCAGGCCAGAGCCTAACGTTGGGCTAAAGGAGTCGGGGCGCGTTCACCTGGCCTCCCTCCGCGGGCAATGTGCTCTAGGAGGCGTGTTCGATTGTCCCACATCGCCCGTCTCTAGCTCCTCTGGTCTATTTATATAGCAGGCTGCCCCTCTCCTTAACACCTGGGTTTTAAGGAGCTGAATGGGCTGCGCCTCCAATTTTAATAATTCCAATGAGCAATTATCTACATTTTGTCATTCATTGTCATTTCGCATTTTCTATCATCATCAGTATTTTCCAATTCATTTATATACATTTCAAAGAGTAACATCATTTCATCATTTATCACCAAAGTACAATAACGATAAGACAACCTAGAAACACAACCTAATAACACAACAATTCAACTATTCCTCTCAAGTATGAGAAATATAAATATATGGTATTCACAATTCCATCATTCATCTTAAGCATGACAAATGCACCTATACATGGTATTCAACAGTCTATTATCCAACTCAAGTATGAAAAATACATATACACACGGTGTTCAAAAATTCTATCATCCAACTCAAGTAGAAGAAATACATATACACATGGTGTTCAACAATTTCATCACTCATCTCAAGCACATACCAATACTAGTACCATTCAAGACATTCAACATTCTATTATATTTCAAGGCATGAGCAATATAGAAACATATGACATTATAGGAAAAATCACAAGACAAGTAAAATGCATGTTGTTTCACATGGAAAACACCCAACTTTCAACTTATGTTGGAGTCCCTACCTCAAAACCTTGAGAGAAGTGGATTTATTATGTGTAGAGAGAGAGATTACAAGATTCAACCTTCAGTCCCTGTTCCCAAACCCTAAAAAGATATTTATACCATTCATTTTACTTATTCAAAATAAATCCATGAGGAAAATAAAGAACTAAAAGAAGATATGAAAAACCCTAATCTTACCTTTTGTTCTCGACCACATCCTTGAAAATCCGAGTTTCCAATTAGTGAGAAATCTTTTTAAGGATGAATCCTTGAACCCAAGGTGTTTGTATGGTCTAGAATCTAATAAAAACTAAGAAATTTCACAACCCTAGCTCTCTTCTTGCCTTGGAGAGAGTTTGGAGAAGTGAGAAAATGAAAAGTTCAGAAAATTTCTCTTTTTAAAAGCTTTCTGCTACTTATGTGAAGCAAATGACAAGGCCTTCGTTTGAACGATGGCATTTTGTTCAATTGAGCACTGAACAATATCGAACGAGCAACGAACGAACACCCACTGGAAATCGTTCGAACGAACCCGTCTTAGTATCAAACGACCACCTGAGAACCTATGTTTTCACCCAAAAATCTAATACATTTCACTCATACAACTTCCATACTTCATGCATACTTTCCTAACCACATCATATTCATTTTTCACACTTCAACAACGTCAATAACAACAAATGAATCACTTAATAACACTTCTAAAGGTCCAAGTACTCAAGTTTAGTTAGAAACACTAACTCTCCAAATACATATACATATAACACATGTCTCATTATTCAATTTGTTTCACCTTCTTCATATGATTGTTGTTATTATAATCATAAAAAATTAATATCACCCATTATTTATTCATTTTCATATTTTCTAAATTTACAAAACGTTACAAGGACCAAATTGACACTAACCCCAAACCACAAAAGTGAAAAGTGCAATTTACCCTTATATTTTTTAACTTTGGATTTTTATTCCTTAGTTTGGTTACACTTAAGGGTGCAAGTTAGAAAGGGCCAAGCTTGAAGCTTACCCAGGCTCAGCCCAAGCTCTAAAAAAATTGTCAAAGTTTGGCCTGCGCCTAAGCTTAAGTCTAAAAGACAAAACTTGAGCCCCACCTAATTTTTTATTATTATTTATTGTTGTAATAAAAATCACACATGATACATAAAGTAGTGACAAGAGTAAACATTGAGGTTTTTTTTCTATATATAGAATGAGAGAACCCTAATCATTAGGTTGTCATTCCATGTTCTTCCAAAGTCATGTTCCAAAAATCTTGCATTAACTTTTCTAATAGATACCAGAGAGATTATTATAAGATAAATTAAATCTTTTCAATTCATCTAAAAGGTCATCAGGGATACCACCTTCAAAATGGTTGTTTTATAGATCAAGAGTATGGTATCCCTTCAAAATGGTTGTTTTATAGATCAAGAGAAACCATACTGTGAAACTTACTAATTTCCCAGGGCAAATGACCAATTAATGGGTTATGTGACAGGTCAAGAGACCCCAAGCACATGCTATCCAATTTTTGGTGCAGTGTGAGTTAGAGCACATGAAATTTCTTCAAGTCTTTTAAAGCTACGTGGAATATACTCCAAAAGTCATGAAAAATCGAAATGTCGGTCAAACATAAATCAGCCATTACAGTAACATCTTCTAGTGAAGATCCTAATTTCCCTAAAGTTGTATCACATAACATTGTCGTTTACACATTTTCTGGCAAAAGAGATTGTGAGCTTGTTGGAGTTGTATTGTGGAAACATAAATGAACTCTAATTCGTCCCATATTGGAATTTGACTAAACCTAAATCTAGGTTATATATTATGATGTCGCATCTTAATGCAAAGTAAAAGGCAATTATGGTCAGGCTCCAGTTGCATAGATTTTTGTCTAGGCTCGACTTGAGTTAAGGTCGGGTTTGAAACTTTTGGTCCAGGCTCGTCCCGTATTGTAAAATTTTAAGCCCAATCCATTAAAACTTGGGTTGTGTTAACCCGCCCTGAGTTGGAGCATATGTCATGTCCCAATTCTAATTGCTTGTGGGTGTGACGCGCTAAGATGTCGCGTGGAATGAGCCTAATACAGCCAACAGCAATAAGCCAGGAATTCTTTTTAAAAGCGAAGGAGGGATGACAACTGAAATACATGAAAAGAGTAGGGCATAGTATATGTTCTTTTCTTCGGATGCTCATAATTCTCCGAATTACCAAAACACCCCTATCCTTAACCCCAATGTTCGAGGTTAAAAATGACACACTATTTTAAAACGACGCCGTTGAACGCCAGTTTTTTAAATGAGCTACCGGTTAACGTCGCTGTAAAATTGTGAAATTGAGGAGGACAGATTAGTGAAAACAAATAAAGTGTGTTGTCAGACTCTAAGATCGAGAATCAGGACTAGTGTCCGAATATACATAATACACTACACTGGCATTTGTTTCCTCCATTCCCATTACATTCGCTCCATCTTTCAAGCCACTTTACTCTTCTCAGTTCTCCGCTCAACCATTCCTTTTCTCGATCGTCCATGAAAAAGAAAAACCCTAAAAACCAGCTCTTTTTTCCATATCAAAAGCTCAACCCATTGGCCTCTCCTTCATGTTAAGACCCCTCTGAAAACCTTAGCAAAAACCCATCTTTTTCAATATCAAAGTCAAAACACTCACCCCTCAAGGTGCCTCTCTAAAAATCGTCCCTTTCTATCTAAAACCCTTCCCAAATGCCGAATCAAAGACCCGTCTCAGTCTACTTTCATATTACCTTCTTCTTCTACATATTTTTAGCCAATGTGAGTCTTGTAACCTCCAAATCGACAATCGAGCCCTGCTCGAATTCCGACTCGTGTAATTCGTTAGTGGGCTACACTCTGTACACCGACCTCAAGGTCTCGGAAGTGGCCGCCCTCTTCCAAATCGACCCCATTGCGCTCCTCACTGCGAATGCCATCGATATCTCTTACCCAGATGTCGAGAACCACATCCTCCCCTCTCAGCTCTTCCTCAAAATCCCCGTAATGTGCTCTTGTGTAGACGGCATTCGCAAGTCCGTCGCTACCCATTACAAGACTCGCCCTTCCGATACGCTCTCAAACATTGCCGATTCAATCTATGGCGGTCTGGTGTCGGCCGATCAGATTAAAGAGGCCAACTCTATATCGGACCCTTCGGTTCTAGACGTTGGGCAGACCCTTCTTGTTCCCCTGCCATGTACTTGTTTTAATGGCACTGATAATAATTTGCCCGCCATATATTTATCTTATGTGGTGAAATCGGTGGATACATTGGCCGGGATTGCGGCGACGTATTGGACTACTATTACCGATCTCATGACTGTTAATGCCTTGGGGAGTACAGCTATTAATGCTGGTGATATACTCACGATACCACTATCAGGTAATATAGAACTTCCTTTTATACATTTTTTTTTTTTTTTTGTAATTGTGCGCATTTATAGAATTGATTGTTATCTTTATTCGCGTCATTTTTTTTTTTGTAATTTGATTTCCGAGTGCATTTCATGAAATTATTTAGCTATAATTTTGATTTCAGAGTGAATTTCATGGAATTATAGGATTTATAGCCAACCTTGTTTAGCGAATTTGCTGTTTAATGAGAACTAGTTATTATGATAAAGTTTGCTATTTTTTCATGCAACTCTATTGGTACTTCATGGGTATGTATTAGTTTAATCATACATCCAAGTTGAAATAAATATGCTTTGTGTGCTTTTTAGATGTGTAAATGGGTATGATGTTGCTTCTTGTTGAATGGTTTCATCTTTTGTTGTTGCAGTTGATTCATGGTATTGGGTGATGAACAATTATTGATTTAGTCGTGGTGGTTGAACTGTTTATGTTCTTTCTTTAATTACAGCTTGTGCATCTAGTTTTCCAAGATATGCCTCGGATTATGGTTTAACTGTGCCAAATGGAAGTTATGCTATCACTGCGAGCCACTGTGTGCAGTGCAGCTGTGGGCCTGGGAGTCGCAGGTAATTGAGCAACTTATCTTGCATTTGGTTCCATTTGTAGTTGATTTGGATCTTCTTGGTTCTGTATTCGTGTATTCTCTTGTTTTGATTGTAAAATTTTATGCAGTTTATACTGCATGCCATCTTCATTGGCGGTTTCTTGCTCAAGCATGCAATGCAGAAACAGTAATCTCATGCTTGGAAATGTTACGGTCCAGCAGAGTAGTGCTGGCTGCAATGTGACTTCTTGTAGTTATGGTGGCTTTGTCAATGGCACCATTGTCACAATGTAAGCTTCTTGCTGTCTGCCATAAGCTTCTGCCTCTACTTCTGTAGTTATGGATCTTTGATGGTTTGCATCCTTCAACTCTTTTTGGTTCGCCCTGCAGGTTGTCCACATCTCTTCAACCACGATGCTCAGGTAACTGTTGATCAAATGTTATTCATATAGGCAGAAATGCCGCATAATCTGGAAAGCATATGAAAAAAATGAAATCATTCGTGCCTGAGAATGGGCCTAATTTTTTTATGTTTTAAGTAGAGGGATTTAAGATTTCAATATAGGACACATTGTTTTATTTTACTTGGGTGACAATGATTGCGTCTCCTTATTATGTACCTGATAATGTGGTATAATGCTATGTAAAACATGAGGTGGTGATGTGACTGATTCAATTATTAAGGGGTAATTAAAGCACTTCTCTTGATCATTGCATCTACAAATTCTATATCTTGTAACATCATTTTGTTGGTTTGTTGATGACTACTGTTTATGTGGTGATGGCTGGTTTAGATGATCATTCAAAGCTTCAGTTACAATTTATATCTATTATTTATTTTTCTGTATTATTCTCAAGTATCTTTTGCTTTGAATTGCTAAAATTGATACAGGACCTCAGCAATTTCCTCCACTTATCGCCCCACCTTCTTCAGTAAGCAGGGATTCATTGTTTGCTCCAGCACCTTCACCTTTTGAGTCAGGAGGTGCCCCAACAACAATTCCGAAGTCTTCGGTGGTGCCTGGATCTGGCCCAGTTATTGCAATTCCTCCAGCAAATGGCCCAAGTGGAGGTGCCTCTGGTGCTTGCTCCATGGTGAATCCATTAGCCAATTTACCAATTGCAATTGTTTTAGTTTTGTTTTTCAAGTTCATGTTCTCATTGTAGTTTTGCTCCTCAATTGCGTGCCTAGATGGTGGGTTTTGTTTCTCTTGGTTTCTTCCTTTCTGTCAAGTTGCACATTCTTCTTGGATTTAACTTTATTTCTTTATGTCTGTCGGTAGGCTGATTTTTGTATGTGGCCATTTTTCTAATTTGTCTAGCATTTTGTTTCATTCAGTTGCCATATCCTGTACTGTTAAATACAGCAGTTGTGTTTTTGTAATCTATTTTTTGTGATCGTTATGCCAAGGCATTTAAAAGACTGGCTGCATTATTTTGACTACTCCTGGAATTACTGGTATCATGTCTAGATACCTTCAGTTCATGTTATCTTTTGCATTGTAATTAGGAAATCTCTTCAAATGGTCATCTTGGTCTTGAAAATCAAATGGCCAATATGAGGCATGCTATTCTCTTTTCTTTTCTTTTCTTTTTTGAAATAGCAAGATTTATCACAAGGCTTTTACATTTTTGGACTCCTTGTTTTATCATTATTGGGATATTAGCTAGTTTGATTGCTTTTACCTCATATGGTCAATGAACTATGCCACTGGCACAGACCATCTTCTGCATCTGCATTCCATTTTAAGATTTATAGCTATTGAAGCGGATGCTTTATCCAAAATATAATTGTATAGTCATTCATGTTGTAGCACCTCTAAAGACCCATATCTGGTTTATGGCAGCATGCCATGTAAGGACAGCCATGAAAAATGACATTCTGTAGCATGAAATTTTGGACCTTGCATTTCTCTACAGAGTTCCTCTTTGAAATATAGCTCATTGTCCCTTGGTTTAATGCTAGACCTATCAATGGGTTCTAGCTTGCTTGGCTGTTGAGCCTAGCCAATCTTTCAAGGCCCTAGATTTGTTATATTTGAAAATTTTTGGTCTATTTTAATGCAAATGGCTATTTACTTAGACTTTTTGGATGATGTTGAGAGTTCAGAACTTATCCCCCAAAAAATGTTGAACGTTAAGATATTTAGTTTTTTTTTTCAGATGAGGTATAAGCTTTTGCATAATTAGTTCTCGATATGAGATATGTCTCTCCTGGAGACTTATATTTTCCACTTTTTAGAGTGATTGCTAATTTCTCTTGCTAGTAGAAAAAAAATGTCGAACGTTAAGATATTTAGTTTTTTTTAAGATGAGGTAGAAGCTTTTGCATAATTAGTTCTTGATACGACATGTCTCTCCTGGAGACTTATATTATCCACTTTTAGAGTGATTGCTAATTTCTCTTGCTAGCAGTTCTCTGCAAACATGGCTTTTTTACGTCTAGTATTCGTATGCCCCCCTGTCCCCTCTCTGTTTTCTCTGGGTAGGGTTCATTCCTGCCTTTGCATTCATTAATCTATTGAGAGTGAAATCACAAGGCTCTTGAGTTCTAAACTCAGACCATTTGGGTATTGTATAGGGATCCAAGTATGAGGAGGAGAGATGAAAATCTGGAATTTATTTATTTAAAGGTTTTGCAGAATATTTTGAGTCTATAATTATTAAGTTATACACCATGCTTTTACTCTTGCTTTTGAATTCGATATTGAAGCCTTGTATTATAATATTGAATTTCAATTGTTCAATAGGAGCAAACGACTGAGTTTGTGAAGTTGGGGACAATCATTTGTAGGTACATATAATTTCTAAAAGTACATTTTTTATTTTAAAAAAATTTGGTAACAGTTTTGAAATTTTTTTTTGCAAAATGATTTTTTATTTTTTTCTATGAGAACAAAATCAAACAGATGGTGCCGATGACAGTGAAAATACACACAAGAAGAAAGATTAAGCATTTGCCTAAAGGAACTCCATCAAACTCTCCAACCTAATAATTAAACTTGCTTTATGTAGCAGAAGCCAACAAAAGTGAAGAGTTGTCCTCAAACAATTTGCAATGATAATAACTCTGAAGGGGCAAACCATACTCAATCCGATGGTAATGGGTTTTTAGGAGTTGGCAAAATTAAAGTGAGTCCTTGTCAAAAGGTAATTATTATATTGTTCTTTCCACAATGGGGTTCTGGCTTACATCAAGCTCCACCCTCCATTTTCAGCATCACTCTCGGCCCACAAAAATTCACCCAGAGTCGGTGGGTGTGTGGGGTCAACACCTCATTACCCTAAATCTTTCTATTCCAGCACACACTCCGATAAGACAATTTCATTGATCTGCTTTTATCCACCAATACTGTTATTCTCTTGTAATTCATTGATTAAACCTTAATTTTATGTACTCGAATTCAGGGTATGTTCTTCAATCTTGTCCAAGATTCTCCAATTATTTATTGTCACATGGACAATAGGTTAGTTTAATCCAATTTAAAAGGTGTTAAAACACGTATACATACACATTGGTAGACCATATATATAGGCAATATATATTTTTATAGCATAATTATCTTCATTTTTAATAACAAAGGAGGATTCTTCCCTCTTCGTCACAGTTCAACATCCCAAAAGTAGTGCTTATAACTGATCACACTGAGTGGGGACAAAGGACAGAGTTTCCTTGCCAAGGTCATGAAGAACCAACAAATTCTGCTGCTGAATGTTCCCAAATATTGACATTGCACCCGTTGCCGCCATTGCTAAGCATACTAACTTCATATTCTCATCAGCTATCATATAATTCTCTACCGGCAGCTCCAAATCCACCCCCTTGAAGTGAAACTTCAGCTTTGGAACTGCAATGTCTGTAACATCTTTCGTTGGCAAATCGAAGCATAGGTCAAGTCCAGTAGCATCCGCTGACCTTGAAACCCTTAGCTTCATCTGTGACATGAACTCCTTTTTCAGCACATCAAAAGCATCCTCTTGTATATATGTTATGGTGGTTCCAGAGTCAATTATCATTCCTCCACTGCCGTCTTCCCTCAGTCTAAACAGTGATTTCGATATGGGTAATAGGGTTTCACCAACTGTGATCCCTTCCAGAGATATATAATAAAATGATGGTTGAAATGGGTTTTGTATTATTGGTGTCCCATGAATTCCTCCACCACTATAGTTCAAATCAGCTAGAGACCCTAAAAGAAGAGTGCTTGTTTTGTTCTCACCAATGGAGGTTAAGCAATATGAAAATTTGGGCACACCCAATTGTGAAACAAGGGACAACTCACCTCGCCCTAGTCCCACCAGTCCTGAACCTTGGCCTAACCCTGAGCCTTGGTTGTTCAGTCCACACCCAAACCCTATATTAGGTATGGCCACCTCTTGTTGCACGGAGTCTAGAAAAGTGAAAGTCTCCATGGCCATGAAACCTTGTGTTGACGACTCATCGCCATACATATACATATACTTGCAACCATTGCTGCACTTAAATATGTTCATGTCATTGCATAAGTCACTAGAACAAGAAATATTAGAGCACGTAGAGGACTTCGTTGGATCGAAAATTGGGCTGGGTTGATCGAAACACCTGGTGCATGGACTGCATTGTGTCCATATCAAGTCACTGCCGGTGTCCATTATAGCCGAAAAGGGTATTGCCGGTGTGCCAATTGATATGTTCATGAGGAACTCGCCGTCACCGGCATAAACCGGGGTTTGAATATCGTCACCAGTGGGTTTGGCAGTTGCTATTGTTTCAAACCTTTGTGTCCTGTTTTTGCTGCGGTTGATTGATTGTTGGATAAGTTCCAGTTTGGTGAAGTTCTGGCCAGAATGGACGTGCTTTAGACTGACTCGAAACCCATTTGGGATGTGGTGGTTATGGAGAGCTCGCCGGGACGTGGAAGATGCTAGGGGGAGGAGTGTTTCTGTTGTTAGTAGTAGAAATAGCAGAGAAAGTATGGAGAAAGGTAAAGAAGCCATGAGTGCAGCCATGCAGAGAGAGAAGGATATATATGTGTGTATATATAGAGACAGAGAGAAGGGAGAAAGGGGTTCGGCTATTCTAAAGGTCAGAGAAAAATAACGTCCATTCCATTAACTGCTATAAGAGATAGTGGGGAGCTGAATAGGTTTAACTGCCATGAGTGCATGTCAAATGAAGGCACAATTATTGGGTCCCAAGAAATGTAATCTCTCCACGTAATTAATAATTATTGAACATTTCAATTTTAATTTTCCTGATTATCTTAATAATTAAATGATCAACCATTTGTATCCAATTATTTATTATTAAGGATTTTTATGAGAAGAGATTTATGGAATATTGGACGGTTAAAATTAATTGATAAATCACAAGCACCACAAAAGAATGGCTTAATTTGTTGATTTGAGTTTATTGAAGAAATTCAATCCCAAACCAATAAACAATATTCTTGCAACACCGAGATCTTATCTAAATGGTGCAAGTGTCAACTCTTCACGTAATTGACGTGAGTTCGATTTCGTTGTATAAAGAAAAACATTCTTGCAATTGGAAGCACACTACCTGTATGCTGTACGGTCTCAAATTCTTGAAAGTACAACTATTAACACATATGATAAAACTTAAAAGTTTTTTTTTTTAGAAACGATATCTTTTTAAACAGGCAAAGCCAAAGATGGGAGATGGTCTCAGGTTGGGAGTTGCAGAGGGTGCACTGATCAGAATCAGTGAGTCTCCATTCCATCAGTCTTAGATTTTGTAATGAGTCTCTGGTGGCAGACTAACTAGAGGATAAAGGAATGCTTGGGAGTACCCTTGTTAAACCAAACAATTTTGTGCCAAGGGGTGGATTCTAATATGGTTCCAGGCAGACTTGCATCGGTAAATGCCTGAAGGAGAGGCTGTCCAGTGAGCTTGATTTGGGATTTGGGGGTTGGGAAGGAAATTTGGTGGAGTAGCATTTGTGATGGAAGGAATCATTGAAAGAGTTTGGTTGGGCCACCTCCAGTTTCCTGACCTGATGATGGAGGAAACCCTTACAGTATCATTGCTATGGCAATCTTGGGCAATTGAGGGACCAAAGGTGAGGCTGGGAGGGCCCAGCGGATGCCAGTTATCATGCCATAGGTAGGTATCTTTGCCATCACCAATGATTTTGGTCATTAGTCTGCTAGCAAGGGCCCTCATTTCACCCAAAGGCTGTCTTTTTTAGACCAGGTATCCTAGAGATGTCCTGGGGGATTGGAATTGACCAAAGGCATCTATTTTTTTAAGAAATGGGAGTGGCACCATTTCACCCAAAGGCTGTCTTTTTTAGAGTGGATATCCTAGAGTTGCCTGATAAGGGAGGCTTTATTCCAATCCACATATCTCTTCAGGCCAAGATCCCCTTCATTCTTTGGATTGCAGATGGTTGCACATGCAATCTTAGAGCCAGTCACTTTAAGCTCACGGCCAGACCACAAAAATGTCATGAGAATTCTTTCGATTTCTGAAGTGATTTTCTTTTGGAGGATCAGAATACTGGATCAGTAGACTTGCAGGCTTTGAAGAACTGAAGGAACCAGTTGGAGCCTTCCTGCATATGAGAGGTAATCTAGCAGTCCAACTGGTTGCTCTAGCAGTGATTTTGTTCACCAAGGGTGTTCATTCTTGGGCTCTAAGATTGGAGGAGATGATTGGGATACCCAAGTAGTTCAATGGGCATACCCATAAGAAGGATCTTGATATGAGTTATAAACTCGGACATTTTGAATTCAATATATCATAGGCACAAGGGGTGAGCTAAGTAGTCATCCTCCCTGTAAGCAGAGCTTGTGTGAAATAATTATGAAAAAATGATGGGTGAAGTTTACCACACCCGTGGGATTCCTCAAATTTATCCTCTCTTTTTTTTTTTTTGCGGTTTTGAATGGACAATAATTTCTATCAATTTCATATACCTGCTAAGTTACAATTCCCCAATTTCTCATACACAATATTGTAGCTTAGTTCTTACTAGGAAAAAAAAAGAACAAAGAGAGCACTGTGTTATCCAAAAACCACAACAATTCACAATATAAAAATGAAAGGTAATATATATATATATATAAGCCACAAGGTTCAAAATTTCATTTAAAAACGGAAAATGCAAAGACTAAAGTGTGCATTTGGGAATGCTTATGAATTATGGAGAAGTAATTGTAAATAATTAGTTTGGACAAAAATGATTGACACAATCATTTGGTGTTTTGATTGATACTGTGACCCTTCATTTTGGTAAATATTGTTCAAAAATAATTGTGGATTATGATTTCCATTTTTTGCTCCCCCACACACAATCATTCTAGTACTAAGCTATTTTTTATATGCTCGTGAAGGCAAGTGATTATATAGACCCACCACCAAGGTTACCTTTTGCAGAATTTCTTAATCAACTTCTGATTTTTGTAAACCTCTCTCTCTCTCTCTCTCTCTCACACACTTAAAGGGTACTCTTATTTTTGTAAATATAGGTGAAGGTTCATACAATCCATTGGTCCGCTTATGACAAATTAAACGATGAATGGAAAAAAAAAATTGAGACGATGAACTTTTTAAAAAAAAAAAAAAAGGTATACTTGCTAAAATTCAAGAACTGTTGCACCATTAAGGTATTCTCTATGAAACTTCCAAGAACAGTTGCATCTACAGAAAAGAAAAGAAAAAAAAAGTGGTAAGATAGTAAAAAAAAACTCGGGTCAGACGTGTGAGATTTTAAATTAAAACATCATTTATACCACATACACGCTGGGGCAGATCTATACATTCCCTGACCCAAGTAGACTTCCAAAAGTGAGAACACCACGAATTCGGATGAGGCAGCATGGGATGAGTGCTACTTCCGGTTCTGGACAGTATATATAGTTGGGGAAAAGGTTTACATGTAGCTGACAATTCCATGCAACCATATCATTTCATCCATCATAACTTTGGGCACTAAGACAGCATCAAAAAATGCAGTTTTACATTGAGAGAGTGGTAATACCAACTCAAAAGAATCTTCACATTTCACAAATACAACACCAATGTTATTTACAATATCTCCATTAACGGAAGGAATCAGACTTGAACTAGAGACAACAATGAGTTAGGTTGATCTGCAGAAGGGGGAGAAATTTGGAAATCACAAGCATTTACAGGGTTCAGTCCCATTTCATTGTTCAGAACAAGGAACACCCATCTTTAGAGAGCCCTAAGAACAGCTTTGCTGGTAGTATGAACCCCCATTGCAGCAATTCTTAATATTGCACGACTCTGGTACAACCTGCAAAATGAAACTTTATGTCAGTAAATCCATTTCTTCTTGTACGAAAGAAATAATTTCTCCCTGTATTGTGCCTGCATAATGCAGCATGTGGCTAGCTGGTGCAAATCCATTTTGCTCAAGGCAATTCATGAAATTGGGAATCCTATGAACATTGTGAAAGTATATGTTTCAATTTTGCCACCGGATTTCAATCATATCAAAATTGAAAATCCCATAACTTCAAATTTTTCTAAATTTAATGGGAAAACTAAAATTCTGTAGAAGGTCAAACTGAGCAAAATTTGGAGTCCACAATATATATATGTATATGAAAAGGTTCAAACACAACAAAAATCACAGTTAATCCACCACGGAAGAGCTACTTCAGCTTATTATGTATAAGAAACTTCTCTTTTTCAAACACTTAGTTCTTCCGATGGTCAACACTATTCTATTAAGCATTTTATGCATCACTCTTTTTCTACTTTTATTTCTATTTTATTAAGAATGTATAAATTTTCTAGAAAGCAAGAGCTAACGGATGCTTGCTTATGCCCCAACACAGGCCATGTGGTTTCACAATATGTAGGGACCCATGTAATTGTTCAACTAGACTGCTAAATAGACAGCATTAGGAATCTCTTACAGATTTATCATATCATAAAGTATCCATCAAGAGCCATTTTAGTTCAAAAAATTGGGATAATAATTTGTTGGGTGTTGAGAATATTATTCATATGGAGTGGTGCATTTTGATTATCGAGACAGAGATCGACATAGCAGTGTTCTTTAAAATCAAGAAAAGCACAATTCAATCAGTCTGGAAAGTGATTACTTGAGTGGAGTATGTTACCAAGAGGATACAAACAATAGTAATGACAGTCAAGAACTCACCCTGCCAAAGCAAGTCCCCACGTGGAAAGGGTATAAAACATCATCCCAGCATGCCAAACATGAAGCATCTTCTCCAACTTGTTCATGCCACCCAAGGCTTTGGTCAGAGCTGCAAGTTCAAGTTTCATGTCACCTGTGAGCACACTTTTTTTTTTTGACAAGTAAACTAAACAATGACATCACTTTCAAATAACACAGTAATGTAAATGTGATCCCATATAGTTGCTGAGCCAACACAAATAGTTAACAACCAAACAATTAATCAACATAGGAAAAAATTAATAATTTATAGATCTAAAAGTTGCAATGCACATCAGAAACCCCCAAGCAAACTTCAACAAGAGATAATAAAGGTCATGCATTCATTAATGATTCAGCCACAAGAAAGAAAAGTATTTAAAGAAATGGGGATGACCCAATGTTATGTAGAACATGGATCGTTAAGGTACGTGGAACAGGAACATAAATCATCACTTGTTATAAAATGTGGTACGTTAGGAATAAACTTATTTAGATTGTTTTGTCAGAATAAAATACATTTATTTGGAATGTGATATTCCTTTTGACTTTATTTGTAATAATATTCATATATAAATATAGACTGAGAAATTTCTAACAAATCCAAGCCATTATAAAATAAAAATTCCAAGTATGTAGGTATTTTCTTCTTTGTTGTATGATTTTTTGGGACTTTAGATATTTTAGATTGGCATGTTAAATTTTCCGTTCCAAATCGCAAATGATCCAAGTTTTGGATCGTGCAATCTAATTCGCGATTCGTTAGGGAAAGAGCGAATTGTGGTAACTATGGGATGACCTAGTCTAAGTAAACAAGGTCACATTAAATCTTTTTCTTTCCTCGAAGAAGAACTTGATTCATATACTAGTCTTGCACAAATGTCAAAGCTCTGTGAATTTGATAGTTTTAGATATATATGTCCTTTATGTAATCAATAGATTTTCACATAATTATTGAGACTAATCACCTCAATGTCTTTGGATTTCTGCTTCTTGAGGATCCCCAGTTCCACAGATTCCCAAGGGTTTACATGTCAAAAGGATGCACAAACCTCAAAATATCGTTGACAATAATGTCTACTGATCTATTTTTTCTCAGCTTCTCTCTGCTAATCCAGCATGTTATACTTGCTCCATTGTACTTCCATCTCTCAATAATTCCATTTTGCCAAAAAAACTAGGAAAAATAATGGCATGATTTTATTTCGTAATACAAATGAAAAATCAAAGCCTGTTATACTATTGTGATAGACTAATAGTTACTAACAAAAACCAAACCCTCAAAGTTTGTTATGTATAACTTTAATTGATAACAAAAATTTTTTTAAAAAAATTATATGATAAATAACAGTAACCCCTTGGAATTGGTTGAGTTGGGAAGAGGCTTGGGTAACATCGCAAGGTCTCAGGTTTAACTCCTACCCCTAAGGGCCATTCACGTATCCAAAAAAAAATGATACATAACAAAAAAAAAGTGCACCCCGC
This sequence comes from Nyssa sinensis, assembly GCA_008638375.1. NCBI lineage: Eukaryota > Viridiplantae > Streptophyta > Magnoliopsida > Cornales > Nyssaceae > Nyssa > Nyssa sinensis. The sequence continues at coordinate 25,256,633 of CM018038.1, forward strand.
CGGGGGGTGTCTTCCCCAATCTTTCCAGTATTGCCACTAACAAAGACAGCTTTTATTGAAATTTTTGCTAGGCTTCCTGAGAGAGGCACTGTGTGGAGCACAGGTTTCATAGAGCAGTGCATGATTGTGAATTGAAATCAGCTGTTGAGTTTTTTGAGCTTCTTTATAGTTCCATATGTGGTGACAAGGAGAATTCCTTGAGACGGAAGGCTGCAGGCAATGGCTATTTTCAGTGTAAACACTCTTACTATAAGGTGCTGTGCAGGAAAAGGTTGACAGGTTTTCCTTGGACGAGCATCTACCAATTTAAGGTGTCATCCGAGTTTTTTTTTTTTTTAATTCACATGCACTGCAACGTTTGAGACTATTCTGACTAACAATAAATTGGCACATGCCAATATCACACTCCCAATTGGTGTTGTATGTACAAGCAAGGCAAAGTGGCCTATCAAAATCACCTCCTGATACATCTCTGGTCTCCAGCAGGTAACAGGTACCTTGGTGATTGAGTTCTTGGTTGTTAGCAGAACGGTTTTGCCTTGGTGATTGAGTTGCTTGCTTGTTGGCACAACAGTTTTGCAGCTTTTGCCAGTAAAAATTAAGGCAGGCTAAAATGGCAGCACAGATGTCTTAGATGGTGCATTAAGAAGGAGCAGGCATACCTCTGACAAAAAAGGGATGACAATTACTAGATTGAAGACCGTATCATTCTTTTCATTTTTGGATATCAAGGAAGTTGCCATGTTCTATCTTCTTTTGATGGTACCCACTTGGCACCTTTAGTTACTTTTAGTGATATAAAAAAATAAAAAATACAATGAATTATTTCAACACAATCAATTCTTAGTGTATTGTACTAATCCATGGAAAATGTTCCAAAAAAATTACTGAGGGAAGATATAGATATATATATATATATATATATATATAGAGAGAGAGAGAGAGAGAGAGAGAGAGAGAGAGAGAGAGAATGCCGTGCAAAGGGAAACAGGTGAAACTAGTAAAGAGCGAGTCACATTTTATAAATCTCATCAGTATCACCTACTACTCAGTGAAGTGTTACAATGTAAAAATGGTTCATATTCCACTGTAACATCATAAAAGCCAGAACATCAACAGAACAAAAAAAAAAAATTATCAACTTACTTTCCTGCAGTTCCTCGGGTGTCAAACTCTGCAAGATAAAGGAATCAAAACCATGTGAGTTACATGATATTTTATTTCACGAGCAAAACAAGACAAATGTTCTGGCCATCACGTACCTGTGCTTTTGGGTTTGACAGGATACATCTAGCCATGAAATTGGCAACCCCATCAACCACATGTTCCTCACTAACAACTACATAATTTTCATTATCTATTCCACTCCATTCTTCGACATTACTAGGAACCATTTCTTCAGTGACCCACACCCACCAACTTGGTTCTCCAAGGTCAACATTAATTAGAACTTCAGCTGACTGTAAATCGGCTCCTGATAAAAAATAAAAAAAAAATAAAAAAAAAAAAACCAAGATAAAGTAACCAGCAAATGAACAAATTTGTGTAACTAAGGGAAAAAATTAAAAAAAAGAACATGTATTAGAACTATAGCCAATTTGTCAATGGGAGGATGAAACATAAGAACCTGAGGCCTCGTTGAAAGGAAATTTGCAGCCAGTTCCATCTAATGATTCACGTTGGAGTGATTTAAGTTGAGTCAAGAACTTTTTAGAATGAAAAGTATCTACAAGACGAGCATACAGCTGCAATTGAATAACAATTATCATTATAAGTTGGCCCTAGCTTCAAAATGCATATGCATGAACATGTGGAGTACAACTCCATTACCCAGTGTTTTACATAAGGTGGGGGGAGGGGTGGACTCGAGACAGACAGAACCTTTGATATTATTTTTGCATAAAACGACTGCTCAGCATTTTAAAATTTAACAAGCCAAGTATTTTACCGTTGCACCAAACAATCACCCCTATGTGGAGTAAAACTCCATAAACCATTAATACTTGTATAGGAAAAAAAGTTGCATAACAGATTATGCTAAAAAAAGTAGTGAAAAACAACAAAAACACAAAGTGAAATCTATATAAAATTCCAACCAAGTTATATAAATAAATAAATAAAATAACTCATTTTTGCATAAATGACTGCTCAGCGTTTTCAAATTTGACAAGCCGAGCATTTTACCGTTGCACCAAATAATCACCCCTATGTGGAGTAAAACTCCATAAACCATTAATGCTTCAATAGGAAAAAAAAAGTGCATAACAGATTCGGGTAAAAAAGTAGTGAAAAAGAACAAAAACACAACGTGAAATCTATATAAAATCCCAAGCAAGTTATATAATAAAAAAAAACTAACTCAAACTTGTAAAATTTTCTGATGAACAAAGCCAAAAATGACTATAAGTGATAAGTACAGGTTGTGTTTGATTAGGTGGAGAATTGTAGAAAGTGTAGAAGAACAAAAAAGAAAACTATCCCCATTTTTAGGAGTTGGTTAGAAGAAAGGGGCAAATAATTGAGAAAGTAAAATTCTTACATCCCTTGGGTCTTCCATACGGTATATTTGTATTAATTAATTTACGTATTCATAGTATTGGCTCAATACACCTTAGTTCTTCATATAAAAATTTCAAGCACAAGTAAAATACTGTATCCCCCCCCCCCCCCCACATCTGAAAAGTTAAAAAAAAATTAATAATAATAATAATAATGTATAGATACATCTTTTTAATATATAAAGATACCATAATAACACTTGCTGAATATAAATTTATCAAAAATAAATAAACACCTGCTAAATATATCAATTCAAAGATTCATGTATGAAAATGACACTTCATAAAAGAGTCTATTATTAGATTAAGGATTATAGGCAAGCTTTCCTTATGAACAACTTCCAAATAAAAAATACATCTAAAAAAATGCTAATTATTATTATTATTATTTGATAAGTAAAAAGAAGTGCTAATTATGGTTGTTATTAGTGGTCAATGGTCATAATGATTTATTAATTGTCATAATTAAAAGATGATAAATTATTTACTTAAAATAGGGTGTGAATTGGGTCAAAAGTCTAAAAACTTGATATATTTAAAAATGTTGTGTCACAATTGTGAACTTTATTAAGAAAATATTTAATACTTAAATTTTGGAAGTATATATTTTTTCCTAAAAGAAACCACTGAATACTCAAGGATACCAAAAATTAAAGGGGGTGGGATGTGGAAGGTATAATTATGGAAGCAAATTAACATCATCATATTTTTTTGATAGGTTAAATTAAAGTCATTATCTTATATATATATATATATATATATATTATGTATGGAAGCCTGGAAGGTTTTAACTTGGGGGAGGGGATAGCACTTGCCCAACCCAAAAAAAAAAATTCCAACCATGTACATCATGTATATAATTTTAGGAAAAAGATCATAAGCAATATTTTGAAAGGGGATTAATTCATGGGGAATACATTTAAGCATATTATTGTTTTTAATATATATAAGGGAATATTTCTTGTTAGGTTAATGCTCCCCAAATTACAAAAATGAAACTTTTCAACAACATTCTTGAAAATTATTCATCCCAAGTCATAATAAAATACATTGCAAGAAAATTTAGTTTACTTTCATTTTCCATTCCCTCACTTCACTTTCTAACAACCTTTTCTTTCCGACCAAACGAAACCATAGAGAAAAAACATGTTCCTCTATCTATATTTACTCCAGTCCGCCAACAAATTTTTTCGTCAATTCCAATGGCAGATCATTGATTATGAACATTGAAGTCCAAATATTGATGTATAATGTTAATTCTTTTCTTTCAAATGTAGTTGATTCAAAGGCAATATACATAGCTATACACAATGCAGGTTCAATATTCCTGTTGGGAAGCAAAAGACCACTCTGCTGCCACCACTACTACACAAACTAAAACTATAAACCAGAACACAGTGCAATCAGGTGTGGTTGTGTTACAATAAAACAATAATGTTATGATCTCATTCTCCAGGTATCAAATTTCCATAGCATTTGGGGAAAAAAAAATTCAACTACCAACCAAAAAAAATTATGATTCCGGATGATTATAGGGCTTTGATCAAACACATTCCATCCATCCATCCATCCTTGTTTTGAGAGTATGGTCAGGTTGCATATATCGAATTCAACACATACATAACCACGCAACTATATATATACACACACATGTAGCTACAGAAACACATGCATAAAGTTCGATCACCAATCCAGGCTAGATTAAACGAACACCCAATTGCTGGAACCAAAAAATAAAGGCAAATTAACGTACATCGGGAGGGCAATCCTGTAATAAACAAGGGGATTCAGACATGTTTCGAAGGAGATTGAGATTTTCTTCTAGTAAATTCCTCAGGCGGCGATTCTCGGATCTTAGAGTCTCCAATTCTTCGTCGCCCGACAACGTATTGCGCTCGCCGGCTGCCTCGTACTCATCGTGGTGGTGGTTATGGCAACATTCCACGGCGGTCCACGCCACGTCTGCCACCTCCAACACCGTCTTCGCCACCTCTATGGTGCCACGACCCACCATCTCTATTTCTTCCTCTCTAGGCTTTGCCCTAATTTAGGAGTTGCAGAAAAATGCTTCCGGTCGCGTGAATTGATGAATGAATTACCTCGATATATTTGTAGTTTTCTCATAATAATATTATTTTTATTGGGCCTACTACGGCCCAAAATTATACGGATGTGTTATGCAATGTTTTCAGACTCAGTTCGTTCATCGAATCGAAAAAATATCTGAGTTACGGGTTATCGATTCAATTGAAATCAAACCGTGATGTCATAATTATGTAATTAATAAATTTAATAATACATATTATTGATATTTTAAATTTAAAAAATTATACAAAAATTACTAAAAATTATATAATTTTTTTTTTTTTACAAAATATGAATTTTCTTAATATGTAAAACTTTAAGAAAAAAATGAAAAAAGTATAGTAGACATACCTTATTATAATGTTGAAAGTTGAAACTTCATTGCCATTCTTCCATAATCGCAAGGACCATAACAAAAATCATTTTAACATCCAATTCAAGCATAATCCAATAATTTAGTCTTCAACTACATGAAAAAATAAGAAGATACAAACACTAATAATCATGCATAAAATAAAATAAAATACCACATGATACATAAAATAAAATAAAATCATGCATATAGACAAGAACCGATGTGAACCGGTACTGGGTTACCCGATTCGACGGTCCGCCCGACCGGTTTTAACGGTTTTGTATTTTTAAAACGGTTTTGAACTATAAGCAGTTTTATGTGTTAAACCGGACCGTTTTATGAACCGGTCGACGATTCAACCGATTGAACTGGCCGATCCGGTCCGGATTTTAAAACATTGGTATTATGGCCTACGACATTGTAAAGATGACTTGCGTTTTTGTTCTCGAGAAGGAAATTGTAGGCTTGAATGTAATTTTAGATTAGATGGAGCACGCATATTATTTATTATTTGTTATAAAATTATGGGTGTAGGTTTCAATCAACTCACATGAAGACATATGACATCACATCATCAAATCAAGATATATACAATTATATGTTAAGGTGGCAAATGCAATGCAGTAATTTGATGCTTATATAAGAACCATGGCAGTAAGTTTAAATGATATGATTAATAGAGGCAGCAATAACAATAAGGGTAAATTATTATGACAGTGATTTGTTATAAGTATAACAAGATTGTTTATTGTATATCATTATATAATTAGTAAAATTTTTCCTCTCTTATCTGTGGATTTATGCATAAAGTCGAACTACGTAAATATTTGTGTGCTCTAGTGTGATTGGTTTTTGCCTATTAATTCTACAACACGTTATCAGTACAAAACTCTGGTCTACTACGGATGTATTAAATAGAGGTAATATTTAGTACATTTAAATCTAAATATTCTCTTTATCTTATTTATATTATGTCAAATCTCACGAAGCTTGAGGTTGTTGCATTGGATATCACTAGAAAGAAGTATTTATCTTAGATACTTCATGTTGAACCTCACCTTGAAGCTAGTAGTTTTGGTGATACTATTAAAAAAGAAAACACCGCATCCTTGAATGATTGCGCACGGACACTAATATTTCTTTACCATAATATTCATGAAGGCTTAAAGGTGGAATATCTCACGGTGAAAGATCCACTGATCCTTTGGAGGAATCTAATAGAAAGGTATAACCACTAGCGTACTATCATTCTCTCAAGAGCTCAATATAATTGGCTGCATTTGAGGTTGCAAGATTTTAAATCAGTCAGTGAGTATGATTCTGCATTATTCAAAATTACTTCGCAATTGAAATTATGCAGAGAAAGTATTACAGATGTAGATATGCTGGAAAAGATTTTCTCTACATTTCATGCATCGAATATTGTCTTGCACCAACAATATCGAGAGCATAGGTTTACTAAATATTCTGAATTTATATCATGTCTTTTCCTACCTGAACAACATAGTGACATTGTGATGAAAAATCATCAGTTATGTCCCACTAGCTCTATACCACTCTCTAAAGAGAATGAAACTGCATTTTCTGAAGCAAATGTAACTTTATCATATAGACAAAGGCATGAGCTGTGGGGGTGGATATGGCCATAGACATGGTCACGATCGCGGTTGGCATAATAACTCATACTGAGGTGGTCCCAAGAATAATTCTCCTAATTGTCTCAGAAGCGACACACCGTAGCACCTAAAGTACAATAATAATATCGAAGCAAAGTAAGAAAAGGGTAAACGAAAATTAGCCCAAGATCCTTAAGAATTTTGTTATCGTTTGTCACGCCCTGGGCCCCATAACCCAAAGGTGTGATATTTAAATTAAGTTAAATTAAAATGATTAAATTAATTAAAATATTTAATTAGATTTTAATAGTAAAATATATACATGTTTAAGTGTGGGAATCGATTAAGGATAACAAATATGAGAGCTTCTGAAAGCCAAGATTTAAAAAAAAAAAACTGAAAGGGTTTGCCCAAACTATTAGCTAGTTTTGCCTTTCAAGTGTTCAACACGCAGGAAATTTTTCACTCATTCACTCTTTAGGTACTTGCCAACCTGATAGTCAATGTACAACAATTATATAATTCAGTACATACTTCATTTCATTTCTTTCTCATCCTACTTAGCATACATTATAATACATACATTTCTATATATGCAATTCATTTTCAAGTTATTACGTCATGTCCCAAAACACATATCAATCTCATTTACATATCCCAAGAAATATACGAATTTCATACTACATGATAAACAAAAATAATGGAGAATGCTCCATTAACATAATAGTATGTCTTCGTATACATCAAGTAAGCCCAAAAGGAAGAGGCACATCAAGCTTATCAACATGTACTCCTTAATACACGAGATCCTTCCCGGTACTTGCATCTGGTAGGGGTCAATACCCCAGTAGGATAACTAAAACAAACGAAACATGAATGTTGCATAAAAGTGTACGCTTGTGCTCGGTGGATGGCATGCTGTGACAGTTTATAATCAATTAAGCATATACAGAATCCATATTTGTCTTATTACATTTTATGAGATTTACTTAAGTTCTACTTGAGTTCATTCAAACAACGACCAAATTCCTAAACTTCTCTAGGTTTTATTAAAAACCCAAAAAAAATACCAAAGTTCTAATTCATCACTCATCAAGTAATCACCTCGCCTCCGATATAGTGAAACATAATTTCACAGGTTAGTAACCTGTAGGCAACCATAACCTGTATCACCGCTCGGGACTCTCGACTCAACCGTCGAACCTCGAATATATACATTCACAACTCAATCTACACCGCAACATTTCAAGTACTCACATCATCTCATAAGAACACAAAACGAGTTCTAAACTAACACTCTTGGTTCTTTCATTCTCACTCATTATTTAATCATTTCAAGGATTTTTTCAATTTTTTTTCTATGTACAAAACAAATAATCTTTTTTGTTTTATTATAATCTCACTCCACACTCCTCACAAGTGTGAGTGGTACTAAGATTATTTAATAAAAACACATGCTTAGGATCCCAACAACCTTAATATAAACACATATTTCAATTTAAGAATGCATGGGCATGCTTCACATACATATTAATTAACAAAATTGAAATCTAACACACAACATGGCAATCCTAGCATGCTTTTATGAATGAATGTCTTCTAGCAATTTAGTCATTCCTATTTCATAAGTTTTAGAAACCCTACCTTACTTTTGTATAATTTTGGCAAAGTTTTCTTAGATTTTTTTTGGGGTTAAATCGCCCAAAATCAAAGAAAAATGCAGTAGACCTATCCCCCACGAAAGCCTGAGTGACTTGCCAAATTTTTCCTTTTTTCTTCTTCTTCCTCTCTTCCTTTTTTTTTTTTTTTTTCTTTTATTCTCTCATTCTCCACGCCGCTGTGCTTCTCTGGATTGAGTGTGTGTGTTTTGTGTGAGTTGTGTGTGTTTTAAAATAAAACATGGTGTGGTTGACTTTTCAACCACACCTTTTGCCCCTTTTTGTTTTGTTTTGTTATGTTTTTTTTTTCTTTACAAGATATTTTACATACTATTCATGTATTATTAAACCACCGCCATACACCACTCACACTCATTTACGCATACAAACTGACACACACACCACTTGCTGCACACACATTCATTTCTTTTTTTTCTTTTTTTTTTTTTTTCAACCCATTTGCCTTGTACATTATTTTATTCCCTACCCATATACATGTACTCAAATTTTGTTGGGCAGATTTTATACCTCAACTAATTTAATTAGTTAATTAAATTTTAATTGTTCTATAAAAATTATTTATTATTTTTAATAAAAAGAAATTTATTGATCAAAATTTAGAATAAACCTTAGATAATAAATAAGTCGGGATATCTGGTGTGAAGCTCATACTCTCGCTCCCATGTAGCCTCTTCTAGGCCGTGATGCCTCCACAACACCTTGACTAGTAGAATAGTCTTGCCCCGCAAGACTCGTTCCCTATTATCCAAGATACGAATTGGACGCTCCTCATATGAAGCATCGCTCTCCATATCTAACTCTGCCCAATCCAAAACGTGTGAAGGATCTGGCTGATATTTGCGAAGCATCGAAACGTGGAAAACATCATGAACCCTAGAAAACTGTGATGGTAATGCCAACCGATATGCAACCACCCCAATCCTATCAAGGATCTCGAAAGGACTTATGTACCTTGGAGCTAACTTCCCTCCTCGGCCAAATCTAGTCAGGCTCTTCCGTGGAGCAACTTTAAGAAAGATATGATCTCCCACATCGGTTGATAGAGGTGAACGCCTCTTATCCGCGTAGCTTTTCTGTCTGCTCTGCTCTATGCTGTGAGAAGTCGTTGTCATATCACTTTGATATTTTATGTTGTCTCTTGAACCAAGTCGGGTCCTAAGACTGTGGCCTCGCCCATCTCAGTCCAACAATTTGGTGACCTGCAAGGTCTACCATACAATGCTTCAAATGACGCCATCTGGATACTTGCCTGATAGCTGTTGTTGTAAGCAAACTCTATAAGTGGCAAGTGATTTTCCCAACTACCTCGAAAATGCATGACGCAAGCTCGTAGCATATATTTTAGTATCTGAATGGTACACTCGGATTGTCCGTCAGTTTGCGGATGAAAAGCTGTACTAAATGACAATTCAGTACCCAAAGCTGCCTGAAGACTATACTAAAATTGTGCATCCCGATCCGAAACAATAGAAACTGGAAATCCATATAAATGTACAATCTCTCGAATGTAAAGGCAGCTCAAAGTCTTTACTGAATCCATAGTCCTCATCGGCAAAAAGTGCGTAGACTTCGTTAGATGGTCCACTATAACCCATATTGCATCATACCCTTGTGGTGACCTCGGAAACTCGGAAACAAAATCAATCGTGATGTGTTCCTACTTCCACTCCACTACCGAAAGAGGTTGTAACAACGCCGCTGGTCGCTGATGCTCAGCTTTGACTTGCTAGCAAGTCAAGCATTTACTTACAAATTTCGCAACATCGGTCTTCATGCCCTTCCACCAATATTGTTGACGAAGATTCTGGTACATCTTGGTACCACCCGGATGTACTGCTAGAGTGGTGAAATTCTTGCATAACATTCTCGCGACAAGTTTGCGATACATAGTAACGTTCCTGATAACGCAATCCATGATCGGTATGAAACAACCATCCAGCAACTGGATCCCCACTAGCAATACGAGAACGAATAGATTTTGCCTCTGAATCTTCGAGCTGTGCATTGAAAATGCGAGTTAAAAGGCTAGGATGTGTAATAACAGAAAATAAGAAAGCTGAATTGCCTGTCTCATCGAGACATAAATCATACTCTGCCACTGCCTCTAGCATATTCCACTCACGCATCAAAATTGTTACTATACTCCCATGCGATTTCCTACTTAACGCATCTGCAACCACGTTAGCCTTCCCTGGATGATACAGAAGATCAAACTCGTAATCCTCCATATATTCCATCCAACGACACTGCCTCAAGTTGAAGTCCTTTTGTGAGAAAAGGTACTTAAGACTTTTATGATTTGAATACACCTCAAACTTCTCCCCGTAGAGATAGTGTCTCCAACTTTTCAAAGCAAAGATAACTGCTGCCAACTCTAAGTTATGGGTAGGGTAGTTTCTCTCATGCGATTTTAACTGTCAAGAGCCGTAAGCAGTGACTTCCTCTCGTTGCATCAAAACGTAACCCACTCCCTCTCGTGAAGCATCGCAGTATAACATGTAGCCAATTCCACTCTCGGGAATAGCTAAGACAGGTGCAGAAGTAAGAAGAGTCTTTAGTGTCTGGAAAGCTCTCTCACAGTCCTAGTTTTAAACTAATCAGACTCCTTTCCGAGTAAGTCTAGTCATAGGCATAGCCAAGAGTGAAAATCCCTTTACAAAAAGATGATAATACCCTGCTAAACCCAAAAAACTACATATCTCGAACACGTTTTTCGGTCTCTCCCAAGTCATAACTGAATCGATCTTTGCAGGATCAACAGAAACTCCCTCTTGGGAAACTACATGCCCAAGAAATTTGACCTCAGTCAACCAAAATCCGCACTTCTCATATTTGGCGTACAAGTGGTGCTCACATAAAGTCTGTAGAGAAATTCTCAAATGCTCCTCATGTTCCTCTCGTGAATGTGAATAAATAAGAATATCATCAACAAACACAATGATGAAGCGATCAAGATACTCTCGAAAAACCTGATTCATGAGATCTATGAATGTTGTTGGTGCATTCGTCAACCCAAATGGCATCACAAGATACTCATAATGTCCATATCGAGTACGAAAAGCTGTCTTCTGTACATCAGAATCCTTGATCCTCAATTGGTGATATCCTGACCTCAAATTAATCTTTGAGAAACACATTGAAACTTGAAGTTGATCAAACAAATCATCTATCTGCAGCAATGGATATCGATTCTTAATTGTGACTCGATTAAGTTTCCAATAATCGATGCAAAGGCGTAAAAAACCATCACCTTTCTTGGCAAACAACACTGGTGCTACCCAAGGTGAAGTGCTAGGATATATAAACTCTTTATGCAATAGATCCTCTATCTGAGCCTTTAACTCATGTAGTTCTGCTGGAGCCATCCGATATGGTGCCATAGAGATAGGTGTAGTACCTGGTAAAAGTTCAATAGAGAACCCAATCTCTCTAGGTGGTGGTAACTCCTTACGAATGTCATCCCCAACATCAGTTACCCAACTAGCAAACATAAAACTAAGTTCACCTAAGTCACGTGAATCCCATGGTCTCGAAGTAGTGAAATCACTCCAGTCCCCCAAGATATGAAAAAGATCTCCTTTGGGAGTACAGATAGTAATTTTACGGAAACAATCAATGGTAGCTCGATGGGTAGACAACCAATCCATACCCAGAATCAAATCAAAGACATTCATTTCAAGAACAATAAAATCAAAGATAAAACGATAATCATCCACCTCCATCTCACAAGAACGAGCCACTCATCTGAGTGAAAGTCGACCCCCAATCGGAGTCTCAACACGAAGTGGAATGTCTAATAAGGATATCTCCAATCCCAAAGTAGATGCAAATGATGACGATATAAACTAATGTGAGGCACTCGTGTCAATCAATACATGTGCCCAAGAACTAAAAATCAAGATTGTACCTCGAACCACAGATGGTCTAACTGATGGATCTATCATAGTAGTAAGTGCATAAACCTTGCCTTGAGTCTGAGATGGTACTATATCTTGACGACTAGTACCCTGGTGAGTAATGGGGGGTCTAGATGCTGAAAAAGAAGAAGAACCTATAAAAGGTCTAGAACTCTGTGCAGAATATGCCGAAACTGGAGGCAAAGGAGGATAACTCAGAAAAAATTGTAGAGGCTGTGGATAATAACTAGACTGATGAACCAAGGGAGCCTCTGTCCCTACAAGTGCAGGACAATGCCTCTGAATGTGTCTAGTGACACCACAATGAAAACACGTGGGTGGCTTTCCCCTACCCTGAGGCTGTCCTCTACTTTGTCCCCGTCTATGGCTAACTTCTCTAGACTGACCCTAACTTGGTGCAAAAATGTGCCCTCTACTTGTACTCTGAGACTGTCCATGTTTTTGAGGCTAGCTGCTGTCACAACAGTGGACACTCAATCCTCACATGTCCAGGCTGTCGGCATTGGTAATAGAAAATCTCTCCCTGAGCGGTCCTACTCGGTGTAGAGGAAGATAAAAAAGTTAACTGTTGTTGCTGCGGAGTAAACCCTTGAGAAGTAGATGCCCCATATCTCGTTCTCTTCCTATTCCGTCGGTTAGAATAAGAACCTATAGATGTACCCCTCAACTGCTGGTGAATCTCAACCGGTCTACTAACCCACTGGTTTGCCTCAATTAGTTATGCCCTATCATACACCTCACTCATCGTACAGAGGTTCAATGGAACCACCAAGGTTCTAATCGCTGGCCTGAGTCCCAACTCAAACAGTTATGCCCTGTCAGTTTCATCAGCAATGGCCCCTGGTACATACCGAGCTAGTAGAGAGAAACGTGCCTCATACTGGCCTACGGTCATGTCACCCTAACGCAAGTGAAGGAACTCCTGACGTAATGATGCTCTAGCAACTGTCGGAAAGAACTTCCCTAGAAAAGTTGTGCAAAATACATCCCACTATCTAACCATGGTGTTCCTCATTGACTCCCACCAAACTAGGGCCTTGCTCATAACTAAGACAGATGCGAAGTCAACTCGGAGATCATCCTCCGTGATATGCACTGTATCTAGTAGTCTAGACATATCCTCAGCCAATAATCTGTGGCAAAGGGATCTGTGCCCCTAGAAAATCTCGGTGGCTGAAGTCGCTGGAACTCCTTCATCGCTGATGTTGCCCTACTCTCCTCTGTCGAGATACATGCCTGAGTCTCAACCCTCTGACCCAATGGTACCATACCAGGCATCTATTGTAAAAACTCAAGCGTAACTCGTGCTAACTCAGCCCGTCCAACTGTACCCTCTGAATGCCTTGTAGAGTCATTTGTAGAGGTGTAGGTGGATCTACAAACTCAACTCTCTCACCTTGCTGCTCAATATGTGGAGGTGGTGGAGGGTCATTCTCTCCCTCGATACTCTCACCTACTTGCTCCTCACTATGTGTAGGTAATGGAGGCTCAGATTCGACAACTCTCCCTTTGCTCCGTCCACTATCTTTTGGCGGCATTTTCTATACAATAGAAAGTAAATATTTCTATTAAGCCTCATTTTCAAATGGAAAGTTTAATTCCTTGCATGTTCTCAATGATATGTCATATACCCCGCATGCACATAATCAGCTAACATGTATTTACATCAATGCAAGTAACACATACTTTATGTATTTCACCCAGTCATGCCAACACATAACCATGTTATCACCTATACCACATTAACATGCACATTCAACATCATATACCAAATATTCTTATCAAATCATGCTTCAAAGAATTTTTTTTATTTTTTTGTACCCATTCCCGTTGCCCCTAGGTATTCAAACCTTCGGCTCTGATACCATTTTGTCGTGCCCCGGGCCACATAACCCGAATGTGTGATATTGAAGGATAACAAATATGAGAGTTTCTGAAAGCCAAGATTTAAAAAAAAAATTGAAAGGGCTTGGCCCAACTATTGGCTAGTTTTGCCTTTCAAGTGTTCAACACGCAGGAAATTTTTCACTCATTCACTCTTTATGTACTTGCCAACCTGATAGTCCATGTACAACAATTATATAATTCAGTACATACTTCATTTCATCTCTTTCTCATCCTACTTAGCATACATTATAATACATACATTTCTATATATGGAATTCATTTTCAAGTTACTACGTTATGTCCCAAAACACATATCAATCTCATTTACATATCCCAAGAAATATATGAATTTCATACTACATGATAAACAAAAATAATGGAGAATGATCCATTAACATAATAGTATGTCTTCGTATACATCAAGTAAGCCCAAAAGGAAGAGGCACATCAAGCTTATCAACATGTACTCCTTAATACGCGAGATCCTTCCCTGTACCTGCATCTGGTAGGGGTCAATACCCCAGTAGGATAACTAAAACAAACGAAACATGAATGTTGCATGAAAGTGTACCCTTGTGCTCGGTGGGTGACATGCTATGACAATTTATAATCAATTAAGCATACACAGAATCCATATTTGTCTTATTACATTTTATGAGATTTACTTAAGTTCCACTTGAGTTCATTCATATAACGAACCAAATTCCTAAATCTCTCTAGGTTTTATTAAAAACCCAAAAAAAAATACCAAAGTTCTAATTCATCACTCATCAAGTAATCACCTCACCTCCGATATAGCGAAACATGATTTCACAGGTTACTAAACTATAGGCAACCATAACCTGTACCACCGAGCGGGATTCTTGACTCAACCGTCGAACCTCGGATATACACATTCACAACTCAATCCATATCGCAACATTTTGAGTACTCACATCATCTCATAAGCACACAAAACGAGTTCTAAACCAACACTCTTGGTTCTTTTCATTCTCACTCATTATTTAATCCTTTCAAGGATTTTTCTTAATTCTTTTCTATCTACAAAATAAATAATTTTTTTTTTGTTTTATTATAATCTCACTCCACACTCCTTACAAGTGTGAGTGGTAACAATATTATTTAATAGAAACACATGCTTAGGGTCCCAACAACCCTAATATAAACACATATTTCAATTTGAGAATGCATGGGCATGCTTCACATACATATTAATTAACAAAATTGAAATCCAACACACAACATGGAAATCCTAACATGCTTTTATGAATGAATGTCCTCTAGCAACCTGTTCATTCCTATTTCATAAGTTTTAGAAACCCTACCTCACTTTTGTACAATTTTGGCAAAATTTTCTTCGATTTTTTTTTTCCCGGTTAAATCGCCCAAAATCAAAGAAAAATGCAATAGATCTCAACTACCACGAAAGCCCGAGTGACTTGCCAAAATTTTCCCTTTTCTTCTTTTTCCATTCTTCTTTTTTTTTTTTCTCTTTTCTTCTCTCCTTCTCTACGCCGCTGTGCTTCTCTGGATTGAGTGTGTGTGTTTTAAAATAAAACATAGTGTGGTTGACTTTTCAACCACACCTTTTGCCCCTTTTTGTTTTGTTTTTTTTTTCTTTACAAGATATTTTACTTATTCATGTATTATTAAACCACCGCCGCACACCACTCACGCTCATTTACACACACACACCACTTGTTGCACACACATTCATTTCTTTTTTTCTTTTTTTTTTTTCAACCCAAATTGCCTTGTACATTACTTTATTCCCTACCCATATACATGTACTCACTTAAATTTTGTTGGGCAGATTTTATACCTCACCTAATTTAATTAGTAAATTAAATTTTAATTTGTTCTTAAAAAAATTATTTATTCTCTTTAATAAAAAAAATTTATGGATCATTACATCGTTGCGGTGGAAAAAGACACTGGCCACGTACGTGTCGTACGCCTAGACATTTTGTGGATCTTTATCAAGCATCACTAAAGGAAAAAGGGAAAAGAAATGGAGACAAATTTTACTAATGGTCCTATGAATGCTATTGATGATCTTATGGGTTTTTTTGATGATCTTGTAGATATTACATACCTAGACGTCTCTGATTTCTTTGCAGATCCTAGTGGAAGAATTGACTATTTAATAGGCGATGGGAACGTACACTACAAGAAAAACACTTTTCAGCGGCGCATGACAAAACGTCGCTAATAGTCACTTTTAGCGACACACGGCTTGTGCGTCGCTAAAAGTGTGGTAAAAACACACTTCCTACCCAAAATCCTTGGGGGACACCTATTAGCGACACACGGGGAACTATTAGTGATGCACGTGCATGTCGCTAATAGTAAAGACCTTTGGCGACGCGCACTTGTCTGCCGTTAATTGTCCGATTATTGAAATGATGTTGTTTTGATTCATTTTGGCAACGCTCATAAACTTATTTGCGACGTCTGTCGCGCGGCACTAAAAAGTCTGCCTTATTTTCCCAAATCGCGAATCAGAAACTTCTCTCAGTCTCTTTCTTTGACCTAAATCTCTTTCACTCTCTCTTGGTCATTGTGACGGTGACAGATGCCAACGACGACAAATTTTTTGGTCACCAACGACAATGATGATATTCCAGTCATTGCCGCCGACAACCTTCTAGCTGTAGACAACTTTTGACTCTCTCTCACGGTAAGGCTCTATTCTTTGATACTTTGATGGGTTTCTTTTAACCCTTTTGGATTGTTTGGGAAGAAAATGAAATTTTAGGTTACGAATCTTGTAAGTTATATTTTCTATGAATGAAGATTATCCTTTTGATTACTTGTATTCCTGCTAAGCACCTCTGTAAGAACAATTCTTACTAAAAAATTATTAGCATGTCTTTAAAAAAATCTTGAATTACTGGAAGACAAATCCTTGTAGAAAAACATAGATGGAATTAGTCATAATAAATTTGGAGTTCTTTTGATTTGATTATTTATCTTTGGAAATTACAAGGTAGTTTTTTTTTTGTGGTTGTTTCCCTAACTTTCCCACTTTTATGGGTGAGTGAGATTTTGAAAACAATTTATTTTATATTTGTGAATATAAAAAATAATTTTTTAAATTTTATAATAACAAACAGGCCTCTTAATTGGCAAGCTCACATGCCAAATAATCTTAAACATGAACTTCAATCATTAAGTGGGTGTTCGGGGTTGCTAACCGAAACAGAAAAAGTGTATTATAAAAAAATAAAAAGAAACTTAAGAGTTAGCGGCAGACATAGAAGGGGTTGTGGCCCCCCCAAATGTTTTTAAAAATTGATTTTTTTACCCCTCTTTTATATAGAATCTAAAAACAAAAAAAACAAAAAATGCCCCTCCATACTTCTGGTTTAGATCCACCATTGCTTAGAGTTATTTTTCCACAAAAGCACTTTCATGAATTTTGAAAAATAACGTTAATATAAAGACAGCTTTAAAAGTGATCTATTGGCCCAGAAAAAAAAAAAAAAACTATTCAAGGCTATTGGGTTATTTGGGCCAATATATTAGAAACCAACTCAGTTGGGCCTTCATTGAAAGCATGCTTGAAATGAAAATGATATATACACACTCATAGGACCTTTCAATACTCTATAGTTAGTTCCATTTGAATTGAAATGAATAGATTTCATTCCACACAGGCGGGTCTGGGTGGCCCATTGGTAAAGGATTAATGTGAGTCAATCCATAAATTTAAAAATCTCAAGTTCGACTTTCACCGATATATATGTGATTTACGCATGACATTTGGAGTAACAAGGAGAATGAAATTTATTTGAAATTCATGCCATCGTGTTTACCATTTATGTTTTGCTACAAGTATTTGTCTTCTAGTATTCCTGTTCTTGGAATAAACGTGCTTGATTTATTTATTTATTTTTCTTTGTAATGCGATTATTCATTGTGAAACTTATGTACTTCTTAGTTTCTTGACCTTTAAAGTCTAATATATATGACGGTGCTTTGTTGATGTAAGGTTCCTTTACGCTTGACTTGTGCCTAGTTTTATGGGTACTGTGGCTCTTGAAATGCTTGTGAAGAAATAGGTTTTCTTGGGTCAGCTCTTGTATTATAAGCAAAGAAATAATTTAAATTTTTTTTAGGAATTTTCTTTCTTTGAAAAAAACATAAGCAAAATTCGATGAAACCCAAGTAGAATCACTTTGTTGAGTTATTGGCAAGCAAATGATATCAATATTAGATGTGTTTCTAAATGAACAAATTTGAAATTTAAAAATGGCCATTCATGTTCATGTCCAAAAAGATTTTCAAGCAGTCACTTGAGGTTCCTTCTTTTATAATTTTATTTCATTAAGTGAGTAATATTACCCACCACTAATACCTTTTTTTATAGGCATACTAAAAATAGATTTTAAAATCTACTTAGTAAAATAGGTTTAAAGAGTATAGTTGCATTCATGTAATTGTAACCCCGTTCGGGAATCGTTTTCAACACTTATGAATCTTGTCGCTTAATTAAGAGCGATTGGGCTCGTGTATATGAAAATAGATCCTTGAATTGTTTAGAGTGGGATAGTTTGAAAATGCATAAATCTACATTACAGGCAGTTGTGAATGCTTGATTCTAATGGATGAAAATATTGCCACGGTTTCTTGTTGTTCTCTGGGTACATATTTAGGTATAGTAACGTCTATCTTGTGTACTTGAAGAATCATGGGGAGATGCTGCCAAAATTTTCTCACAGTGGAATCGAGCATTTGAGTTGTTAGTTGCTAATTGCAATGTAGATTGTGCATTCCTGAATGGGACAGGACCACTATACCCTTTAAAGAGAAGTTAGGATTCATGTTTCATAAATATAATGAGTAACGTGTTTAACTTGTGCTAGGAAGACAAAAATGGATAAAAGTTGGATGGATTTTAAGGGCAGACATTTGGTCGGGTACGTGAAAGTGATTAAGGATTTCATTAAGTTTGCTCGCGCATCAACGGATAGGAGAAATAGGATAGATGTCCGTGTAGGAGGTGCAATCAAAGGGATTATATACATATAGATGAGGCTAGAGCACACCTACTTGAGTGTGGAATGGACAAGACGTATAGGTGTTTGGAATTTCACGGGGAATAATGTGAAGTACGAGTGGTAAATAGGGATGAAGACGATGACAAGGACGATGACTTGGGTGAAAATGTCAGATTTGGTTACGATAGACTACCAGAAATGCTGGCGAACATGCAGCGGGATGCGACTACAAGTCGCGGTCCTAAGAGTGATACTGAATAATCGAAAACATTTTTGGATCCTTTGTTGACGGAAGCAACACAGCCGTTATATCCGGGTTGTGAGAAATGTTCGACACTTGATTTTCTTTTCAAGCTCCTTCATATTAAGACCATCAACCAATGGACAAACAAATCTTTCAATATGACTATTGAATTGCTTAAATTAACATTACCAGTAGGGGGGACCCTTCTGAAATCGCTTTATGAGGTGAAAAGATAGTTGAGAGACTTGGGCCTTGGATATATCCCTATCCATGCTTGCAAGAATGATTCCATGTTATTTTGGAAGGAGACTAAAGGTTATGTTCAGTGTATGGTATGCCATGAACCCAGGTACAAGGTGAATGAAGAAATGAGTAAAAAACTTTCACACAAGGTGCTGAGATATTTTTCTTTAAAACCGAGGCTAAAGAGGTTGTACATGTCTCGGAAGATGGTTGAAGAGATGAGGTGGCATATCGAGAAGCGTATTGGTGAGGAAAATGTATATAGGAATCCGGCAGATTCTCAAGCTTGGAGTGAATTTGATCGAAATCATAACTGGTTTGCTAATAAGCTGCGTAATATACGGCTTGGCGTGGTTAGTGACAAATTTAATCTATTCGGTGACATGAGTAATGCATACAGCATGTGGCCAGCGTTGCTTGTGCCCTATAACTTGCCATCGTGGAGATGTATGAAAGAACCGTTTATCTTCATATCGTTGCTTATTCCTGGGCCAAAGTCACTTGGAAACGAAATCAATGTTTATTTGCGACCATCAGTGGATGAGTTAAAGGAATTGTAGGAGGTTGGAGTGGATGTAGAGACCTGAAAATTAAGGATAAATTTTTCGTTTTTCCAGTAAGGCTGTAATACCCTGACTTGGGACATGACACATAAATCGAGGTAGATCGGGTTGAGTAGTGTAATACCCCAAAAATTTGACATGACCTAGACGACACTCTGACCTAAGAAAAATAGGCTATGTGACATTAATGATCCGAACTAGTTCAAAAAGGAAGTAAGCCATAACGGGATTATTTTCGAAGAGATAAAATAAATTCAGAACACCAATAATAAATGTTCAGAAAATACTTAACTCGGTCAACCGAGTACCGAGATAAATAAATGGGATTGATGCGAATCATAGTTACAAAAAAAAATAAAAAAATAAAAAAAATATATGACACGAACGAGCACCCAGAGATGGAAAAATAAATAATACTGATATTGAGTTGACTTTATGCCAACTTTATTGACATTCATAATTAATATTTTATAAAAAAATAAATATAAAAATATATATACACAAGTGTATATATATATATACACGGTTATGTATGTACATGTATTATAAGAATATATGTATTTAGTAAAAATGTAGATATTTGTGTATATTTATAATGCAATTTATATACACACACACACACACATAAGCATGCAAATGCATGCAAACATAGAGAAAAAAATAAAGAATAGAAAAGAAAAGGGACGATAGTGTCGGTAGGTGGAACAGTGTGTTGTGGGGTGTGTGGTTGCAACCTATAATATATATGTATGTACATATAATATCTCAAGTGAGACAAGAAGCAGGAAAAGCAGGAAAAAGAAAGAAAAAGTAGGAAAGAGAAAAGAAAAAGTAGGAAAAGAAAGTCAAGGATGACGGTTGATTTCTTGTATATGCGTGTGGGTTGTGGTTTGAGAGAAAAAGCGGTGCCGCATGAAGGTGGATCCCAAAATAGTGCAGGGAAAAATATATATTTATATATGTGTGTGTTTGTGGCGGTAAACAGAGAGATAACGTGCAGCAGGTATAGTGGCAGGAGAAGAATAAAAAGAAAAAGAAAGAAAAGTCCACAAAGGGGACGGTACAACAGGCAACGTGTACTGTGTGTGTGG
Organism: Nyssa sinensis; assembly: GCA_008638375.1. NCBI lineage: Eukaryota > Viridiplantae > Streptophyta > Magnoliopsida > Cornales > Nyssaceae > Nyssa > Nyssa sinensis. The sequence goes on from CM018038.1 coordinate 25,277,874, forward strand.
TGTGTGTTTGGGTAGCGTGGCAGCAGGAAGGGGTAGTACAGTAATGTAAGTATATATATATATATATATTTATATGTGTATGATGTGACGGTGGAGCAGAGAGTTGGAACAGCAACAGGCTTATCAGTATATATATCTATATGTATGTGTGTGGGTGTTAAACCAGAAGAAGTGGAGCAGCAGGAGCTACTGTTGCAAGATTGGTTGCTGCAGTGGCTGGCATTGGATGGATTAGGAGACCTGATGCAGTTGCTGTGATAAAATGGAGAAAAGAAAAGAGAGAAAAAAATGGAGAAAAGAGAGCAGCTGAATGAGAGAGGGAGAGATTTGCGCAGCAGCAGCGCTGTGGTAAGGGCTGCTATTAGAGGACTTGAATTGGTTCCGGTGATAGACAGGAGCAGGACGTGAGGTTGACGTTGGGCAGCTGTGGATTGACCCTGATGATAAATAGAAGCAGCAGAGACTCACGAGAGGAAGTGGTGCAGTTGCTGGAGCAACAGCCATTGGAGCAGCAACGGTATTAGGCGGATTTGGGGGTTGATTTGGCATTGAGAGAGGCGTTGCAGGGAGCTTGTATTTTGGGTGCCTTCACATCAGATACTGGATTATCAAGTGAGTGATTCTAGCTTCCAAATTATCAGCTATAACTGCAAGATTTTGAATCTGAAATTGGGCATTGTTGAAAGCTATGGGAACTGTTGGAGGAGTCGTTGTGCTACGGGATTCTAGAGGGCTAATTTTTGGAATTTTGGAGACTTTGCAAATTTTGGTTGGTAAATGGAAAACTACTGGGAGGATTGCTGTTGCAATCCTTGCAACTTGGAGAGTTGTTGGCTCCTTCGGCAAAGATGGCTTAAGCCTAATTTTTCTTCTAATTAAAGAACAACCTTGGGTGATCTAATTGGTTTGAAGAGTCGACAATAAATTAGTTATATAAGGAGTTTGAGCCAAGGTTAAGTTGAGATTACATCTAAACTTGGTTCTGTCAGTAATGGGTTAGTTTGAGAAGGGCTCAAATCAGTTGGGTCTTAATTGAGTTAGACCTCCAGTCTGTTGCTGAACCAGGAGCAGTTGTAAAATGATGATTGCAGTGCCAGTGGAACACTGACTGCAGCTAAACAAAGGTTAGACTTAATTATTGTTTAGCTATTTCAGATTAAGAATAGAACTTTGTGGAATTATAATTATGCTCAGAATTTATGGTTCATTGTGAATTGACCCAAGTAATAAAATAATATTTAATTTAAATAATTCAAAAAGGAAGAAATTTCAAAAATGCCCCTAAGTCAAAAAGTAGTCAAACAGATTCTGATTAAAATAAAAGAATAGTGAGCTTTTTATTATTTTGAGCATTCCGGACTCAACCAGTGGAGTCCAATTTGCGAAAATAAGTCTCAAAAAAATAAAAGACCTGTAAAAGTGCAAAATGACCATTTTGCTATTTTTAGCACAAATGTCCGAATTGAATTCCTGCGAAAGCCTAAATCGACTTTGTTCGACGTTCTGGATTCAATGGTAGGGTCTATTCAAGTAAAAGAGATATCAAAGGTAAAGAGGCATAAAAATTGATGAATAACATAATTCAAGTAGCAATGGACTGAGTTATATTTCATGATTTTAGGGACATTGAAAGGAAAGGAGAAGGTGGTCTGACCTTCTACATTCTCACTGTTTAGTTCAGCTACACAGTGAGCCGACTTCCTAGGGTTGAGACAAACCCATCAGGTATGATATTTTGCTAAGTAAGAAATAGGGTTAAGTTTAGGAATATTTGATGAGATGAATGAATGACTTACATGTTTAATTGCTGTTAAGAAATCACTTAGAATTTAATTACCTTGATAGCCTAGAATTGGTTGTTTGTGTACTTATGTGTTCTTTGAATTATTTGGGAACTTAGTAGTGTAATGAAGCATGAACCATGACTACGTGTTTAGATTGATTGAATATGGCATATGTTTATGTGGGAACTATTTTGGGATTCAAATGTTATTGTTGCCTTAAATGCAATGCATTATTTAAAGCATGCTTTATGTGTTTGGTAAAATGCTTCATTGAGATTATATTATTGTGTGGTGAAATCAAAGCATATTGGCATATGGTGAATCCTTTGGAAACATAGTGTGGGTTGAGCACGCGGTGCAATGCATTATGAGGGTGTAGATCCTGTGGTGAAAAACCCAAAATTGGCCATTGCATTGGTACCCAGATCCATCGGGGGGAGGCTCGTAAGCGGGAGTTGGTACTCTGATCCATCGGATGCGGTTCGTAAACGAGACATAGGTGTGGCATAGAGTGCATGGGTGTGTCATGTATATTTTCATTGCATCGTATTAATAAACTGGAAAACATCTAGATTATAAATGTACATTTTGCACATGCCACGCCTTAATCTTGTTTCTTGCATTAGCATTATGTTATACCAGCAGTGGAGTTAACCCATTTGTGGGATATCATATTACAAATGATGCTCCTGATGCTTGAGACTTGAGGAAGTCTTGGAGAGCAGAGGAGATGTGGATCATGGAGGATTTTAGCCCTTGGGCCATATTTTGTGATGTAAGGGCTTAAGCCCAAATGACATGTAAGATATATTTATTGAATGCGCCTTACATGAGTATATGTTGAAGGAATGAATGTACGTTTAATTAAATCCATTAAACTGTCTTTCACTTACTTTTCTTAATTCAATTCGCTCATCCCCGAGTTTGTGAAAATTCGGGGCGTGATAGGAGGCATAAGAAATATCTACGAAAGAGACATTCCGATTGCATGTGGCATTGTTGTGGACCATAAACGACTTTACTGCATAAGCCAACTTGTCTAGGTGGAGCACGAAAGGGTATCTTGCATGGCCGGTATGCAACAAGGATGCATCTTCGCTACATTTGTCCAATATAAAAAAGATATGTTACATATGCCATCATTGTTTTCTACCGTCTTCACATGTATGGCGAACCCACTAGAAGCATCTATTTGATGGCAAACCTGAGCGTAGGTTGGCACTTTGTGAGTTGTTTGGGGAGGACTTGTTGGTAAAATTGGCCGATATCCATCCAGTAAGGTTTGGGAAGATACCGGGTGCTAAGAAGAAGAAGCATACGAGCATGGAGTATAATTGGATGAAGAAAAGCATATTTTTTGATTTGTCGTATTAGGAGACGTTGAAGTTGAGGCACAATTTGGATGTTATGCACATTAAAAAGAATATATGTGATAATGTGGTCGATACCTTAATGAACATTGAAGGGAAGACGAAGGATATTGTTAAAGCTCGGATGGACTTGCAAGAGTTGGGCATAATGAAGGAGTTGCACTTAGTACGTAATGGAGATAAATTTTTCCTGCCTCCTGTATGCTATATGTTATCACTCGATGAGCGAATGAGAATTTGTAAGTGGTTTAAATCAGTGAAGTTCTTAGATGGATATGCATCAAATATATCCTGGTGTGTGAATGTTAAAGATGGGAAAATATCTTGCTTAAAGAGCCATGATTTCCACGTACTTTTACAACGAATTCTTCCAGTTGTAATACGTGGATATCTCTCCGAGAGCGTATCAACGACATTGATTGAGTTGGGATGCTTCTTCAGAGAATTAAGTGCCAAGACGTTGAAGTTGAAAGTACTAAAGAAGCTCGAAAAGGATGTTGTTGTAATCCTCTGCAAATTAGAAATGATCTTTCCTCCAACTTTCTTTGATGTCAGTGGTTTACCTGGATGTGCATTTGCCGTATGAGGCTAGAATTGGTGGACCGGTCCAATATTGATGGATGTATCCAATTAAAAGGTACATAACTTAATATTTAATATATCCTATATGTTTATATATTTAATTAATTTGTTGAATTATTATTGCCATATATTCTTGTACACATTAAAGCAATACGTTCGTAACAAAGCACGACCAGAAAGATCAATTGCTGAGGCATACGTAGATACTAAATGTCTCATGTTCTGTGTCATGCATCTTGAAGATATTGAGACGAGGTTTAATCATGAAGAACTGAATTCTAATAGATGTCCACCATAACCATGATCTGGCGTACTGGTGTTCAATCAGAATATACGAACATCAGGTGTTTCGTCATATGAATGGTGTCCTCTTAAAGACTTGGCTGAAAACACATTATACCTGTACTCAATAATTGTGATGAGACATTGCCATATTTTAAGTAAGTTTATCGTGCACCTTCCTAAAGCTACCTTATTAGTGGAATCTGAGTAACAAAAAATATATCTTATTTTATGTAGTGAGCATACGACTGAGTTTCAGAGAGAAAATGTTGCAAATATAGAACAAATACAACAAAAATTATTTCCTAACTAGTTCAAAGATAGTCTAACATATCTTATTTTGATGTTAATTACTTAATTGGCATGTATTTATTTATTTTTCTACTTTAAATCCTAATAGATAAAGCTTTTGCATAACCAAGGATAGTCTGATGCCTACAATCAACTATATGCCTTGGCATATAGCCTAGATGATAGGATATTTCGATACACCGGTCGCATTGTTGATGGTGTTCGCTTTCACATGAAGTAACGTGAGGTGCATTGCCGAACACAAAATAATGGTGTCATGGTTGAGGGAGGGTATAAAGCAGGACAAAACCTAGACTACTATGGTGTCATAGAAGATATCATAGAGATGTTAACTGCGTAACTTGGTGTATCTGTTCAAATGTAATTGGTGGGATGTCAGTAACAGAAAGACTGAAATACAGGCTGATAAACACTTCATAAGTGTTAATTTGTCCCGTACGACATTTAAGGATGATCCTTATGTATTGATTTCACAAGCCAAACAAGTATTCTATTTGAAGGGACACAAAAATAAGAGGTGAATGGCATGTTGTACAGAAAAGACAACCTAGAAATGTGTATGATATAGTCGAACTTCCAGATAGGGAGGAAGATTTAGACTAGAATAAGAATGCACTACAAAAAGAGTTTCAATCGGCCTATGATGGTATTGTCCACCATGATCAAGTGGATGCAATGCCCATGTTCCAGCTGAATAGGACTGATGTAGAACCCGATCATGTCGTAGCTGATGTCTTTCGAAATACGGTGCATTTAGATCCATGCAACATTCATCAATGATAATGACGATAAAAGCGATTTTGATGATGACACGTTATTGGAGTACTGTTCTAATAATGAATAAATTGTCAGAACAGATGATGAAACGGACTTTGACAAATAATTGTCGTAGGTATTACATGTTAAATTTTGGATATTAATTTATTCAGTTAATTTTTGATGTGTTTTTAACTATTTTTCTACTTATAGATATGGCATGTCCAAGTACACGTCACCAACTACCCACTACTTTAGGGTCAGACCCATCGACCTCTGTGCCGACGACAGGTATTGGCCATTCCTCATTAGGTTTGGTTGCACCTACACCTGCTCCTTCTCCTACTCCTACGCCTACTGATGTTGATGCTACTGCTACTGGTATGTTATTATTTTTAATTCATATTTATATATTTTTGGTACTAATTGTTTCTTTAATATTTCTTCAAATACCTTCGACCTCTATGCCCAAATGTGGGTGCGGTAGGTCAAAGAATAGTAGATTACAATAACATAGGGATGTGTCTGGGGGTGCCCACCTTCACATCAAGATCCCCGAGGGATTTAGAAGGCCCGTTGGTGGGTGGGCGCAGGGAGCTTGCTACCTGAGATCGGCATCATTTGCCAACTTCGTGCGCCACTTCATATCAGCCACTGGAATGACGTCACCAAAGAGTAACAATAGGAGCTCCACTGATCACATTTTAGTATGTATTTTATTATTTCATTCTGTTTATTATTTACATATGTAATGAATCTATACTCTAATTTTAATGTGAAGTGATTTTGCAGGAGAAATTTGACATTGACCTGCATTTACTGCACGCGCGGAAGATAGTAAACAGCTACTTTAGGGTTCGCTTATGGGACTGCCACAAACTGCACGTGCATTATAGGAAGGAGGTCAATGCAAGCAGAGACCTCTGCAAGATGCCTTATAGAGGGGTATCACAAGGAGGCCTGGGTTCTCCTTTGTGACCAATAGGATACTAACGAATTCAAGGTAATCAAATAGCACAATTTATAGTTTTAAAAAAATTTATTACATATATATTAACAATCTTGAATTTAATGTATAGGTGGTTAGTGCAATAAATGCAGAGAGTAGGAGCAAACAGATCATGAATCACTGCGATGGTTCACATTCATTTGTACGCCATATGCACGATATGGTAATTATAATTGTTTATATTTTTTTATATTAGAAATACGACTTTTCTAAATCTAACTTAATAGTGTTATAATTATTGTAGCACGACCTGGACACCCGGTGCATTGCCTAACCCCATTGATCTCTGGTATAGGATGCACTTTAACCCAAAGAAGGGTTAGGTGGACCTAGAGTCGCATCAGTTATACAGTAAGTTTTTAACATATACATACCACTATTACTAAATTTATATTTTTTAAAAAATTTATAATATATATAACATAACATTTATCATTTTGTAGGAGGAAATGGTCCAGAAGCGTGCAAAGTTGACTAGTGAGGGAGAGACCTTGATGACCGATGACCAGATTCGCGAGGCCGTTTTGGGCTGGAGGCATAGATGGGTCCATGGCCTAAGGGCCGGTGTCCAGCCTACACCGACATCATCTTCTGTGGGCAGTGATGCAAGAGTCTAGGCGGCCTCAAAGGGGGCCGAGGCATCATAACGCTATAACACAGAGTTGGAGCAGTAGTTGTCCCATCTTGAGAAAATTATGTAAACACTACTAAGGGAACAAGGAGGCCCATCTTAATCTTGGTAAGTTTAAAAGATAGTAAATAATGCATAACTCAACTGCAATTTATGTGTCAAAAATAGAGGATTTAAGTGTCGAAAACGAGTTGTTTTGAACCTTCGACTGCCCAAAATGCCCTAAAATGGTCAAAACACCACCAAACTAGTTCACACAAATCTAAACTACTAAAATAAATGTGCTCAAACTTACAAAACACATTTCAGATTCCTGGTTTCCAACTTATGCAAATATAAAGGATTTAAGTGTCGAAAATGGCCCTTTTAGGGCTTTCGACAGCCCAAAATGCCCCAAAAATCATCAAAATACCACCAAAATTGTTCACACACCTCTAAACTAGTACAATACCCATGCCTAAACTTATGAAACACATTTTGGATGCCCGGTTTGCAACTTATGCAAATAAAGTGACTTACGTGTCAAAAATGACCCGTTTTGGGCCTTCGACCGCCTAAAATGCCCAAAAATTGTCAAACCATCACCAAACTAGTTCAAACATCTCTAAAATAGTAAGATAAATATTTTCAAACTTACAAGACACATTTCGGATGCCCGGTTTGCAACTTACGCAAATATAAGTGACTTAAGTGTTGAAAATGGCCCGTTTTGGGCCTTCAACCTCCCAAAATGCCCAAAAATGGTCAAAACACCACCAAACCAGTTCGCACACCTCTAAAATAGTAAAATACATGGGTTCAAACTTCAAAACAACATTTCGGATGCCCGATTTTCAAATTATGCAAATATGAGGGCCTTAAGTGTCGAAAATGGCCTATTTTGGGCCTTCGATTGCCTAAAATGCTCAAAAACTGTCAAACCACCACCAAACTAGTTCATGCACCTCTAACATATTAAAACACACGTGTTCATAGTTACAAAGCACATTTTGGATGCCTAGTTTGCAACTTATGCAAATATAAAGGACTAAAATGTCAAAAATGGCCCATTTTGGGCATTTGACCACCCAAAATGCCCGAAAATCATCAAAACACCACCAAACTAGTTCACACACCTCTAAAATAGTAAAATACCCATGCTCAAACTTACAAAACACATTTTGGATGCCCCATTTGCAACTTATGCAAAAAGAGTGACTTAAGTGTTGAAAACGACCCGTTTTGGGCCTTCCATCACCCAAAATGCCCAAAAGCTGTCAAAAAACCACCAAACCAGTTTACACACCTTTAAACTAGTAAAACACCCTTGCTCAAACTTAAAATAAAATATTTTGGATGCCAAGTTTGCAACTTATGCGAATAAAGTGACTTAAGTGTCGAAAACGACCCCTTTTTTGCCTTCAACTACCTAAAATACCCAAAAATTTTCAAACCAACACCAAACTAGTTCACACACCTCTAAATGTGTTCAAACCTACAAAACACATTTCGAATGCCCTGTATGCAACTTATGCAAATATAAGGGACTTAAGTGTAAAAACACCCGTTTTGGGCCTTCGACTGCCCAGAATGTCTAAAAATTGTCAAAACACCACCAAACCTATTCACACACCTCTAAACTAGTAACATGTATGTGTTCAAACTTACTAAAAACTTTTCGGATGCCTGGTTTGTAAATTATGCAAAAATAAGGGACTTAAATGTCGAAAACAGTCCGTTTTGGCCCTTCGACCACCTAAAATGCCCAAAAATCATCCAACCACCACCAAATCAGTTCACACACCTATAAAATAGTAAAATACCCATTTTTAAACTTAAAAAAAAAACACATTTCGGATGCCTAGTTTGCAACTTATGCAAATATAAGGGACTTAAGTATCGAAAATGGCCCGTTTTGGGCCTTTGAGCCCCCAAAATGCCAGAAAACTGTCAAAACACTACCAAGCCAGTTTTGACATCTCTAAATTAGTAAAATATCCATGCTCAAACTTACAAAATACATTTCGGATGCCCGGTTTGTAACTTATGCAAAAAAAGTAACTTAAGTGTTGAAAACAACTCGTTTTGGGCCTTCGATCGCCCAAAATGCCTAAAAACTATCAAAACACCACCAAAACAGTTCACACACCTCTAAACTAATAAAATACCCATGCTCAAACTTACAAAACACATTTCAGATGCCCGGTTTGCAACTTATGTAAATATAAAGAACTGAATTGTTGAAAATAACCCATTTTGGGCCTTTGACTGCCCAAAATGCCTGAAAACCATCAAACGACCACAAAACTAGTTCATGCAGCTCTAAACTAGTAAAATACAAGTGCTAAAACTTATAAAACACAATTTGGATGTCCGGTTTGCAACCTATGCAAATATGAAGGACTTAAGTGTCGAAAATGTCCTGTTTTGGGCCTTAGACTTCCCAAAATGCCCAAAAACTGTCAAAACACCACCAAAATTGTTCACACACTTCTGAACTAGTAAAATACATATTTTCAAACTTAAAAAAAATTTAAGATGCCCCGTTTGTAAATTATGCAAAAATAAAGGACTTAAGTGTCGAAAACGATCCGTTTTGGGCCTTCAATTGCCTAAAATGCCCAAAAACCATCAAACTAGTTCACACTACTCTAAAATAGTAAAATACACATGTTCAAACTTACAAAACACATTTCAAATCACTGGTTTACAACTTATGCAAAACGAAGTGACTTAAGTGTCGAAAACAACCCGTTTTGGGCCTTCGACCGCCTAAAATGATCGAAAATTGTCAAAACACCATCAAACTAGTTCCCAAACCTCGAAACTAGAAACTACACCTGCTCAAACTTACAAAACATAATTTGGATGGCCGATTTACAGCTTATGAAAAAAAGTGACTTAAGTGTTGAAAACGGCTCGTTTTGGGCTTTTAACAACCCAAAATGCTTGAAAATTGTCCAAATCCCGCCAAATTAGTTCACAAACCTCTAAAATAAAAAATACATATGCTCAAACTTACAAAATAAAATTTGGATGCCTAGTTTGCAACTTATGCAAAAATAAGGGACTTAAGTATTGAAAATAGCCCGTTTTGGGCCTTCGATTGCCTAAAATGCCCAAAAACCATCCAACCAATACCAAACCAATTCACACATCTCAAAACTAGTAAAATACATGTGCTCAAACTTACAAAACACAATTTGGATACCTGATTTGCAACTTATGCAAAATAAATATGTAATTTTATAATTTTTCTTAATATTTTTTTTACTCAAAGCTAATAATTGTGAATTTATCTTTTCAGATTACTGGATTGTTCGGTTGGGAGGAAGATGCACTAGGGTGGGCTGAAAGATTTTTTCCTTCTTCTTTTTCTACCATTAATCTGGTATATTTGTAACAATTTTTAATTTACTGCACGCATTTGAATTTGTACTCGGAATTTGTTTTTGTAATTAGCTTTTATTTTATTTGTGGTATGAATTTGATATCTTTGTTGTTATGTATGCGATTGTATTATATTATTGATGCCGTAAGTTTGAATAGGTGAAAATTGAATGTAAAAATTGTAGGTTTTAGAAAAAATGTAAAAACAGTATTAGCTACGCACATTGTGCGCCGTTAATAATGGACTATTTGTAACAGCATAATGTATGTCACTAATAGTCCATTATTAGCAGCGTTCACGTGTGCGTCTCTAACAGATAGTATTAGCAGTGTTCATGCATGTGTGGCTAATAGACCATTAATAGCGGCATTCATGGGTGCGCCGCTACTATGCCATTATGTGAGACATTCATGCATGCATTGCGAATAAGGGACAATTAGTGGCGTTTAATATCTTTGGGTGTAGTTTTTAGTGACACTTATTAGTGGTGTTTAAAAACACCGCTAATAGGGTATTAATAGTAACGCTTTTGGTTTGAACTGCCACTAATAGTATTTGTGACAGTAGTGTTAGTAGTGGTGTGTAAGCGAACGTCACTAAAGGTTATTAGCGGTGTTGATTTTATTTTTAGTGGTGCTTATGAACGCCGCTAATAGTCCTGTTTCTTGTAGTGGTATATGTCAAATAGTGTTCTTTATTATATTATGTTGTTTTGTTTAACTTACTATAGTGTTTCTATTAAAATATGTTGCTTTGTGCAAGTTAACTTTTCTATATCTGTATTTCTAATATGTTATTTATCATAATGATTTGATAAAATATAGATAGATCATAGAGATATCTGTCTTTCAGACAGTGTCACTACACATACAATCTTTCGAGATGAAAGACATTTCTTTACTCTGAAATTATATAATGCTAATGTCAACACCATATCTAATGCTGCAAACATAATTGAAGGCTCCGGAAGAGCCGGCGTCACATTGCCAAATGGGACAAAATTTAATAGGAATGATGCTTTATACTCTAGCAAATTTAGAAGAAATTTGCTTAGTTTTAAAGATACCCGCTGAAATGGATATCATATTGAGATCATTAATGAATGTGATATGGAATACATTTGTATGACATCTGTTATTTCAAATAGGAAGAACTTCCTGGAGAAACTTATTGCACTCTCGTTGGGACTGTACCAAACTATTATAAATATCATTGAATCATATGTTGTGATGAACCAAAAGTTCACCCACTCAAATTGTACTTTGACATGATCGATTTGACCACCTAGGGGCAATAATGATGCAGAAAATCATTGAGAATTCACATGGACATCCTTTAAAGAACCAGAAGATTCTTTTACCATGTGAATATTCATACACTGCTTGTTCTCAAAGAAAACTAATAATAAGGCCATCTCTCACGAAGGTGAATGTTGAATCTCTAATATTCTTAGAATGCATTTAAGGAGATATATGTGGACCTATTCACCTACCAAGTGGACCATTTCATTGCTTTATGGTATTGATAGATGCATCAACTAGATGGTCTCATTTCTATTTACTTTCATCTCATAATGTAGCATTTGCGAGACTTCTTGCTCAAATCATTCGATTAAGAACGCAATTCCCTAATTATCCTATCAAGACAATATGTCTTGATAATGCTGGTGAGTTTACATCCCAAGCATTTAATGAATACTTTATATTAATAGGAATTAATGTTGAACACCATGTTGCTCACATACACACACAAAATGGAAAGAAACAATACAAGCTGAGGTAGACTCGTTAGCAAAACGAGAGGTATTTGGACCTGTAGTCCAGGCATTTGAAGGCATAATGCCTGTAGGGTATAAATGGGTATTTGTATGCAAACATAATAAACAAAATAAAATTATCAGATATAAAGCCAGACTTGTAGCACAAGTTTTTTCACAAAGACCTGGTGTTGATTATGAGGAGACATATTCTCCAGTCATGGATGCAATTACGCTTCCGATTTTGGATAAGTCTAGTAGTCTCAGAAGGATTAGACATGCACCTTATGGACGTAGTCACAACATACTTATATAGATCACTTGATAGTGACATATACGTAAAAATTCCTGAAGCTAGTGATTCATAATTTCAGTAGCATGTATTCAATCAAGTTACAAGAATCACTATATGGATTGAAATAGTCTAGGGCGCATGTGGTACAATCGTCTTAGTAAATATTTACTAAAGGAATGATATGAAAATAATTCGATTTATCCTTGTATCTTTATAAAGAAATCACATATTGGATTTGCAATAGTGGCAGTATATGTTGATGACTTGAGTCTTGTGGGGACTCTTGGAGAGCTCTCAAAAATCGCTACTTATTTGAAACAAGAGGTTGAAATGAAAGATTTGAGAAAAACCAAATTCTGTCTTGGCCTACAGATCGAGCATTTCCTAGAAGGAATCCTTCTTCATCAATCGACATATACAAAGAAGATTTTGAAACAATTTTATATGGATAAGACGCACCCATTAACATCACCTATAGTTGTCTACTCACTTGATATAAACAAAGATCATTTTCGCTCTCGTGAAGGTGATGAAAAGCTCTTTGGTCCTGAAGTACCATGTCTTAGTGCAATTGGTGCACTCATGTATCTTCCAAATTATACACAACAAGACGTTACATTTGCTATTAATTTGCTAGCCAGATATAGTGTTACTCCAACTTGAAGACATTGGAATGGCATCAAGTATATATTTCGTTATCTACGTAGGACAGTTGATTTGGGATTACTTTATTCAAGAAGATCCAAATCACCATTTTTTGGATATGCAGATGTCGGTTATCTTTATAATCCACATAAAGCCAAGTCACAAACATGATATGTGTTCACCTATGGCGACACTACCATATCATGGAGATCTACAAAGCAAACAATGACTGCTACTCCCTTAAATCACTCTGAAATTCTTACACTTCATGAGACAAGTCGAGTATGCATATGGTTGATATCTATGTTCCAACATATTCGAAAATTATGTGGATTATCTTCTATTAAAGAGAGTCCAACAACAATATATGAAGATAATACAACATGCATTGCACAAATTGAGGAAAGTTACATTAAAGAAGATAGATCCAAACACATCTCGTCAAATTTCTATTATACTCACGAGCTTCAGAAGAGCGGTGATATCAATGTATTATAGATACGTTCCAGTGACAATATAACTGATTTGTTCACTAAAGTCTTACCAACAACAACATTCAAAAGGCTAATACACAAATGTGGAATGTGCTAACTCAAAAATCTGAACAATTGAAGAAAGCATGCTTAATGAGGGGGAGCAAAGGGAGGATATCGATATCATTGTGATTGGCACCCAAGGGGGAGTGTTATAAAATTATGGGTGTGGGTTTCAATCAACCCACGTGAAGGCATATGACATCCCATCATCAAATTAAGACGCATACAATTGTATGTTAAGGCGGAAAATGCAAGGTGGTAACTTGACGCTTATATAAAAAGCACGGCAGTAAGTTTAAATGATATGATCGATAGAGGCAGCAGTAACAGTAAGGGTAAATTATTATGAGAGTGATCTATTGTGAGTATACTAAGATCCTTTATTGTACAACCTTATATAATTAGTGAAATCTTTCCTCTCTTATCCGTGGACATAGGCCTGAAGCCGAACCGCGTAAATATTTGTGTGCTCTAGTGCGATTGGTTTTTGCCCGTTAATTCTACAACATTTATTAGTTTTCTTTTTTAATGAAAGTACTTCTTTAATGGGCCAAACCATGTAAGAGGAACCTCTTCCTACCTACGTATGTGTCACAATCTTAATGGGTCACGTATGCACTCATATGCAATGCATATGTGCTTTTTGATTTATTTAACTTTTTATTTTTTTTGTTAAAACTAAATGGTCCCATGATATACATGTGAGTGCATACATGACCCACTAATGTTGTGACACATATGTGGGTAGGAAAGGGTTCCTCCTACCTAATTTGGAGCCAAGCATTATCCTTTATTTATTAGCTTTTTATAATGAAAGTTTTTTTCTTTTTTAAAATTATGAGTCAGCATATTAATTTTGTTTGGTTTTTCTTTCTCTTCTTAACTAAAAGTTACTATAAATTTATTTTGAGTGAATTTTACTAACCTCCCCTAAAGTAGCTAACAATTAGAAATATTATCCCTTCTATTTATGAAATTTCACTATTCACCCTGTTAAAGTTGTCAGATAACTAATGGTAATAGATATTGTGATTTTATGACTTTATCCTTATATTTTTAATAAAATTTTATAAAATGAAAATCTCAATAAATAATAAATGAAAATTTTGATCAAATGTTATTTTGATGTCATTGCAACTTTCTTCTTCCTCGACAGCGTAGATAAAGGCAAAAAAGGTCCCTAAAGTACTAAGGTCCTAGATTGCTCGAAAGGCGAGGCGAGGCGACGAAAAGTGCTAGCTTGAGCAAAGTAAGGCACTAACTTATAAAATAATCAAAATAATAATATTAGATATTAAATTTCTTCAAAGTCAAATAATGTCTTATAATTATATTAAGTATCATGTAACACTAAAAAGTTCGACTTATAGTGTCTAACGGATGTGATCATTATACGTTTGGTACTTTATTCTAAATGAATATTCAAACTTTTATTATCTATTCAAGTCTCATATAAAAAAAATTTGGTAACTAACAAGTTCTGAATGTAGAAACTGATTAGAGTTCGTTTGCAACAGATATAATATTAAACAAGTCTATAAACTTAAAGTAAAGTTTTGACAATAATTTATCTGGCATTCTCAAAGCAAACTCCAAGTTTTGCTTTGATGATACTTGTACTTCTATGAATATATAAAACTGAAAGTCCCAACATTTTAATTGTCATTCAATTTTAGATTCAATTTAAGCAAACAACTTGAGAATGGAGAATAATTAAAAGAGCTCAAGGAAACTAACTTCCACATCTAATATGCTTTGGTGCAAGGGATTTCAAATGCTTATCCATTATCCTAGAAAGAAAGATCTATCAACATGACTAAATAAAGAGAAACAAATCCACCGTTATCGAAGAATCTTGAAAACATATGACTAAATAAAGATAAATAGTTGAATGATGGGACCAAAAATATGGTATTGCTTTCATTGTAGTATATTCGACAATCAAAATGGTTTAAATACAACTATAATTGTCCAAAATAATACCATTTCATCCATGTATATATTCAAAAACTAAATTAAAAAGGGCAGATTTAGAGTCTAAATTTCATAACATCATATGGGATCAAAAATAAAAAAGAGTAAATTCTTAATCCATCTTTGAAAGTAACTCTAAACATCGATATAATCATCATGGAAATTGTGGGGAAAAATTCTCCACAAATGAGTGTCCTCCTACAAGAAAAGGAAGAGATTGTTGGAGTTGGTTAAGGGACACTGGTGTAATATCGGCCAAGGGTTCTCCGACGGTCAAGTTAGCATGATGCTAGGTTGCGTACTTGAAAGATATAGCAAGAAGACTGATACCAATGTTAGTGTACCTTTAAACTGGAGGTTTTGGTGTTCAAATAGTTGGTGATGATGTGGAGATAGCTCTCTTGATCTCAGCTGATTCTCTTATAGTGGAAGGATATGATGACATGGTTGGCGTCGTACAAGGGAGTAACGCTCCCTAATTTCTTGGGGATCAGAATCCCGTTAAATGAGACTTATTTAAATGGGCTGGACTTAGTCAACCTAACTGTCAATCTAAAGTATAATGGGTGAATGGGCTGGTTTCTCTATAACAAGAGGGATAACCCGAGTGGTCTGTCTGAGAAGTCTGCCCGGGGGCTCCAATGTTGTCTTGTTTATAGGTTACCTTGACGAGGGTAGTATGGTCATTTTACTATAACATATGATAGGTGTCTTATCCAGTTTTGTAAGTTGATTTCATGCCCGTATAAAAATCTCTGTCACTTTTATCAAAATTAGATTGATAACCCTGAATCTCTTATTTTGTCTCATTTAAATTGACCTCATTTTCTTCAAAATCCATTCATGAACTTGAAGTTTCCTTAGATTTTTCTTGATATCTAGTGTATTTTCCTGTGTATCTAACACCAGATGCACATGCCATTGCACCCCATGTTAAACCATCAAACACCAAACCATCCTCTATATATTGGGGTTGGTCTACATCCATTTTACCAGTGAATCACACATCACTTTCATGAATATCATCTAATGTGATGAGGTCAATGACATTACGTCTATCATAACGTGCTTTGAGAGCTTGATTGTTCCTAACAATGACTGAATCATTTAGTCATTTTTGCTCAAGTCTATTCCTTTTCTTGGCATGAATTTGTAAGTCATAGTATAAATACATGACTGTTAGTGCATGGTGGCACGACCAATAATAATTAATTATAATAACATAAAATCTAACTTACCAAAAATAACTTACAATAATATAAGATATAAATAAATCTTGCAGTAGATGAAACTGACATACTCAAACACACTCCAATTTCATTCACAACCTAATACATTAGATGTTAAACTAGGAATTTTAATTGATAGTTGCTACAAATTTGGAGTTGATCATCCACACAATTGTCACGCCCTGAAATCAAGGAACTCCAGGGGTAAGGTAAGTGACCAAATCCCGAGTCACTTTAGACTAAGATAATTAAGTAGAAAATAAGTTCAAATACTCTCATTCATGTTAAAAAGTCCATAAGACGCAAGTCGGGAGATGAAAAGTCGGTCCGGAGGTCATATCGGCAAAAGGTGAGCAAAAGGTACCCTTTGCCCTTGAGTGCCAATCGACACGCAGAGAGGGGGGTTTTCCACCTTTCTGTGCCGATCAATCACCTCAGGGTGCCAATCAACCCTGCTTGCTTGCTTTGCCCCTTGTTTCAAAATTCAGTTCACTACGGGTCTCAACTTGTATTTTCCACCTATTTTCTCATACCTTAAACATTCTTTTCTATTTTATTTACATTCATCTCATACCCTAATGTCAACCTACCCATCCCACAAATTTCACATCAACAAGGTCCATTTAAGAACTCAATTTCAAGCACTTGACCATCAAAGATCATCAAGTAGAAGATATAAGGTTAAGATGGTTTACAAATTCATACATCATTCACTTAATACATATTAAGATTTATAAAAGTATGATGATATATCAAACATACAAGGCAAATCCAAAAAGACAACAATAAGTAAACTAGTTCCACAAGGAATGATGGTCCAAATATTAGTAAATGTAGTCTTCAAAAATAGTTACAAGATGGTCCTTCAACTCATAGCAGTTGTTTTGCCCATTCTTACGTCTGGTAAGGTTTAATTTAACAACCCCAGTATGAACAACTAAACAAAGGTAAAAACATGTGGTGTTGTGTGTATGCTTATGCACGTGTAGTGACACCCAAGTGATCACCGAGCATGCTTTAACAATAAGGACAATGATTTTAAAGATCATCAACATTCATATGTCAACACATGTAAACATTAAAAAAGAAACATTATCCAAATCCAACAAGGTATGAGCAAATTAGTTAGAGTTCATATTTCATCCAATCATTTTAATTTCTTAAGTTTTCCATCTCAACTCTCAACTCTGAATCACAGGACTATTCTTCTAGTTGGCCTTCGGTAAACCTTGTGTGCTTTATGGGCTACTAACCTGTCACGCCCCGAATTCCAGCGAACCCGAGGCGCGAGTAACGAGACAAAGGAAAGTAAAATAATAAAGAAATGAAAGATAATAATGACATTCTCATACATTCTGTACACTGTTCTGATACATACATAGGGTCTAGTCCACTTGCTTACAACATGTAAAATAAAATACGGTCTTGGGCTTATGCCCTTATACAATATCAAAAACAAACGCCCCTTGGGCCTAACATAGTCCCTAGTCAGATCATTTCCACGTCTCGTATAGCTGGGACATCATCTGAAATGTTTGCCCCATTAAAGGGGTCAGCTCAACATGCTGGTACAATATAATGCTAATGCAAGAAACAAAACTAAGGTCGTGGCAAATGCAAGTGTACAGTTATTTCTATATGGCATTCAATATCATGATTCTGTATATGAGCAGTATATGGTATATGTACTGTATGCGTGACACACTCATGCAACTCTATGCCACCCATGTCTCATGATACGGTCATTATCCGCTGGCATGAGTACCGCCGCGTATGTCTCGCTTCACGGTCCGGAATCCGTCAGGCTTGCAAGTACCTATTGGCCGATTTTGGGTTTTTCACCACAGGATCTGCACCCTCATAATGCAAAGCACCAAGTGCTTACCCACGCCATGTCCAAGGAATTACACTATGCCAATATGCTCTGATCTCATCATGTCACAATGCAATCTCAATGATGCATCTCATTCATACATAAAGCATGCCTTCAAGTACACAATTCATAATATCAACAGTTCTTCAAAGCGTATAACTCACACACTACACTAACACATGTAATACACCCATAATCATCATACAACTTAACAAGATAGCACGTAGCACATGAGCATGTGAACACTCAAGCAAACATGTGAACAATCGATGCAGCAAAGCAAGTATTCCTAATCTCAATTCTATTTCTTACTTGGCACAATATATCGTACTTGGTAATCGATCTCAAACTGGAAAAGTGTACTCGTAGTAAAGTGAAACCATCGTAAGAACACCGAAGGCTAGGTCACCTTTTCTTTGTCTTTCCGTGTCCCTAAAATTCATAACATGAAACTCAGTTTAATTGTCACTTGAATTATGCTATTCATCAAATTTTATGTCTTTAATTCATAAGCTTCTATTTTGCTAAATTAGACCCTACCATTGAGTCCGGAACGTCGAAGAAAATAAGTTTAGGCTTTTGTAGAATTCAATTCGGACACCTGGGTTAAAAAGGGCAAAACAGTCATTTTGCACTTTACACGTGTCCTTACATTTCGTGACCTCTTTTCACAAATCGGACTCTACGGTTGAGTCCGGAATGTTCGAGATAATAAAGTTTCACTATTTGTTTACCTAATTCAGAGTTCGTTTGACTGTACTTTAATTCAAGGGCATTTTGGTAATTTTAAAGGTTTCTACGGGTCTTTCATTTTTTGGGACCCCGTCTCGTAAAACGGACCTCACCACTGGTCTCAGAATGGTCGAGATAGTCAAAATACACTAATGACTTGTCCCATTTGGACTCCGGGATATTTTTGAATATTTAAATAATTAAATTAATTTAAGTAATTTAATTAATTAAATTAATCTAATATTTTATTAATATTTTATTCAGGAGGGTCAAATCAGAATTATTAATAGTTGGGGGGGTCAATTTATAATTTTCGTAAGTTTTGGGTTAATCTTCAATTATCAAAAGTTCAGGGGCGAAATTGTAAATTTGTATTCTCCTATTCCTAATTCGGACAGCCAAACAAGGATCAACCTAAAACAGGGATAAGATATCCCTGTTCTTATTTATTTTAGATTTTCAATTTCATAAATCCACAACCAAACAGCCCCCTTTACCCTTTTAATTTAAAACACATGGCGACACGTGGCAGGGGCGGTCCACACCCGCCCGACCCGGACCCGACCCGACCCGACCCGGAACAGACCCCCCCTTCTTCCCCGATTTTTCGGTGACGCCCAGTAGGGTTCCGGCGCCTTCTCCGGCGCCGGCGACCGATCTCCAGTGAGTTTTTCAAATTTAAAAAATGCGATTTTCTTCATTTTTCCCCAAGGATCTCATATCTAGGGTCATTTTTATTTCCAAGCCACTTAATCTTCACGAAATAGAGGGTCAAACCCTCGGTCAAGATTCCGGCCGAACCTTTCCCTTCCATTTTTGTGACTGTTAGCCCATGGTTCAACCCCTATTTTTATTCTAACTGTTTTCTGCATCTCCTAGGTTCCATTCTACATCCTCTAACCCAAGTTTTACACATAAAATGATAACACCCATCTCCCATGGCCGTGACCTGCAACCTAGGTTTTCTCCCTAGTTTCTCAACCATTTCCCTTCATTCTTTTTGCAAAATAATCCTCATAATATATTCTTTAAAACCCTATGCATCAAATAAATTATCATGCCAAAAAAAAAAAAAAAAACAGAAAGGGAGCACTTACGGGTTTTCTGTATTTTCCCTCTCTAGCCGTGCCTTCTTTCACCCTCTTGCTCCGAACTCAAACCAAGCTTCAACTCTCTCTCAGAACTCTATTTCTCTCTCTCTCTTTCTGTTTCTTTCCTTCTCTTCTCTTCCCACCCAACCACAAACTATACAAACAAGTCAAATCTCTACGTCTTCCCTCACAGCAACTTCTTGACTTCTCACCTTGATCAGCTCCATTTGTTCTTCCCGGTGCAGCTTTGCATTAAATGCAAACTGCCCTAATGTATGCATAACACACTTCACTATTACACACACTAGAAAACATTCACACCCCCCCCCTAATTCAGTTGCAACACAACACAAACATCCATTACAACCACAATCCAAAAATTACACACACCCCATATTTACATGCTACAATACATTTATAATTTCATACATTCTGATTTTAATCTTAATATAATAATATAAATAAAAGATAATAATAATAAAAAATTTAATTAACCAGACAATGTAAAAAAAAAATTCCATGTCATAACATAACCTGATGGAGACATACGACTACCCGCATGGGTTTACGACACACAAGCCAATGTAAGACACCATCCCGATCACAGTATCAAATCTCGAGAAAGCAAAATCTCATCACGTTAAAAAACACACAAAAGACGTGTTCTGTAATAACCTCAAAAATTTTTATAAAATTTTGTTATTATTATTATTATTATTATTATTATTAATTATTGTTATTATTAATATTATTATTATTATTAAAAATGTGAAATGAATGTAATGTGTATATTATTATGGGTGCATGGGTGTTATATATATATGGTATGTATATGTGTGGGATATTACATGTATGTGTATAGGTATATGTATGTGTATAACAGTGCATGTGTGCACTGTGTGAGTGCAACAAGTCTGGTATGTGTGTGTGTGTGAGACAGACCGTGTGTGTGTGTGGGGTCGTGTAAGTGTGTGTGTCTAGGGTGTGTGTAAATGAGTGATATATATAGGTGTATATATAGGGCAGCTTTGCATTTAATGCAAAGCTGCCTTGTAGAGAAAAGAGGGAGGCTGAACAGAGAAGAAGGGTCAAGAAAAAGGGCTGCCAGTGGGAAACGTGAGGGAGTTGATGTGTGAGTTTATATCTTGGTCTCGGTTGGGAGGAGAGAAAGGAAAGAAAAACAGAAAGCAAGGGAGAGAGAGAGTTCTGGAAGGGAGAAGAGATTTTGGAGCTTGATTCAAGCTTGGAACCGGAAGGTGAAGGAGGTGCACGGCTAGAGAGAGAAACCTAGAAAACCGTAAGTGACTCCATTCTGATTTTTTTTTTGTTTCTTAGCATATTATATAGATTTGATTCTCGATTCTTATAGTGTATGAAATGTGGATTATTTTGCAAAAGAAATCACTTAAAATGGTTAGGAAATGAGATAGAAAAGGTGAGTTGCACGTGGGTTGGATAAACGGGTGGTTAGAAAAATATTGGTTTAAAACTTGGTTTTGGGAATGAGAGATTGCTCTTCTATAGTGCAGAAAACCATTAGGATAAAAATGGAGGTTGAACCATGACCAAACAGTCATGAAAATGAAAGAGAAGGGTCGGCCGGAGAGTTGACCGAAATCTTTGGACCCTATTTCGTGAAAATCTAGTGGCTTAAATCCAAAACCAACCTTAGATATGGAATCTACATGAAAAACCTGAGAAAACTACATTTTTAAAACTGTGAAAAGTCGCCGACGCCGGAGAAGGTGTCGGAACCCTACTAGAGCTTCACCGAAAAAACGGGGAAAGAGGCACTGTTCCGGGTCGGGTCCGGGTTTGGTTCGGGTTCGGGTCGGGCTTGGGCGATCCGCCCCTGCCACGTGTCGCCCTATTGTTTTAAATTAAAAGATGAAATGGGCTGTTTGGCTACGGGTGTAAGAAATTGAAAATTGAAATTGAAACAGGAACAGGGATATCCTATCCCTGTTCTGGACTAATCCCTGTTTGGGTAACCGAATTGAGAATAGGAGAATTAGAATTTACAAATTAACCCCTGGACTTTTTGGAAATTAAACTTAACCCCAGAACTTTTAAAAATTCTACTTTGACCCCTGAACTTTAGGGAAATTATAATTTGACCCACCAGAATAAAATAATAATTAAATTAATTAATTAATTAGTTAATTAAATTAATTTAATTATTTAAATATTCTAAAATAACCCGGAGTCCAAATGGGACAAGTCATTAGTGTATTTTGACTATCTCGACCATTCTGAGACCAATGGTGAGGTCCGTTTTACGAGATGGGGTCCCGAAAAATAAAAGACCCGTAGTAACCCTTAAAATTATCAAAATGCCCCTGAATTGAAACACAGTCAAACGAACTCCAAATTAAGTAAACGAATAGTGAAATCTTATTATCTCGAACACTCCGAACTCAACCGTGGAGTCCGATTTACGAGGAAAGGCCTTAGGGAAATGGGAACCCGTGAAAGTGCAAAATGACCGTTTTGCCCTTTTTAAACCGAACGTCCAAATTAATTTCTACAAAGGCCTAGACCTATTTTGTTCGACGTTTCGGATCCAATTGTAGAATTTATTTTAGCAAAATAGAAATTAATAAAATAAAGACATAAAATTTGATTAATGACATCATTCAAGCGACAGACCGACTGAGTAACATTTTATGGTTTTAGGGACACCGAAAGGCAAAGGAAAGGTCGTCTGACTTCTACATTTCCATTGATAGCCACCACCTTGCGAGCACAGTTTACTAGGGTTGAGACCAACCCGACAGGTATGGTGTTTTGCTAATGTTAGAAATGAAGTTAAGTTAGGAATATTTTGTGAATGACTAGAATGATTTATGTGTTTATTTGGAATATGTTTACTTGATAATTTGAAGTTGGTTGTTCAAATGTTTATGTGTTACTTGCGTTCTTTGAGAGTTTAGTAAAGTGAAGAACATGAACTATGATATATGAACACATGAAGATATGCATACACATGGAACTGACTGATGATTTATATGTTATTGTCCGAGCATGCTATATTATTGAAAACCATGTTCATTGAGATTACATTGGCATATTGGCATACGGTGAATCCTTGAGAACATGGCGTGAGTTGAGCACGTGGTGCTATGCATTATGAGGATGTAGATCCTGTGGTGAAAAACCCAAAATTGGCCATTGCATTGGTACTTCGATGCCATCGGGGAGTACCCGTAAATGAGACATGGGTGTGGCATAGAGTTGTGCATGGGTGCGTCATGCATACCACTCATATATTACTGCGATGCTTTGAATGACATTTAGATATAAATGTACACTTTGCACATGCCACGCTTTAGCTTTATTTCTTGCATTAGCACTACATTGTACCAGCAGTTGAGCTGACCCATTCGTGGGACCAACATTACAGATGAGGACGCCCTAGCTACATGAGTTTCAGTAATGCTTTATAGAGGAGAGTGCTTGGAGATGTTTGGCCCTTGGGGCATATTTTGCGATGTAAGGGCTTAAGCCCGAATGACCATGCAAACGATGTATTCATGGGATGTACTTTATGTCATTTTATGTATTGATGGGAATGGATGCATGTTTAGTGAATTTATTTACATTTGTCCTTTTATTTATTTTATTTTCTGTCTCGTCAGTCGCGCCTCGGGTTTACAGAAATTCGGGGTGTGACATGTTCCAATTCTAACCCAATATTCATTACTTTTCAAGTTTCCATTCTCATCGTTCCAAGGTTATATCATTAACATTTGTGTCCATGAATTCATACTAAATTCATCAATATATTTAACCATTTATGTAAGTTCACTCAAGCATCATGAATTCACATGAAACACTAATTTAAGCAATTATACAAGCACCTAATGTGTAATTGATAATATCATGCATAATACATACAAACCCACTTTGTGATTTTACCAAGAAATTTTTTTTGTATTTAACTGAGAGTATTTTTAATAGCAAGATAAGATAAAACACGTCAATCCATAGTAAGAATGCATCTAATACATTGATATTCAACATGCATGCAAAATATGGTCTATCCATGCAAAAATAAAGCAATTCCATAACATGAGATGGTATAATTTGATGACAACCTACCTACACATGTCTTATACCTAGGTTTAGAAATTGCTACGTCAATTCTTTCAAATTGTAATGAAAAACCTAACTTTGTCTTGGTTGATTTTGGGTAGATTCCTCAAAATCCTCAACTTCAAACTTGTGATTTTTTTATGTAGAGAGCTTTGTGCCTCTTCAATCTTCTAGAGATGCTCTACTCTATTGAAGATCTGAGTAAAATCCCCAAATTTCTAAGCTTTCCCCCATTTTCTTTCTCCTTTCTGTCTTCCTTTTCTCTCCTTTCTTTCACGTAAGTATGAGTGTGTGTTTGGGGTGTTTGTGTGTGTTTGGTCTTATAAGACCAACTAAGGCATTTACAAAATTCCCCTTTTGCCCTTTTCTTTTCCTTTATTTTATTTTTAATCCCATGTCCTTTTTAGCCTTTTCACTTAAGTCTAGAATACTTAACTTATTTAATTATACACTAATCCATATTAAGTTAAGCATATTTACACTATTTAATCCACTCATGCATTTATTTTCTCTTTTTATTAACATAATTATTAATATTTTAATTTTATAGAAATTAGAAACACTTAGAGTCTTTACAACAATCTCCACCATTCTGTTTTAATAAATAAGGAATAAATAATCTAATAAATCATTTAAAGGCATGAGTTTTATTGGTTTCAAATAAATTGAAATTTTAAAAATACATGGAGATTTTGTTTTCCTTGATCTTATAGACACTAGAATTCCAAATAAACCCTCGACTTTTTTATACATTGACAATTCATTTATGATTTTATCTTGGGCTAAAATATTTGAAACTAATCTTGTTATATAAGCATATAACCCCCCTTGTAACTTCATCATCAAACTCTTTACTTGGATTGTCATATAAAAAACTTTGGATTCAATAAGTGACCATTCACATGCAAAGGGGGATGAAGTTGACACTCCCATCTTCCATCAATTATTTAAAATCATCCTTATACTTCTCTTCATTTTCATTAAGTAAATTCATTATGGCTTCTTTTTCTCTATCCATGGCCTCGTATATGTACCTCGTAGTTGGTTTCTTTCACTATCAACAAGCCAAAGAACTCAAAGAAGAGCGCCCATTAACTTAAGAGTGTGAACTATGTGGTTCTAAAATGAAGGCATCATAACAATTTCTGCCATGCTCTTGGCTTTTGCATCTTTTCCCCTTTTACTAGATGATCATTTCTCAAAGATGTACATACTTCTTAAATTGCTATTTTTACTTGTGGATGTATTGTAATGTGAGGAAAGATGTGGTAAATCAAGTAATGTATGACCTAATCAATTCTTTTTGTTTTGTGAACTCGCTTATCATATTTAACACACATTTATGACCGTAGATAAACCCACTTAATACAACACATTTTTCAATAGTTTTCTTGAGAAGAGGAATTTTTCCGGTATCCTTTAGCATAAGATTTATAATATGCAACGCATGGTGTCCAATAAAAATATGGTTGCTTTGCCTCCAACAATTTTCCTAAAATTAAAAACAACTTTAAGTTATAAAATAAATATTAGATTAAATAACCAAACTTAAGAAAATTAACTGATTAATAGATTTTGAAAACTTATGGAAAATATTTTGTTAGGTAAGTACGTAGTTAAATCCATTATCAATTATCACTTGGACAATATTTCCCTATCCAATTTGCTATACAAATTTAACAAGCAATTCAAATGTCAATTCTCTAGACTTCACATATGAAAACACATCAAGTGAATGCATAAACATCGTACCAGCTGAACAGTTCACCAAAAAAATCATCAAAGCCCTATCATTTCTATCTGTCCATCCATCAAACATAATAGAGTATTCACGTTTTGCCCAAACATCCTTATGACTTTTCAACAAATCATTTGTTAATTCCACCCTATTTTTAAGGATTGAAACTCTCAACTTGTGATAACTTGGAAGTTTCATATTAGGACCTTACTGTCTAATAGCTTTAACCATCCATTTGAAGTTATCTAACAGAGCATAACTGAATGTTATCCCTGCTTGGTAAAAGAACCAAGAAATGTATTAACATGTCTTATCCTTTTTTTTCTTTATCATATGCATCATTTAATTAGCCTACTTCAACTTTCCTCATTTTTGAATCTCAACTACTCTTTCTCACTTTAGAGCCACAAAGTTATCCACGGGACCCTTTTTGTCGTGGCTTTTTTAACTTGGTTGTCATGCTTGCTTCCCACACTATTTTTAGTATTCTCACTCACTCTTTTACTATTGAAATTGACTTCTTGAACTTCCTCATCATTGTTGGCTTTATGGGAGCTAGTGATCACCCTATGGACTCGCTGTCGCATGACACGTGGCATCGGTACTTGACAGCCCATCTCGTTGGTGCTTTAAATGGTGCAGCCCCTCATGTTCACATACCACTTAGTGCAGGGCTCTGAGCTTCTATGAAATATAAGGAAATAAAGTTGTGCCCTTACTAACAGATATAGATTTTGGTGTGATGGTAAACATTTGATCCTATATAATTGGTATGAGAGCGAGATCACGAGTTCGAGTCACTAGGGAGAGATTGTTGGCTTTATGGGGGGCCAATGATCATCTTATGGACTTTCTGTCTCATGACACGTGGCATTGGTACTTGACAACCCATCCTCTTGGCGCTTTAAGTGGTGAAGTCACTCATGTCCACCTGCCGCTTAGTGTAGGACTTTGCACTTTCATGATGTATAAGGAAATAAAGTTGGGACTTTGCTAACAACTATAACTTTTGGCTTGATGGTAAGCATTTGATCCTACGATCATCTTCAACCATATTATCTTGGTCATCAAAATCAGGCAACATACAATAATTCTTTTTCAAATTCTTCCTTCTTTCATGTAATATTCGAGATCATCTTTCACATATTGAGGACATTTTAAAGAAGCTTTGGTAATTCTTGAATTTTTCAAATTGATGCTCTTTTGCTCGAAAAATCCTACCTTTTGTGACTTTTCTACAGAATATGCATATGACAACATTTGAGTCATTAGGATCTTGTAAGAAATTGCTCTTCCAATCGGGACCTTTTCAATTATTCTTTTGCATTTCATTCACATCATTTGAAAACATCTACTAGTAATTTTAAAAAAAATTTAGACATAACAATTATAAATATAACTAAGAGTTTATGATAATAGTCATACTATTGCAAAAACAACAAAATTGTTTTGTACAATACTAAAAAAAAAAACTACAAAAATTGCAAAATATTGAATGTATAATCTGTACAAAATATAAAAAATGGAGAGACTAATAATATTTACAAATCCAAATTGAATAAATGAATGCATATTGAAAAAGGACATGAAAACATAATACAAAATACCAAAATATTGAATGTATAGTCGGTACAAAATAGAAATCTAAAAACAGAATGCACATTGAATCAATGAATTTGTAGCATATAAAACAATTACAAATATAAAAGAATGAAAATTAATGATTGCAAAAGAGAAACTGAGAAAACATGAAAAACAAAACAAAAAAAAAATCAAGAATAAAGCATAAAAAACCAAGAAATCACCAAAAAAGTAATAATACAAACTACACCAAAACTAGAACTCAAAGTGACCAGAGAGTAATGAAGATAGAAAAATAAAGGAGAAAAAAATAATTTGTGATAAAATTAACATAAAGTATCAATAAATTGTAAAGAATTGGTAAGGAAAATATAAGAAATCGAGAAAAAATATAGAAAAAGAAAAAAAAATGAAAAGACATAAAGTTATCCGTGCTATACAGAAAATGATGAGATGGTTAGAAAGAAAGAAAAGAAAGTAGAAAAAAATAATTTTGTGGGAGGGGAAATGCAGAGAGAGAGAGAGAGAGAAAGAGAGAGAGAGATGGGGCAATGTAAGATAAATGGGGTGAAAAAGGTGAAAGTACAATCAATGACGAACCTAAAAAAGCAAAAGTGATGATAGAGAAGTGATGAAAGAAAGAAAATTAGATTGGAAGAAGAGGAAGGAATAAAATAAAAAAAAATAGAGAAATAGCGACATACATGATTCTTGAACCTTTTTTGCTATTTTTCTTCTTCGTGGTCTCTAATAAAGAATAAAGTTTCTTCTTCTTCTTTGTGGTTCCGAAACCCTTGCTTGTTCTTATTTTCTTCATAGTTGTCCCAAGACTCCCAACAACAAAATCCCTAACTTCTTGTCTTTATACAAAGAGATTCGTGCTTTAAATGGGTATATTCTTTTAGCTTTTCTTAGACAAAATGCCCCTCTACTTGAAATAAGAAATCAGCAAAGAGTAGGGACAATTTAAGTAAAATAAGGTAACTCTAAAAAGGCTAGCGCCTCAAGCCTTGTACAAGGCGATAGCCTAAGTATTGCCTTTTTTAATTTGCGTCACTTGGGCTACATCAAGGCAGTAAGCCTTAGAGACACCCTGCCCCGTCGCCTAGCGGACCGAGAGATCACCTTTAACAACATTGCTCCTTACATAAATAGCCTATATCCTACATAAGGTTATATATACACAAACACACATATATCCTCTATCAAATCACATAAAGTGAAAGATGAAAAAAAAAACTCAATTTTGATAATAGAAATACAATTTTGAGAGAGAATATAACAAAATTAAAGGGAAATATATATATATATATATATATATATATATATATATACACTTTTGGTCTATTTGTGGATTTCACACACAAATCGACGTTGAACTTGTGGATTATGATTTATTACCGACAAGTACCAATAGTGATGATGGGGTTGTCAATTTCAAATTTTTTGGTAAAACCAAGCACGAGATTGCCAATATGTGTGTATGTGTATGTATATATACATGTGTGTGTGTGTGGTTATATATCAGGGTGTATATATCTTTGTATATGTATGCATAAATTTTTAAAATTTGTGTATACTATGTAACACCCTGTCAAGATTTGGATTTTTGAAAGGAATTTTTTTTTTATTTAATTATTTCATTGAGTTATTACTATTATTATTATTATTATTTTTTATTAGATTTGAATGTGGGTTATGTGTATATCTGTGATGGACATGTAATTATATATATATATATATAATATATATATAGGTATATGTGTGTATAGATTTGAAGGGTGGAGGACAGGCTGTGTGGGGGCTGGTGAGTGTGCAACCGTATGTGTATGCTCGGCTGAGTGTGTGGGTATATATGTGTACTGGTGTGCAACAGTGTACTTGGGTAGTGTAATATATATATATATATATATATATATATGTATATAATGCAAGTCAACTTTGCATTTAATGCAACGTTGCTTGTGATGGGAAAAGGTGGCCAGATCAGAGAGAGAGTCAGGAATAGGGTGGGTGGCTGTAGCTGACTAAACAGTAGGGTGATATGTGTATATACTTGAGTGTGTCCGTTTGGGTTAGAGAGAGAAGGTAAATCAAAAGAAAAATTGAAAGAAAGGGAGAGAGAGTTTTGAGAAGGTAGGGAGAGGACCTAAGGCTCGAAGTAGAAGGGAGAGAGAGAAGAGCGGCAACCAGAGAGGGAAAACCCAGCAAGTTGGTAAGCTTTCTCTCTCTAGAATTTCCTTAGATATGCAATCTATTTTAAAGCATGGTAGTTAGATTTAATGGCAAGGCCTTATAGAGCATAGAAAATAGAAAACAATGGAAAAGAAATCAACCGAAATGGTTGAGAAACGAGAGAGAAAATGCGAGTTACAGGTCTAGGGTTGCGTTTCAGTTTTGATATTTCATGCGTTGAAAACTTGTTTAAATGGAAGGAAAACACTCATACGAAGTACATGAAATTTTTAGAGAAAGAAATGGTCCAAAACAGTTAACAAATCGTCACAAAAATCGAGAAATATCAGTCGCCGAAAACTGGGTAGCATGGCCAAAAAAAAACCGTATGGTGGTCTCGGGATGGTGAGGTTTAATGTTTAAAAACAATCCCAACGGAGTCCTAAGGTCCCTAGGAATGGATTGGTGAAAAAAATGAGGAGGTTTGGACGTGAAAGTGGGGAGAAAAACATGTGGGTTGGTCACGGTCTCCGGCGATTTGGCTGGAGAAGACGACCGGAGTTCGGTCGGAAGGTCGGGGGGTGCGTAGGGGCGTGTTGGGCCATTCTTGTGGGTTCCTGTTTGGGGTTAGAAGCATTGGGCTTGGCTTTTGATTGAGTCTGATTTAATTTAAAAGAGATTGGGCCTTCCTTTATTTTTAAATCTTTGGGCCTGTTGGGTTTGGCCCAACAATCAAAAGAAATAAAAAAAAAAAAAAGAGAAAAGAAGAAAAAAGGGTGGGATTTATTTAATTATATATATATATATATATATTATACATTATTTAATTACCTAATTAAATTTATTTAATTAAATTAAATGCACCTAAATGGCTCGGAGTCCAAATGGGACAAGCCATATGTGTTTTCTTACTATCTTGGACCTCCTAAGACCAACGGTGAGGTCCGTGACTCGAGACGAGGTCCTAAAAAATGAGAGACCCGTGAAACCCTTAAAAATTATTGAAATGCCCTTGAGTCAAAACGCTGTCAAACGAATCCCAAATTGAGTAAACGAATAGTGAAATCTTATTATCTCGGATATTCTAAACTCAAGTGTGGAGTCCAATTTATGAGAAGAGGTCTCCGAAATTGGGAAACCGTGAAAGTGCAAAATGACTGTTTTGCCCTTTTTAACCCGAACGTCCAAATTAATTTCTGCGAAGGCCTAGACCTATTTTCTTCGACGTTTCGAATCCAATTGTAGAATTTAATTTATCAAATTAGAAATTAATAAAATAAAGGCATAAAATTTGATTAATAGCATCATTCAAGCGGCAGACTGACTGAGTGACATTTTGTGGTTTTAGGGACACTGAAAGGCAAGGAGAAGGTCATCTGACTTCTACATTTCCATTGCTAGCCACCACCTTGTGAGCACGGTTTACTAGGGTTGAGACCAACCCGACAGGCATGGTGTTTTGCTAATGTTAGAAATGAAGTTAAGTTAGGAATATTCTGTGAATGACTGGAATGACTTATGTGTTTATTTGGAATGTGTTTACTTGATGATTTGGAGTTGGTTGTTCACATGCTTACGTGTTACTTGCATTCTATGAGAATTTAGTGAAATGATGAACGTGAATCATGACATGTGTTTAAGTTGATTATATGAGATATGCTTACATGTGGAACTGGTTGGTGATATACATATTATTGTCTCGAGCATGCTATATTAATGAAACCTTGTTGCATTGAGATTGCATGAGCATATTGGCATATGGTGAATTCCTTGGGCATATGGCGTGAGTTGAACACGTGGTGCTTTGCATTATGAGGGTGCAGATCCTGTGGTGAAAAACCCAAAATTGGCTATTGCATTGGTACTTCGAGCCATCGGGGAGTACCCGTAAATGAGACATGGGTGTGGCATTGAGTGCATGGGTGCGTCATGCATGCTTTCATTGCATCATATTAATGGGACTGGAATGCATTTAGAGATAAATGTACACTGTGCACATGTCACGCCTTATCTTTATTTCTTGCATTAGCACTTCATCATACCAGAAGTTGAGCTGACCCATTCGTGGGACATATATTAGAGATGAGGATGCTCCAGCTACTTGAAACTCAATGACACTTGATAGGATGAAGCATTTGGTGTATTTTTGATCCGTGGGACTTTTGTTTTGTAATGTAAGGGCTTAAGCCCGAATGACCCGTGAACACTGTAATGGTGGGATGTATTTCATGTCATTTTGATGTATTGATGGTAATGGATGCATGTTCAGTTAGAATTTGTTTAAGTTGTCCTTTATTTTATTTCATTTACTGTCTCGTCAATCGCGCCTCGGGTTCGCGGGAATTCGGGGCGTGACACACCCCGACCTAATCACTAGGTGATAAAGTTACTTAATGAATATTAATTGGCATTAGCATGTAAAATATATTAAGACAATAGTTAAGAATAAATAAGTCCCTAACTAGAATGAAATGATAAAGACTATTATAGATGATAAAATCATAATTTCACTAATTAGTGAAACTAGTATATGAGACAAAATTGATGTTAGGTACAAAATTAGCAAAAAAAATTAATTAATAAATAAAATAAGGAGACTAGTGTGTGATAAATAAAAAGAGAGTAGGAAAAGAAGCCAAAAAGAGGTTTCGCCAAGGCTTGAACCTAACACCTTTGTGATAAATAAAAAGAGAGAAGGAAAATAAGCCAAAAAGAGGTTTCACCAAAGCTTGAACCTAACACCTTTTGATGTGTATTACTTTATCCACAAAGTTTAACCATTAGGCTACCAATACATTTATGCTATAATAGCTACATAAAATGCATATAAATCATAAATTTCATACATGGGTTGCATACAAAGTTGAGGTGTCACCATGATAAAGTTAAGAGAAAGACATGTGGCAAACGCTTAGAACCCACCAATCACATTACATATATATATGTGTGTGTGTGTGTGTGTGTATATGTGCATAATCTGCACACGAGGTCTATTCTAGCCCCAACTGAGAGTGAGAGAGAGAAGACGAAGAAGAAGAAGAAGGAAAAGGCTTGAGTCTTATATGCAATGAGTGAAAAGGACGCAACAAAATTCAAATAAATGAAGAGAGGGAGAAGAAACATAGAGGAGATGAGAAGGTAGTAGAGAGAGGAAAGGAAAGGAAATCTTAGAGAGAGAAAATCTGGACAAAGTTTATTTACTAACAATCACTCTCTTCAAGAGTAGATTGGTGCAATATTTGTTCACTCTCTATAGACAAATCTGGTGTAAGCTCAGAGTATTTAAGATGAGTAGAACTTTTAGACCTAAGTTTTCAATGGTCAGATTTAACGTAAAGAATAGAGATGTATAAGTATAAGCTTGTGAAGAGATTGTAATAAATGCTTTAGTGAACATCTATTTATAACCCTCAAATGAATATGGCCATTACATTTCAAAATAGAGTCGTTCCTCTCCTTTTTTTGTCGGTTCAAAATTTAAATTTTGAAAGGCCAGATCGATGAATTTAGTCAACTGAATCATCAACCAATCGACTAATGAGATCAACTGAATTGGCCAGAGGGTGTGAGATCTAATTGCTCAAGAACAATTAGTCGGCTGGTTCTGATGTACATTGTTTTAGCCTTTGAAAAATAGTCGACTGAATCCTATATGAGGCCAACTTTATTAGACAGTAGGTTCATGCTATTTATGAAAAAGGTCACTTAGTCTATTGGTTAGATCAATATAAAAATAAGTTTTAAGAATCAGTTGACTGGTTACATGAACTGGTTGACAGGTTTGGACAGTAGATGTTTTTTTTTGCTTATTTTTCATTATGTATTTTTATCAAAACTTTTGATTTTTCAAAACTTAAAGTGTGGCGATGTTTTGTTTTGAAAAATCATTTGAGGTTAGTTCTTAGTAGATCATTTTAAATAGTAAGAGCTTACAACCAATGATCAATCTAATCCTAAATCACTCAAATCCCAAAACAAAGAAAATGAAAAATCTTTTATTGACTTGTGTTGATTCCTTGGGCTTGAGTGTGTCTATTTGCTTGAATCATCATGAGAGCATTCCACTTGATTTGATTTCATCTTTGAAGCATGTACTTGAGTGGAATCGTTTAGCTTGATGGACTTTGTCATTATTTGGTAAACAATATTTCTTTGACCAAGATGACCTATTTGCATTATCACTTTAATAAAACATTAGTCCACGTGAACAATGCCTTATTATCATCAAAATTATTGAGATGTTCCTTGGTTGAAAACCTTTACGGCTAATAGATGTGAGCTTTCGTTAGGTCCTTGTAACCTCGTGAAAGGGAAATTTCGTCAATGCATTTTATTTTCCATTGCCAAAGGGAAATTTTGTTAATGTGTTTATGATTCAAAATGTTTACATTTGAACTATGTGATATATATATATATATATGTTTTCTAAAATGAACAATGTTGTTCAAATATTTAGTATCTTGTACTTGAAATTGTGTACAATCGATAGTGAATGATTATCTTAAGCTCTCTTATACTCCCCAAATGCTATCGGTTGAAAACCCATGACAAGGAACCATAATTACTTGTGAATCTTTTATGAAGCTCACATAGATTTATCCATGACATTTTTAGGTAAATTGAACGTGGGGTATTGGACCCACAGTTAGAGTGTAATGCGAATACCAGATGTGAACGTGGGGTATGTGACCCACAACTAAAGTAAAATGTGAAAATTAGATATGAACGTGGGGTATAAGACCCACAACTGTTGTGAGAATGGTTAGGAATGATTAGCGATGTAATAAGTTTTGAATTTACTGACAAGTAATGTAAACCTATGTTTACGAAAAAAATAAAAATTTCTAACTTGACTAGAAGCTTTTGTTAGATGAATGTGTACTTGTGTGATTATTTTCGTTGTATACTCTTTGTTATTGTAAGAGCAATTCATGTTGATTTCAGTTAAGTGTGCTTGCATCTCTTAATCCATAGATGGTGGGTTTCAGGATGTGACATACTATATATTGTGTGATACACCTTCTATTTTAGAGATCGAAAAAAGGTTCATGGACCATGATGGGTGATAGTAAGAATATTGATAAACAAAATAAAAAACAATATTGAAGTCATAGAGAATACACTAAAGCATATAAAAATACAATTGATGGGTTTGGTTGTTATACCTTAAGAGAAGCAACAACTAGTACGGAAGTGTTCGACGAAGTTGACGTAGAGAGAAAGACAATACTAGAACATTGCTCTGATGCTGATAGTAATTTCACCCGACTACACTCACCATTGTAGAGAGATAGAATAAGACATGTATATAAAGAGAGAGAGAGAGAGAGAGAGAGAGAGAGAGAGAGAGAGCACTTGAAAGAGCATTTACTATTCTTTACAA
Source organism: Nyssa sinensis (assembly GCA_008638375.1). Lineage (NCBI taxonomy): Eukaryota > Viridiplantae > Streptophyta > Magnoliopsida > Cornales > Nyssaceae > Nyssa > Nyssa sinensis. The sequence goes on from CM018038.1 coordinate 25,313,073, forward strand.
CTAATTTCATTCAACTTTAAACTTCTTATTTCCCAAATTTATCTCTCTTCCTTGTTTTTCCTTCCTCATAACATGTTAGCTTTGAAAACTTTATTTTTACCCAAAACCCCAAACAATTTCAAGCTGACTAGTTCTTCACTTGCTGATTGTTCACTTTATTGTATATCCCTTACATGTTATAATATATACGCGTGTGTATAATTAATGACTAAAGATCAAGATTAGGATTTTTAAATTAAATATCTCTAAATCTTTGATTAAATTGGGATTCTAAACGTTAAAATATCTCTAGAGCCCCGAAAAATTTCAAAAACTAAGAATAATTTAAAAATTAAAAATTAAATAAAATTATTATTATTGAAGGATAGATCATGTGATGAATAAATTATCTTAATTAGTTTTGGTGACAATTGCGATTTAGCAAAAAAAAAGAAATTTGGTAATTTCATTAGCAATATGAGACCACATTACTAAGGGATCCAAAAGTATGATTTATTGTATATTAATTATATTGGAATACAAAAATGGTAATGTTAATAATAATTTGACAAATTAAAATATTTGATAGACATAAGAAGGAAAGTTTGAGTGAGAATGGAGCAAAATGGTAAAATCTACTTGGGAGGCTTCCTTAGGAAGCTTGGTTTGGAAATAAGAACCGTAAAACAACCATTTTCTCCTATTTTTCATATAGCAAGCAAGGATCAAAATTTCGTTTCGTAGTGTTGTTTCGGTCACTCAAAAAATGGAAACATTTCGGAAACGTTTTGGAAACATAGTAGAAACGATGAAAAAAATTAAAATGTGTAGAAACACTTTAGAAACATAAAATAAAATATATGAATGTGCAAAAATAAATAGAATAATTAATTAATTGTAAATGTTTTAGGAAACATGTCCATCCAGACAAATTACTAGTGTGAAATTGAAAAAAAAATGTAAATGCAAATTAGTTATTAATACCAAATAACTCTTTATTAATTAAAAAATAGTATAAAAAAATTAGAGCTAATTTTTTATATAATATGAAATTATTATATATTTTAAAATATATTTCCTTTTGTTTTCTACCCTTCATAGGCTGTTAATGAAATTCTCAGTTTTCTTATAAAAAAAAATTATAGATTTTAAAATATATACAATTATTATAATTAAATACAATACAATACCATAACATAATAGTATATACTATGTAATATCCATGAATTAGATAATTTGACACAGGTTACACATAAAATAAAAAGTAAAACAAATAGCGATTTAAACCTATTATAATTAGTAATTTAGTATTAAAATAGTTGTTTCTGTACACTTTATTTTCCCTAGTACTTTTCTATTATTTTAGGAAAAATAATAGAAATATCTTCTTCTAATTTTGAGTCTTAATCCTTGAAAAATAAATGAATATTATCTTTTATTAATTTCTAAAATTATTGTTGATACAAAAAAAATATTTCATCTGATTCGGTATGTTTCTACTAGTTTCGGTATGTTTCCACGGAAACAATTTTGTTTCCATGAAAACATGTGAATTTCGATATTCCACTAGTGTTTCGTTTCGGTTCCCTGAGAAACGAAAATGTTTCGGCCGTTTCGATGGAAAAGAAACGAAATTTTGATCTTTGGTAGCAAGTGTTGTCTCTCTCATTTTCTCTCAAATTCCTTTCTCATTTCTTGATTATATGGTGAAGAATAACAAAAAGGCTAGGGTTTTGGCATCAATACTTTATCATACAACTTCTTCAAAGCCAAACATACATAGAAGATGAATTTTTTTTATAAGAGAAGAGATTAAGGTTTAGAGCATTCCTTTTAAAGAGGTTGGGGCTTAAACTTGAAGGTTTAAAGTAGGGTGAATCATGCATATTATATGAGATTCTTTCCGTCTTGCATAAGTTAGTGAGATAAAAAAATTATTAAATAATATTAATTGTAAGAACTGCCATGTTGGCATGCTATCAATTATATTAGTATATATCATTCATTAATTTAGAGTATAATCTCTATAGACACCTTTTTTTGAGATCCTTGATTGAATAAAGTTAGTTTTGTCATTTTTGGTAAGTTGCTACAATATGTCCCATCTAGGAGTATTTTAGTAATTTCTCATTTCGCCCACAGAGGACATTTTCGTCATTTTTCTAATAGAGGGCATTTTTGACATTTTGGTTATTTAATCCATAGAGGGCATTTTGGTCATTTCACTAATAGAGGGCATTGTCCATAAAGGGCACTTTGGTTATTTCGCCCATAGAGGGAATTTTTGACATTTTGTTCATTTTGTCCACAGAGGGCATTTTGGCCATGTCACCAATAGAGGGCATTTTCATCATTTTGTCTATATAAGGCATTTTTGACATTTTGGTCATTTCGCCCATAGAGGGCATTTTTGTCATTATGCCTATTAAGGGCATTTTCATCATTTGAGACAAAAGGACCCTTGAAGGTATTCTGGTCATAATGCCCACTAAGGGCATTTTGGTAATTTTTAGTGTTTCCCTACCTATTAAGGGCAGTTTAGTAAATACTAAAAGTTTTTCACTTTTTAGAGACTATAATATTAGTGTTATTTTGCCCTTTTTAAGGACACTTTGGTAATTATAGCATATTTCTATACCATATAGGTTATTTTGGTCATTCATGAGCATACATATAATTTATATGCCATTTTACCCATATATGGTTATTTTGGTAATTTTGTTCTTTAGGGACAATTTTGACTTTTTATGTCTTAATGGCATTTTTGTAATTTCCTTGTCCCTAAATTCTCCACCAAATTATGGGCAATATAGTAAATATAGGTTTGTCCACCAAATACTTGCCTATTTCCTTTCCTTCCTTATCCCATGGGATTTACCTAGATTTATGCAACAAATAATTGCCAATTTCCATCCATTCCTTATTCCAAGGGATTTTTCCTAGATTCGTGCACAAAATAATTTCTATATCTAATTCGATTGCACATTAAGCATTAATCTTGACCATTCATCCACAAGATTCATTGTAAGCCCCTGGATCAACCTCCTTACTTTTTCTCAATAAATAAGACCCCCTTAGCCACCATAATCAAGGAGAGAAAAATTAAGAAGTCAGATGTTTCAGCAATAATACTTATCTCTCTTTCATATTTCTTCTTCCATATTTCTTGAAGCCTTGTTCTACATAAACAATAGTTCTAATACATTGAAGGAGGAGTTACATACCATTGAAGATTCAATCCAAGGAGTTTAAGCTCAAAAATTTGTCTAATTCAACCCAAACAATCAGGTACGCTCCCTAAAACCTTACTATTCTCTCTTTTTCTAATTTAATTTATCCTATCACTCTTGATAGAATAAATTGACTTAGATAACTACGTTGGCTCTGATTCCATTATCTTGAATGGATACGTAGGACACCTCATCAGCCCAAGTCTACTATTTTCCTTTACGCTATTTACTTTATGTCTTTTTTTTTCTTATTTCTTCTATGCCAATCTCTCTTTACTCTTTCTTTTGATTTATTTTCTTTATTTATTCCATTTATTTTATTTTTTCATGTCATTACTATCATTATCTCTGAATGTTTACTATTTCTCTTGTTTTATGTCATGGAATATAAGCTTTGTAGATGAACACTTGAGGCCCATCCATTCAGACTAGACAGGATGGATACCTAACCCCTTCCCATCTCGTACCTTAGCTCTCAGATTCGGAATTCTTTGATTCATTGTAGATTAGTTTTGGTTTACTTTATTTTAACCCATGTCAAGGGGTTTAGAATGTAAATAGGACCAAATCGATGTAATTTCAATTTTTCTTTGCTATTCTTTTTACATGTATTCTTTATGGGTTGTATCAGGTTTGCTTGTTATTTATCCTAAAATAAGTTAGCGATTTCTTTGTTTATTCATGTACACCCCAATTCGAAAAGAGGGCATGTTCCTCCCCCACTTTGAGGGATCGGACTTTTACAGCCGTGGAGGGGTGGTTTGTTTGACAAGCCTTCTTATTTTTTTGGTGCCTGCGCTCATAATCTCTATTCGTAACACTTTTTATCTTGGATTAATGTATGTATACCATATGAATAAAATGGGGATTTGACTTATAATGCATGAATTTTATGTATAGCACAACATATGTTTGTTGAAAAGCAAATGTAAGATCATTGAGAACTCTTGTCATGATATTATGCATATTTGAAATTTATAGTGTATGATGCTCACTTGTAACTTGAGTAAATGTTGAATATGTATGTATTATGTCATTATATGTTAATCTTGAATCATGGATGGGTTGTATGTGTTGAGTACTTTGTATGTGATCATGGAATGAGTGAGTTATTTTGTGGAAGTTTTGAAATGTGAAAGATGTCTTGGATGTGTGCGTGTGTGTAAGTGTGACATTACATCTCATAAGTATGTTAGTAAATTGAATGGTTGTAGATGATTTAGTACAAATGTGCTTGCCTTATATCTCCTTGAATTGTATATTGTATTGTGCCACTACATTATACACATGCCACGTGTCACCACGCTTGTTTAAAACAATAGGCTATTATTCCTACGGGGGCGTTGTACTTACTTTATATCAATTTTATAGAAAAACCAACAATCGAGAAACTTGAGGACACAAACATTCAGAGATTTTAGGTGTACTCTTGAAGATTTTGACCTTGAAGGCTCCTTTAATAATGTTTATGGCCATGGTGGTCCAAAAAGTTCATTTTGTATGTATTAGAAATCTTGGAAAATTGTACTATTTTTAAAATTAAGGTCAATTATACTGACATTTCCCGAGATTCCTAACAATTATACCAACCTCCCCTGAGGTTTTCAAAATTATAAAAACATCCCTTACTTTTTCTAACAAACTACACTGACCTCCCCTCGAGTCTAATTTCTTTTTGAAAATAACAAAATTCCCCCTCTAAATTTTTTTTTTTGTAATTTTTAAATTTTGACCACTTTTTCTAACTTTTTTTTTTTAAATTTTTTTTCATTTTATATAAAATTAAATTTTAAATAAATAATTTATATTTTTTAGCGAACGAAAATTCTAATTAATATTTATTTCAAAATGAAAAAAATAGTTAGAAAAAATTGGATAAAATTTTAAAAACAATTATAAAAAAAACCATAAAATGGGCAATATTTTTGTTTTTTTAAAAAAATTGGGCTAGAAAGGAGGTCAGTATAATTTCAGAAATCTCAAGGGAGCTCACTATAATTTATCCCAAAAATTATTCTTTTAAAAAATGTATTTAATTGGGGCTGATTTGTGCATTGGATTGTAAATTAGACAGGGAATGATATTGTGATACTGGAAGTGAAAATCTTATAGGTATATGTAGTTAAATGTGGAAATGGTTAAATAAATATGAAGTTCTTTATATTTTTGGAGGTGGAATATAAGTTTTGATCCTTGAAATTTAAAGAAAATAACTTGTTTTTGGGTGAGTGGATGTATGAGAGTCTTGGAAATGAATTGACATTTAAAAAAGATGCTCTTGTTGAAAGTGCTTTTAGTGTAAAGGTACTCTTATTGAAAGCAGTTTTAGTTTGAAGGTCTCATAGTGCATTAGGTTTAATTATGTTTAATAAAGTTGTTGATGGAAAGAGTGACTTACCTTTAAATACCTACTTTTACTGTCACGCCCCGAATTTTCACAAACCTAGGGAGTGAGTGAAATGAATTAAGGAAAAGAAATAAAAGGCGATCAAATAGACTTAATTGATTATTCATTTATTCCCCCATGTTTCCCCAAGATTTGAAATGAAAACTTGCTGTTAGACTTAACCAAAATGGTCTCCTAATGTCACTCAAACATCCTTCCCAATCAATAGTCAAAATAAGTCTAGGTCATGTTCAAGAATGGTCTCCAAATAGCCCAAAAATGTCTCCAAACATGCCTTGGAATAGTGGCCCAAATGGGCCCTAATTGCCCTAGGGCATAGGCCAAGAATAAGTCAAAAATTCTACCTAAGGTAGTCTAAGGAAGTGGCCAAACATGGCCCAATAGGGTGGCCAAACATAACCCAAGGATTGGCCAAACATGGCCCAATAGGGTGGCCAAACATGGCTCAAAAGGGTGGCTAAACATAACCCAAGGATTGGCCAAACATGGCCCAATAGGGTGGCCAAACATGGCCCAAAAGGGTAGCCAAACATAACCCAAGGATTGGCCAAACATGACCCAATAGGGTGCCCAAACATGACTAAAAAAGGTGGTCAAACATGGCTAAAAAAGGTGGCTAAACATGGCTCAAAAAGGTGGCCAAGGGCAGGTGTCAGAAGGGTGTCAGGGCTAGGCAGCAGGCGCACAAGGGCGTAGGCAGTGGGCCCGCGCACAGGGCGTAGGCAGGCAGGGCTGGTCTGGTCTACTCTGGTCTAAAACCTGATTTTTCCTGCAGGTTTACTGTAGTTGGCTGCGGCTGAATTTCTCTGTCCAGCAGCCAATTTTCTCTGTTTTCTATTTTTTTTTTCCAAAGTCTTGCAAGCTACTTTTTTCCCATTTTTAGCCTATTTCTTCAGGGTTTTTAACCCCCTCTTTTTGACACTTTTCCCCACCTATATTTAGGATGTTTTACACACCTAACTAATCTTTTAATTTTTCAAAATTTTAGCATGATTTCCTTTGTTTTTTAAGTCTTTTCCCACCTAATATTCATAATACTTCATATAAATAAGGATTTATACATTTCATCCTCACTCGAGGGCCACAATTTCATAGAAATTAAACATACATCATTTAAATATACAATCCATCATATGTACTCATATACTCGAAATTTAAAACGTCACAACCTCATGTTCATTACAATTATAGGGCCTTACCCATTGTGTTCATAATATACAAGATTTTTACAAATTCATTACATTTATTTTAGGGCTTATGCCCTCATACATACAAAATATGCCCCAATGGCCAAATATCCTCCATGGTCCATGTCCCCTCCAGTCTTTAAGACTTCATCAAGTCTCAAGTACCAGTAGCCTCATTTGTAATATGATATCCTACGAGGGGTCAGCTCAATTACTGGTATAACATAATACTAATGCAAGGAACAAAATTAAGGCGTGACATGTACAAGTGTACATTTATAATCTACATGCCTTCCAATTTATCAATACAATGCAATGGAAATAGGCGTGACACATCCATGCAAACTCTATGCCACACCCATGTCTCACTTCACGGTCCTTCTCCGTCAGCCTGCGAATATTGTAGTATCTCTCGCTTCATAGTCCTCCTGTCAGCCTGCGAGTACTAAAATTGGCTAGATTTTGGGTTTTTCACCACAGGATCAACACCCTCATAATGCGTAACACCGAAGTGCTCAACTCATGCCATGTTTTCAAAGAATCACCATATGCCAATATGCCTTAATTTTTCTATGCAATTTCAATGAAGCATTTTATCAAACACTTGGTATACACTTTAAACCATGCATCATTCATGAAGTAAATTATAACTTTTAAATCCCAAGACTTCTTCCACATGAACACATGCTATATGCAACCAATTCAAACCCATGCTCAAGTTATATATTCATAATCTTACCAATTATCAAAGAACACATAATTATACAAAGCATCAATGCATTAAACAACCATATCTTCCAAAGCACAAGGTCTATCTACATAAACATAAGCCACAAAGTAATGAATCAAACATATATTCAACTTATATGTTCATCATTTTGAAAAATTCTCAAAGAACTCAAAGAACACACAAGTATACAAATTTCCAACTTTAGGTTTTTCAAAGCAACTACATCCTAAGTGACTTTCTAACAACAAGTAAACATATAAATCATTTAATCAACATATAAAACACTCCTAAACTTAACCATATTCTTTACTTAGTAATATATCATACCTAAAAGGGTTTTTCTCAACCCTAGGGAGTTGTACTCTCTGTGCAGCTTAATCAATTGGTGAGAATGTAGCCTTTGACGTGGGGAACAACTTCCTAGAAGGAAGCCTTGTGAGAATCCTAGCCTAGAGATGTGTTTTGGTGGCTTGAAACTTGGAAAACCCTAGGTTTTCTCACCTTTTCTCTCCATGAATGAGCTGCAACTCCTTTCTTAGACCAATTCTATGATTTTTATCTTTAAAGGGCTGTATTTACAGTAAAGGGGCAAAAAGACCTTTTTGCCCTTAATGAATTCGGGACCCCGTTACACTACAACCCGTCCCAAAATGCCTCAATTCGACATTTTGCTTCAACCAAAGTTCTTAAAATTATTTTAAATAAAAATTTTCTAAAAAATTTATTTTTGCCCGTTGGCGGTTTCGGTCGGGTCCACCGGGATGCCCTTTTGGTCCAATTTTTCAAATTGTCTCCGATTAAGCTCAAATTTTCATAGGAGATGTATTTTAACATTATAAGAATATTTATCTTCTATGAAATACTCAAAATATTTTTCTAAATATGACTTATGTTTAAATGATGCATGTTTAGCGCCCAATCGACAAATAGTGCATAAATAGTGCCCTACCAGCAAAACGAAAAATTTATCCTGATTTTTTTTAGATTTTACATTTACAATGCAAAAATATCACATGAAGTATGAAAACTATTAATGTTGTTGTGATTAGGATTTTGGACACCAACTCCTAACCCAATTTGTTAGAATCACCACATTTCTCTTTATGTCATCCATATAATCACTCCTTACCATAATATATTATGGATAACTATATTTGTTCCTTCGAGTAACACCTAAAATATTTTACAATCCATGTGACTTCAACATCTAGTTATCTATTTTCTTACAAATTACAGTTTTGGTTCATAGTCCCAAAATTAGACAATTAAGGATACCCAACCAGTCGAAGAAAAAATTAACTCACTTTTACGATGAACAATAACTACTAATTGAATGTAATGGATACATAAAAATGCATAAGTAAGCTTATTATAATTACTCCTTTAATAATTAAGACATGGATTATTGATAATGATAGTAAAAAAAATGACTTAAATTTCTTATCAAACATCCCAAGCAAATAAACTCGTGAAATTATCACATTTGAACAATTTTTTTTATAATCAAACCTTAAAAAATGATTTTATAATCAAACAATAACAAAGAGTCAAAAAGTCCAAGAACAACAACAAAGGTCTAACACATCTATCTTTTTCAACAAATTTTCCAATCTACATTCAATATATATATGTAAAAATTTAAGACAATTTCTAGTACATTGAGACTAGTTAACTTAAAGGTGATGGCGAGAAAGAATGTATAGATATTTTATAGAGAGAAATCTATGGCATGTGGATGATAAAGATGGTTGTTTATTGTAATTGGTTTTTAAAGAACTGTGAAAATGCGTTTGGATAAGTGGAACGCCCCTGCCCCACAAAACCTTCAATATACATCCAAACCTAAAGTATATCAAAATATACAAACCTCACGATGCACCTCCATTTCTTGTCCAAAGTAGCCAAAACAATGATATCCAATAGAAGCATATTCAATACAAGTCAATAGTTTGATAAGGTAATAAGTTGTAATTACTACACAATTCATATCTATAACAAGTTCAATCCACAGCAACAAGTCGGACCTCAACAACTCCTATACTTTTCTCTACTTCTAACTCTTCCATAGTTCTTCAAGACTATTTACAAACCCCCGGTTAATTCTGAGTGTTTTTCGGGCTACTAACCTGATGGAAACATACGACCGCCCACACGGGGTTATGGTTCAAAGCCGAAGAGAGACACCATCCCCGTCACAAAATCTACGGGTAACTATCCATATCTTCCAATTTCTCAACTAGGAACTATTTCATTTTCTACTTCTCATTTCTCAACTTGTAATTATCTCATTCGTAACTTCACATTTCTCAATTCTTCAACTATTTCATTTCATTTTCATCTATAATATCAATGTCTCACAATATGTGGTGGCCACACAGGCTCACGCCACATCCACATAAACAATTATACAATGCCATGCATGATATCTCAATGTAAAGAAATGGCATAATCTACAGAGTATCCACATGTATCCAAAATAAGCACGCAACTAATGATATCACAATAAAATAACAATAGTCAAATCATAAGGATCAATGATAGTCATGTAGTATCAATCAATCATGATATAATCCTAATCCTAGTTGCCACTCGGCTATAAGGAAACACTACTTATGTCTTTCATAATATTCATTGGATAACTTACACACTCATGGTTCAACTCTCGGGACTACCTCGACTCTTAACACTAAGGTTCCATACTGATTATTTAAGTTCTTTTAGGTTAATTACTCTTTCATAATATTCATTGGATAACTTACACACTCATGGTTCAACTCTCGGGACTACCTCGACTCTTAACACTAAGGTTCCATACTGATTATTTAAGTTCTTTTAGGTTAATTACTCATTGGCCTACATACGTAGTGCCCGTTGTCCCAAACAGATATAAAAATGTGCTCCTAAGTTTAAAAAAAATCCTAAGGCGGCTATATCGCAATGTTTCTAAGTCATTTGAATGCTTCTCAAATCTATAAATGTGTTTTTGTAATTTTATAGGACAAGTTTCACGTTTACTGGGACATTGTCTCACAAAAATTGACATTAAAATCGGATTAAGAACGTCCAAAAATCCTAAGGATACTTTTATCATATTTTATTAACTCTTTTAGACATTTGTTCCATGCCGAGGGGCATAATTATAATTTTACATATTCATGTGGGACCAACCCCGTGTCCCCGTTTGCTAATCTGATATCATATTTAAATTTCTAGTGTCTAAAAACATTTAAAACGCCTCTTCTAGAGTTTAATTATACTTTTAAATATTTAATCTAAGTCTATGGGTATAATCGTCATTTTACCAATTTAGGTGGGACCATCACCAGTTCCTAATTTGTTTAATCTGATAGTATATTTGAATTTTGGGCATTCAAAGACTTTAACCTAGCCCTTTCTAGATTTTAATTAGCCTTTGAATTACTCAATCTATCATCAGACGTATTTTTGTAATTTTATATATTTATATGGGACCACTCTGGGTCCCCAAATGTCCAAATTGATCTCATCATTGAGTCGGAAATGCCCAAAAATTTTAATAATGCCCTTTATCACATTTTAATTAGCTTTATTTTCAATTTCACAACAACCTTTATGTAATATTTCACAAATTGTTCACTAATTTGTAATAATGAATTCAAGACAGCCCTTTTTTAATTTCCTCAATTTCAATTTCTTGTTCTTGTTACCAAACAGGACTAATTCAATTTTAATTTTGATTTTTGGACTAGGGTTATCCCTATTTCATATTTTGCCCCTCAAACAATGGAAACCGAAGTGTCTAAAACCAAACAGCCTAGCTCCCAACCCAACAACCAAACAATCTTTAAGCCCACTGCCCACTGGGTCAACCCATACCCGACCTAAATATCTGGTCTACCAACCCGAGACCCGATTTGATTGACCCAGTCAACCATGGACCATTGACCTGTCAACGTTGGGCGTTAACCATTGTCGGTGAGGTTCTAGTCACCTTCTCTGATGAACCTCGTCGGAAAACTAAAAACCCTAGTTTTTCTTGTACCATTTTCAACCATTGTTCATTTTAACCTAGTTTAAACATCATTTTAGGTCCCTTGAAGTAATTTTTGTGGATCGAAAAGCCGAGGAACAAAGGTTTCTGATGAAACCCGTAATTTCAGCGTACCGACTATAACTCACTGGTTCTCCCACTTCTGACTATCGTTTTTTGTTTCGCTTGTTCTTATTTATTTTATGGAATCCTTGTTTATTTTTCCCAAGACCTAAAAACCTTTCATTCCTTATGGACACCTGAACGTGGGTCTCATATGTGAAACACACACAAACACACACACATGCACAAATAATTGCATATACATTCACCCAAACACACATTCAACCACCAAAACTATACACATCATGCCCAAATCAAGCATCTAAACTAAATGTAAGGTCTAAAAGCCCCTACCTCATTTCTGTGGCTTGCGTTTTAGAGAGAGAAGTCTTGACAGAAGCTCCAATGGCTGCCACCCTTTCTTCCAACCTCTAGTCCAACCCTTATCCCTTCTTTTTTTCCTTATTCTTTCTTTGCTTTTTCTTTTCTAGTCATACACATACCCGCACACAAACACACAGTGTGTACACACACAAACACACATACCTCTCATAGTGAACTCACTCTCTCTTTATGCCACACACAAGTATATTGTATACACACACACACACACACCTCACTTCTCTATGTTTTATCCACAACACTCACACATTTCCATATATATACATATATGTGCACACACACAACACACTCGAGTATGTGTGTGGAAATGAGAGATAGAGGGGTTTGCATAAGAAGGGAGAGAAATAAGAAAAGTGATGGGGGTTTCTACGCAAGGGATGAAAATAGGGGAAAGGAAGAGAGAGAAAAGTGGTGTCGTCGCATCATGTGTCAACTTTGCCCTTTTATGGTACACCTCACCCACACTCTAACCTTCCCAACATCCCCTACTAGCCATTCAAATGTAGATAAGTGTCCTAGCTCAAAATATCTACCATGTAAAGATCTGAAAAATTAGGATAAATTTTTCATTTTTGCTGGTGGGGTACTATTCATATCCTATTTGCCAGTAGGGCACTATACATGCATCATTTAGACATAAGTCATGTTTAGAAGCATAAATTGAGTATGCCATGGAAGAGAAAAATTCTTGGAATGTTAAAATACACCTCCTGTCAGAATTTGAGCCTAATCAAAAATAGTTTAAAAATTTGATTGAAAAAGGCATGCCGGGTGTGCCCGGCCGCAACCGCCAACAGGCGAAAATAATTTTTTTAAAAAATATCATTTAAAATAATTTTAAGAACTTTGGTTAAAGTAGAATATCGAATTGAGGCGTTTCGGGACGGGTTGTAGTGTAACAGGGTCACGCGGAACATTAAGGGCAAAAAAGTCTTTTCACCCCTTGACCCCTTTACTATAAATATGACCCTTGAGAGATAAAATTATCATAAATGGGTTTGAGAAAGAGCAGCAGGTCGTGCATGGAGAGAAAAGGTGAGAAAAACCTAGGTTTTCCAACTTTTCACCTTCCAAAACTCATCTTTAGCTTTAGAATTTCACAAGGCTTCCTTCTAGGAAGTTGTTCCCCACCTCAAGGGCTACATTCTTACTAATTGGTTCGGCTGCATAGCGAGCACAACTCCCTAGGGTTGAGAAAAACCCTTCCAGGTATGATATTTTGCTAAGTAAAGAATATGGTTAAGTTTACGAGTGTTTTTATATGTTGATTGTATAACTTACATGCTTAATTATTGTTAAGAAACCACCTAGTATATAGTTACTTTGAAAAAACCTAGGGTTGGTACTTTGTGTACTTATGTATTCTTTGAAAATTTGGTGTAGTGATGAACATGTAACTTGAATATATGTATAATTCATTGCATTCTAGCTTATGTTCGTGTAGATAAAGTCTTGTAGTTTGAAAGTTATGGTTGCTTAATGTATTGGTACTTTGTGTACTTGTGTAATCTTTGAGAATTTTTTTAAGTTGTGAACATGTAACATGATTATATGTGTAATCGATTGGATTGTATGCTAAGTTCATATAGACAGAGTTTTATGGTTTAAAAGTTATAGTTTGCTTTATATATGATGCATTATTTAAAGCACACTCCATGGGTTTAATAAATGCCTCATTAAAATTGCATAGAAAAATCAAGGCATCTTGGCATACGTGAATCTTTGGAAACATGACGTGTGTTGAGCACTTTAGTGCTATGCATTATGAGTGTGTAGATCCTGTGGTGAAAAACCCAAAATTGGCCATGGTACTTGCAATCCAACAAGGACGGACCGTGAAGCGAGACATACGATTGGTACTTGCATTCCAACGGGGAAGGACCTGTGAAACAAGACATGAGTGTGGCATAAAATTGTATGTGTGTGGCATAGAGTTGCATGTGTGTGTCATACATATTATCATTGCATTGCATTGATGAATTGGAAGACATATAGCTTATAAATGTACACTTTGCACATGCCACGCCTTTACTTTGTTCTTTATATTAGCATTATGTTATACAAGTCGTCGTGCTTACTCTATATGGGATTACATATTACAGATGAGGCTCTTGGCACTTGAGACTTGATGAATTCATTGGGCCATTTTGTGATGTAATGGCTTAAACCCAAATGACAAATTGAGTATTGAATGTAAATGAGGAGCATGGAGCTCCATGTAGTTACTTGTTTTTAAAATATGCTTGTGAATGTTAGAATTACACAATTGTATAAATAATTGTTCATTAAGTGTTGTGTTAGTGTTGAGGAGGATGATGAGAAAAATAGGTTAATGGATAAAGGAGACTATGTCAAAATTTTGTGAACTAAAAAGAGTCATTGGGTGTATAAAATACCTCATATATGGGTGGGAAGAGTGGTAAAAAGTGGGAGTTAAAAACCATGAGGAAGTACGTTGAAAACTGGAAAAATTAGTTTGAAGCACTTTGGAAAAAAATTCAGAAAATGAAGGCATAGGTTGTAGCAATTACACTGTAGCTACAGTGAAACAGGAACAACACAGTAGCCCAGCCCGCGCCACGCGCGCAAGCCCAGCCCCCCGCGCACGCGCGTGCCCCCTTGCCTGCGTATGCCCTGCCGCCGGCCCTGCTGTTTACGCCCCTGTTTAGATAATGTTTGGATACCCTTTTGGACCAGGTTTGGTCAATTCGTAGGCCATGTTTGGCCACCTCCTTAGATAACTTTTGGTAGACTTTTTGACCTATTCTTGACCTATGTCCTAGGGCATTTGGGGCCTCATTTGGGCCATTGTTCCAAGGCATATTTAGAGACATTTTGAGCTCTTTGGAGACCAAGATTGAACATGACTTAGACAAATTTTGACTATTGGTTGAGAGAGATATTTGATTGGCATTTGAAACCCATCTTGGATAAGCCTAGTAACAAATTCTCATTCTAAATTTTGTGAAAACATGGAGAAATAAACGTGTAATCAACTAAATTCATTTAATGGTCTTGTAATGACCTGAAATTTTTATTTTTTGGAATGAGATTTTTTATTTATTTATTATTATTATTATCATTTAGGTGATGTGTATATTATGTGTATGTTATGTATGCATGTATGTGTATATATATATATATATTAAACACATTGTGATATATATATATATATGGGCTGACATGTGGGGCATGTGAGTGTGTGTGTAAATGTGTAATATAATATACATTTATATATATATATATATATATATATGGAAACCAAGAAAACAAAC
Organism: Nyssa sinensis; assembly: GCA_008638375.1. NCBI lineage: Eukaryota > Viridiplantae > Streptophyta > Magnoliopsida > Cornales > Nyssaceae > Nyssa > Nyssa sinensis. The sequence goes on from CM018038.1 coordinate 25,328,355, forward strand.
AGCCATTTAATGCATTTTGCAAAAGAAGAGAAAGAAAAGAAAGAAAGTCAGAAAGGGGTAGGGTTGCTGCAGGGTTGCGTGTGGCTGTGGGTATGCCTGCGTGTATATTGAGTATGGGTGCGGCTGTACACAGCCGTGTGTATAGTGTGTGAAATACAATATATATATATATATATATATATATTATATATGAAAAACTCAACAAACAAGAAAACATTAATGAGGGTCAGAAAAATAGGAAGAAAGCAGAAAAGGGAGTCAGGAAAGGGAGGGGAAAGAGAAAGAGAAACCATGGGCTGATAGTGGTAAACAAGGGGTGGTTTTGAGTAAAGTTGTGTGTAGGTATATGGGTGTATGTTGGAGAGACAAATCTGAAAGGAGAGAGACCAAGTTAGTGAGGTCGTGCACACTGAGAGAGACTCAAAGAGGGGACTCAGAAGCTTGAACCAAAAGGAGGAGAGGAAGAGAGAACTGCACCAAGAAACCCTAAGAAGAGGTAAGTTAGCTTTAGTTCTGTTCTTGAAATTTAAAAGAATATTAGTTGTTTTTAAGTATAGGGTCATGTAGGTGATTTTAAAAGAAAAATAATACAAAAAGAATGAGTTGAAATGGTTGGGAGATGAGAGAGTTATGGCGAGTTACAGGTCTGGGGTGACATTTCAGTTCCTGATATTTTGTGTTGAAACTTGGTTTGAATAGTGGGGAGTTAATCCTGTTAAGTGCAGAAAGACATTAGAAAATGAAGGGAACCAAAATAGTTAACAAATCGTCAAAAAAATCAAGAAAATAACAATTGCCGAAAAACTGAGAAGAAGAAAAATGAATCGGTTTCATTCCACTTGGAAGGCCAAAAACTGTATTAAAATGCTCTAGAAACATTTTAGAACAAATTTAGATTAAAAACCGCTTGAAAAAGTGCAAGGAAAATGAGGTTTGAAGGTGTGATTTTCGCAGTTTCTGGTCACCGTCACCGAAAAAGGTGACCGGTGACCTCAGAAACCCTATCGGAGAGTCATGGGGGCGAGGGCGATGAAGGTTGGGCCGCTCCTCTTTTAAACCGTTGGGCCTGATTTGATTTTAGGGTGTTGGGCCTGTTTCTTTTAAACCCTGGGCTTGTTTTAATAAGTTGGGCCTGTTTAAATGGAGTTTGGGCTTGCTTTAATTTGAACAGGTAATGGGTTGTTTTTATTTAAAAGAAAATTGGGCCTCATGGTTGGCCCAACAAATCAAAAAAATAAAAGAGAAAAAGGGGTGGGGGAGAATTTCACAGAACAAGCGGTGGGCAAGATTCGAACCAAGGTGTATAAGAGGGGAGGTGACACGCTGGCCAGCGTGCCACCCTATACGCGCCCGTTCCTTTATGCAAATAATATGTAGATATATTAAACTTAATAATGTAGATTAATTAAATTTATTTAATTAAGTTAAATAACCCGAAATGGCCCGGAGTCCAAATAAGACAAGCCATATATGTTTTCTAACTATCTTGGACCTCCTAAGACTAACGGTGAGGTCCGTGATGTGAGATGAGGTCCCAAAAAATAAAAGACCCGTGGAACCCTTAAAAATTACCAAAATGCCCCTGAGTTGAAACGTAGTCAAACGAACTCCGAATTAAGTAAACAAATAGTGAAATTTTATTATCCCAACCATTCTAAACTCAACCGTGGAGTCAAAATTATGAAAAAAAGTCCTCGGGATGTCGAGACCCGTAGAAAGTACAAATGACCATTTGCCCTTTTTAATAACGAAGTCCAAATTAAATTCCGCTAAAGCCTAAACCTATTTTCTTCGACGTTCCGGACTCAACAGTAGAGTTTAAATTTGGCAAAATAGAAACTCATAAAATAAAGACATAAAATTTGATGAATAACATAATTCAAGTAGCAATTGAACTAAGTTGTATCTCATGATGTTAGGAACACTGAAGGGCAAGGAGAAGGTGGTCTGACCTTCTGTATTTTCACTATAGTTCTGCTACACTACGAGTACATCTTCCTGAGTTGAGACCGACCATCAGGTACGATATATTGTGCTAAGTAAGAATAGAATTAAGTTTAGGAATAATTGCCATGTTGACTTGATGATTCACATGTTCGTTTTATTGCTTATATGCTTATGTGCCCTTGTTATCTTTTTGAAAGTTTGGTGATGAAGGTGGATCATGACTATGTGTATAACGCATGTGTTAGCATAAAGTGTGGATTATATTCTTCGAGAATTGTTGGGATTATGAAGTATGTGACTTAAAGCATGTGTTAAATGGATTATGTATGGCATGTAACCTTGATGAAGGGATCTTCTGATTTGAATGTTATTGTGTAATACATCATTTAAAGCATGCTTCATGTGTGGATATGATGCTTTATTGAGGTTATATTATGGTATGATGGAATCAGAGCATATTGGCATAGTGTGATTCCTTGGGCATGACATGACATGACATGACATGACATTGCATTTGGTACCCGAACCAACGGGAGCAATTCGTGAAGGGACATGACATTGCATTTGGTACCCGAACCAACGGGAGCGATCCGTGAAGGGACATGACATTGCATTTGGTACCCGAGCTAACGGGAGCGATCCGTGAAGGGACATTACATTACATTACATTACGTTACATTGCATAGAGTTGACATGGGTGTGGCATAGAGTTGCATGGGCGTGTCACGCATATTTTCATTACATTGTATTAATGAATTCATGAATGTGTGATAAATCTTGTTGATGCATTGTATGGATGAATTGGATGGCATGTAGGTTATAATTGTGCATGTAGATATAACTGTACACTTGCACATGCCACACCTTAGATCATGTTAATGAGTTGGATGGCATGTAGATCATTGCTAGTACATTACATGGATGACATTGAATGACATGTAGATATAACTGTACACTTGCGCATGCCACGCCCTTAATTTTGTTTCTTGCATTAGCATTATATTGTACTAGCAGTTGAGCTGACCCATTCGTGGGATAAACATTTCAGATGACGCTCCTGCTACGCGAGACTTAGAGATGCTTTAGTGAAGGAGGGAACTAAGAAGGATATTTGGCCCGTGAGGGCATACTTTGTGATGTAGGGCTTAAGCCCAAATGATGTGGGCGATATGTTTATTTTGGATGTACTTTACATGTTTCTGTGTTGAAGGAAATGAATGTAAGTTTTGAGTTGAATCCGTTAGGTTGCCTTTTATTTATTTATTATTTTATTTTCCTTTCGTCTCGTCAGTCGCGCCATGGGTTCGCTGGAATTCAGGGCGTGACAGGTCTTTTATTAATTTTTCATAATTCATTTCCATTCACTCCTCGGGTTTATAAAAATTCGAGGCATGACATACCAAGCTTCTTATAAAAGCTTTGCAAATTTCCTAATGTACCACGTGGTTAGTTAGCTAAATGGGGGCACACGGGCGCCTGAAAATAAACTGTCTCAGAATCGCACCAAAATTGACACCCTAGCCAATTTTGACGATCTAATTCCAAATATATGCTATATGTTTCTCTGAATCCAATCGTTAGAATTTCCATACTTATATGCGTCTTACATATGACTATATAGTCTTATGACTAACACCAGTCCTGAATAAATTTATAAATCCTCAATTTAACCTCACAATATCACACTATTGATTTAGTAATCGGTTTCACAAATATTCTCACACATTATCAATTAATTACTTATTTGACCTCAATTTATGTTGGGAATTTACCAAATTTTCCTTTGGTAATTTTTCAGGATCATTAGAATATGATAATTTGAAATCAGTTTTAGAGTTAAAAATTGTAGAATTTCGTTTGGATATGATTGTAAATATTTTTTTTATTTGTGTGGGGAATCTTTTGATTTTTAAAGGAAAAAATATTTTTCTTTATTTTTTTAAAATTGATAACAAATATCAACTCAATTTTAACAAAATTCAATTTATATGAACCGTTAAATTTTTCACTTTTATCTTACAAATATATACCATTGATTGATCTATATATAAATTAGTATTTTAGGGTTTCCCCCAAAACAAAACCCATATCATTTTTATAGGGTTTGAAAAAAAAGTGCTCTGATCGTTATCCAACCCTAAAATTTCTACAAAATCCCATGTTTCCTCGCCTTCATAAAATCTCTGCAAACAATTGATTAGTCAAACCTTTTCCCCACCTAACATTTCACATATAAATGAACAAAATCACAACCCATCAATGAATTTTAGTCAATATTCACCACATTCTTCTTTGTTTTTCTTAATAAGTGCAAGGTAACCCAACATGGCACAAACAACCACCACAAAATTCGCTTCCTTAATCAAGATCTTAACCACAAACCCAGTAATCTTAGCCATCAATTTCTTTCTTTCATCCACCAGTAACCTCCTGGGCTTCCCACAGAAAATAAATAGAACAAGAATGGTGATTCAAGTCACTAGGTGGTTGGAACCACCACGACTAGAAAAACAACGATTGGGAAAAGGCCAACTAGGGCTCCTAGTAGCACGACAGCTACAACGATCACTTGATTAAAGTCCAGACCAAAACCTAGGTTTGTTGTGACCAATCCAAGGTTTGAAATGAAAGAAGATGATAAACATGCTGAGCACAAAGATGGGGAAGATGATGAAATTAAGGTTTCTAGCTTGTGGTTTCATTCTCTCTACTAAAGGCGTGTAGAAAGGGAATTGTGTTTTTTGATAAATTTTGAGATGTGAGAGAGTGGTTTTAAGAATTGAATTGAGAATCATATTTTTAAAATCAAAGTAAAATTGTAACCAAACAAGTTTTGAGTTTTTTTGAGTTGGGTGAAACGCATTCGAAATCACGATCCAACATGACAATGTTTCTAGTATCTCTGTAATGGATGTTTATTTTTATTTTTTTAAGGATAAAAGGCATCATGTAAGCTTTTATTTATTTGGCTTGAAATTGCTTCTTTTGGTGGGAGGTTTGACTTGTTTCACTTATTTTATAATTTAAAGTTAAAAAGTTGTGAAATATAATTCATATTTGTCGACTAAATTTATATTTTGACATACAAAGGGATGTTTTTATTAATTTTAAAATTATATCTTGTTAGTCCTAAAGATTTTCAACCAAGAACATCTCAATAATTTTGATGATAACAAAATATTATCCTAGTGGACAAATGTTTTATCCAAGTGACAATGCAAATATGTCATCGAGGTCAAAGAAGAACGTTGACCAAGAAATGACAAAGTCCATGAAGCTAAAGAATTTCACTCAAGAATATGCTTCAAGGCAGGAATCAAATCAAGTGGAATGATCTCATATTGAATCAAGCAAATGGACACATTCAAGCCCAATGATTTAAGTCAAGTCAAGTGAAAATTTTTATTTTTCTTATTTTGGGTTTTGAGTGATTTAGGATTATGTTGATCGTTAGTCGTAAACTCTTTTAAAAATGATCAACTAAGAACTAACCTCAAATGGTTTTTCAAAACAAAACAAATGCTAGATTTTAAGTTTTGAAAAATCAAAAGGTTTTGATAAAAGTACATTGAGAAAAATAAGTTAGAAGACACTCACTGTCCAAACTAGTTGAAAATTTCTTGGAATTAGTCGACTGATTCTTAAAGGCTTATTTTTACACTGATCAAACTAGTCAACCAATTTCAAGAATCAATTGACTGAGTGACCTTTTTCAAAACAACCCAAGACTCACTTTTCAATACAGTCGACTGCTTCTTAAGGCTAAAAATAGTGTACATTAGAACCAGTCGACTGATCTAAAAGACCAATCTACTAATTATTCTTGAACAATTGAACCTTAAATGCCCTAGGTAATTCGGTTGACCTAATCAGTTGACCAGTTCTCAACCTAGTCAACTGGTTGATGATTTAGTTGACTAAAGCTATTGATCTAGCAATCGCAAATTCAAATTTTAAACATACAAAAAGAGGGAGAAATGACTCTTTTTGAAAAGTAACGAACATATTCTTTTAAGGGCTATAAATAGAGGTTCTCTAAGGCATTGTGTGCCACTTCTTTTACATGCTTACACTTCTATATCTTTATTCTTGACTTTAGATCCAAATATTAAAAATTTATATCTAAAAGTTCTACTCGTCTTCAAATACTTTGAGCTTACAATTGATCTATCTATAGAGGGTGAGCATCTTATTGTGCCAAAACTTTCTAGAAGACAGTGTTATTTGGTAAACAATCTCTGTATCATCTCATTACGGTGAGAGTTGTGCGTGGGTGCTACCTGGTGAGACAAAATAGTATATTTTGTTGGGATAAGAGAGTTATAAGTTTTCGCATTATAAATGTTAGGTCTCCACCTGCAAGGAGGTCACAAGAGTGAAAAAACTCAAGTGGGGATGTTTGAGTCGAGGACATAAGAAGTTTTTTGAAATTCGTGATATATCTGTATTTACTCTCTCTTTATTGTTTATTTATTTGTACTTTACAACATTCATTTTTAAAGTTTAAAAAAGAAACTAATATTCACAATATTTCCTATTCATTCCCTCTTGGATAAATATTTGGACAACATATCTAATAATTTGAAACCACTGATTAATTATCCATAACAATAGGAGAAGGGTGAGGTTAAGAATTTTGATTTCATCACTAACAATAAAAAGAAATATACATATACACATTCTTAAAGATTTACTTATTTTCACTTTAACCCGGTAAAAGTTAAAAGCAAACAGTTATAAAATATAGTTTTTATTTGTCATTTAAATTTAAATTTAAATTTTGACATATAAAGGGATGTTTTTATGAACTTTAAATTACGTAGGATCAAGTAATATTACGTGAAACTATAAAGGTGCAAGTGTAATTTACAAATATATATCCGAGCTCACCATCATTTGGGCTGATGACTCCAATGTCCAGAGCCTATTTCACTTGTATGAGCAGGATTATTGGGCCCGGGTCGGATTTGGCAAGCCTTTGTGCTTGACAACACACTTACACGGTCGCATCGTACCAGGATGGATCTCTCAGACCCCTTAAATGCCTATGTATCGCCACACATCAGGCAACACGCGGTCGTAGAGATTCGGTGCGGTAATAGCACTTGGGGGGGGAAGAGCAGAATTTGAGTGCAATGGCAGAGGAAGAAGCGCACGATACTTCCGCCGTGAAACAAGAGAGGATGACGGAGGAGGACATTGAGTCTCAGATACAGCGTGCTATGCGCTCTCGCGTTCGGCATTTTCAGGAACAAGCCGAGTATGTCTCCTTTGACCCTTGCTCCAACACTCTCTCTCCACTCTCTACTCTCTTCAAAACTAGTATCTGGTTTCAATTGTACAGATGCATATATACATGTTCAAGAATTTTGAGTTTATGTTTTTGAATTAGTCTCTCTTGGAATACTCTCTAGTTATAATTGTATGTATTTTGCACAATAATTCCACCTATCTCTTGAATACTCTGTAGTTTTCATTGTATATATTCGTGAAGTTGAGGTCGTTACAGTTTTATGCTCAGGGCAGTACTAACACAGATGTCGATTTAACTATAGACATTAAGGACGGTCCCTCTTTAAGGCGGATGCTTGTTTGTTTGTTTGTCAGGTATAGAGACTGAAATAGATGAAGAATAGATTTAAATTTTGGAAGTCAGATGTAGACCTAGATTAGTTAAAGGCTAATTTGAATTGGAAGTGATAGAAAAAGAATACATGTAAGTTTTGAGTGCGTGGCAACTTAATCAAGGCGCATCTTTACTAAACCTTGAGTATTGAAAGGGGGGCGCGCCTAGTCCGCAAGCACTGTGCCTCTCTACCTCTTGCATCTTCTGCGCACTTTTGATGACACTTGTTTGAAGTTTCTCCCAAATTTTTTAGCACACTCCCTAGAATAAGTTATTATTTTGACCGAAGGCTTGTATTATAAGGCAGAACTGCCATTAGGATTATGGGTTGTACAATTAAGATGTAATCAAGCGTAAGATGTGACGTCCCTTTCAGCTTAAAATTGCAAATTAGTTTAGTTGAACTGAGAGTTATCATGAGTGCAATGGGTGCTTGAGAAATTGGCATGAGTAAAGTGTTGAGACTTGAGGCACGACAAAAAGATTCCGATTAAACTTTTTTGCCAAGCCATTTTTATTTGTTATTTGTTAACTATATGTAGTCTCTGACTTTGCGATGTTTGTGTTTTTTTTTTTTTTTTTAAATAATTTTCCTTACATGGTTGCAAGTTTCTTGTATTGGTTGAAGACTTCAATATTGCATTCTAATTACTTGTGCTTAGTGAAGATTCTTGAAGTATTAGGTTCTTGTGTATAACTAGTGGTGTTATATTATATCTTATTTTATATAAAAAGTGTTGAATAGAACTGCTATACACATTTGGGTTTACATAGGAATGGCAACGGGATAGGTTTGGGGCGGGGTGGCCCTTCCCCAACCCCGACCTTGACCCCGTTTATATTCTCCGCCCTTGTTCCGCCCCGCCTCGTTTAGAAGCTTACCCAACTCTGACCCCGACTCCGACCCCGTTTATATTTCCCGACTCCACCCCGCCTTGAACCCCGATATATATATATATATTTTTTAAGCAAGTTAAAACTTTTATTTTGATAAGTAAATTAATTTTTATTGCCAAAATAACTAATATAAGAAAAAAAATATGAGTGTGATATGAAAAACTTTAAAACTAATTTAATATAGTGTTGTTTATTCGTAAATATAGTGTATATAAGAATAAATAAAAAAAAATAATATATAAACGGGTTAGGGTCAGGGTCGGGGCAAGGTGACCATCCCTCAAACTTGCCCCGAACCCGACGGGGTTTTAAAGGCTCCACCTCGACCCCATTTATGAGTACCTCATACTAGCCCCATTAGGGGTGGGGTGGGTTCCCGACGGGGTAGGGCAAATTGCCATCCCTAGGTTCACATGACAAAATCTTAGTAAACCTCGTCCAACACTCGTCAAGCTATACAATTTTTCCTTGATGTGTGGAGTCAATTTTTGCCATTAATTTAAACTCAATCCAAACCATTGTGGGTTATGTGGAAGTTATATTTTGTTTTGGAAATAGTAAGAAAAAGAACCCTTTTTTGGCTACTAGAGCTTGTAAGGCGTTCTTATCATGCAAAGGTATTCGTAATTGAAAGTAAAACTCTTCATAGTATGCATTGGTATTATGATTGAGAATTCAATTTGTGTTGTTGATGGGATATTAGTATATTACCCATATGTAATGCCCAAAATCTTTCAATGGGAAATTATTAGGGGTGCAACTCAGGCAGGTTGGGCTTGATGCCTGTCTAGGCTCAATCTAAGCTCTAGGAAGGACCTTGAGTCCGAACATTCCAGCCCGAGCCCAAGCTCGAGCCCTAGCCCGAGCCCGGGCCCAAGCCCAACTCAATCTCAAATTCGAGTTTCGTTGGGTTGGACCATTAGAAACAAGAACAAAAGCCAAAACTCACATAATAATCATCAGAACATATGTATAATTATCCAAATAACATACACCAAAACTAATAATTACAACGAAATCAATTGAAATATGATATAGAAACAATTAAAATTTAAAAGACTAGGCGAGGCAATACTTTGCAGAAGGAATCAATTGTAGATGCTTCGGTTCTAGCATCTTTCCCAATTTGAGATTCATTCCTAATGAGAGAAAAAAGTTATTAAAGACTTAAGTTACTGATCGCCACTTTTCTAACCTTCTTTTTGCCAAGGAAGTGACGGATCTCGATGGCATCTTGTAGTGGTAGACCTTGGTGACACTGGTAATGAGGTTCTTGATGTGGTTGAGGGTGGTGCAAATGGTGGCGGACCAGTGGTGCTCTTGCGAGAGTTGATCCAAGCGTCGGTTAATGGTCTTCAAATGTGCCATCACCTTAGTTTCAAGAATTGTAGTGATGAAGAATAATAATATGTATCAATATTGTATCTACGCAAGGCATTTGTTACCTTGTAGACTTGAAGTTCATGTTTTTATTTTCTTTCAAAATCTAAATGTAAAAGTGTTGAACAATATGTCCTGGATGTTGCTGCGACTAGGTTTAGAAAAGTTATATATATATATATATATATATATCATTAACCCAATGGTCATGATTTATCATACTAATCTAACGGTGGATATCGAAAGTATTAAAAAATATAATATAATACAATATTAGGATCGGGCTACGGTTTTTAAAGGCTTAGCCCAAGTCCAACTTGAATTGAGGTCGGGCTTCAATTCTTCTACCCAAGCCCATCTTGAAGTGTAAAAAATGATGATAAAGCCCTAAATCTCGGGTTCAGTTTGGGTTTGGGTTGGGCTCGGGTTGGCCAACCTGAGTTGCACCCCTAGAATGAGGCACACACTATATTAATATAGAAATAGTTTGTCAATAGATATATATATTTTTTTAAAATCTTTTTTGAACATCACACGATTATGGATGTAAATGGGTGCACCCCCTTGGTGCGTTACGAGTATACTTTAATTTATCAAGAAAAATATCTCATCTCCCTTTGGAAGTGTTTTAGTTTACCATCATGATTGCAATTCCTATTGCTTCTTTAGCTATATTCTAAGTAGCATTGCCACGAACACGGGAGCTGCCCAAGATATTAGATGGATACACTAATTCAGAAAATCTGAAAATAATAAGACAAAAACAAGACGAGAACGTAATATATATATATATATATATATGTGTGTGTGTGTGTGTGTGTGTGTGTGTGTGTGTGTGTAGAAACTATAATATTAGACAAATATACAACTTTGGTTAAATTTATAAAATTTTTATACTCTGAATTAGATAATGTGGAGGATGAAACTTGAGAAATATATTTAAGATTATTGTATTATATAGGTTACTATTTTTATATTTGTGTACAATGTCAAATTTTCTTAGAGAGAGAGATTGAACAGTTCAGAATTTTATCATATTGTTTCTTAAAGCGTTGAACCTGACTCTTATTAAGATGTATATGTGATACATAGTCATGTATTGGGGATAATTTGAGATATCTGGACGAAGTTTTTGAAATAATGAAATTTAATTTCGAATTATGGATACATATACGATGTGTCTTGACACAAAGCTAGTTGTGTTTGCAAATTGGTGTTTGTCATGTATCCAACATGGACATGGCATCTTCATAGAAGTGTCTATACTTCCTAGCTAATAATATATCGATATAAAGATAAGTTAACTATAACCTAGCTAATAATATATTGATATAAAGATAAGTCAGCTAATAATGGCATTTTTTTGATAAATGAAGAATGTTCAATAGGAGGTATTACCCACATACTTGCAACTTGAAAGTAGGTACGGTGGTGAGCAAGCCCCAACAGGCTAATCAGTTGGAAAACCTGGTATCTGCAAAATTCATTTTTTTGTTGGTTAAGTTATGCACAAGAACTTTCAAAAAAAGGGGACAAATATGTTAAATTTTCCCTCACGGTAAAATCCAATAATACAAACCTCAACTATCCTATTTTGTAATTGAAATGAGGCTTTTTGGAATCGTACATTTTTTTGATGCTTGTCTCACTCGCATGCACGCATCCCTTCCACGTCATGAAAGTCCTTTGATGCTAAGGCACAACTGTCATCCACTGAAATCTTCTTTTACTTTTCAATGCAGAGCCTAGTGCAGTAAATGTAGTGATGAGATGAGGTATAGAAGATATTAATCTACATAACGATGTAGTACGAAATGATGAATTGTAACCTTTGTGTACACACAACATAATAGTTATTGTTATTATTTTATTTTTTTTGATAGTACATATACAACAATAATTTGTTATCGTCATTTTGCTGAACTAAATGAGTCAGCTATTTATATATATATATATATATACACACACACACACACACTATATCCAACAGTTTCCAAACTAAATAAAAAAAATCTTTTTTAGAGGGGGTAGCAAGCCCTTGGCCCTCTTCATTGGAAATATTCATCTCTCCCATTTATTTTTTTTTGAAAAATTATCTCTCATTTGATTTAAGAATTGAGTTCTCCAAAAACACCTTGTTGATGGTCCAAAATAAGGAGTACAAAGAGTGTTGTGACATGATATAGGTATCAACGTAGTGCTCGTGGCCTCCAAAAGGAGACACTACGTGGAGTCATGGCTCCATTAATAGTGCTTGAATCATAAATTATAGCCTGAATAGAAGGGATCATGTTTGAGATGTTAAGCTCCATATAATGGTTATAACCCATCGTGGCTTGAATGCTTAGGGCGACGAAGCCTGGCTAGTCACTTGAAGGTGCACTGTGCATAGCGCCTTGAACCAGGTGCACTGTGTTGTGATTCGCTCTGGGTCATATAAACCAGTGGTCCTCCACATTCTTGAGGTATATGGGTCTGATTGCAAGTGCCAAGTGACACCAAGAGCTTTTGAACTAGAGTTCACAATCTTGAGTCCAGAACTACCATTCTCTCTCATCTGGGCTACCTTACTCTCACTTGTGCCTAAACTCTTTTGCTGTTAGTATTACGTGTGTACCACTTGCTAGGATAAAGAAACCTTTCTCAAACACTTCCCATCCTCTCTTTCATGACTATGAATCCTCTCCAAAATTATCCATTGGAGCCCTGTTGTATCCATTGTTTCTAACTTCTGGTGATATAAATCTTGTGATTCCAGATTCTCATCACATGACTCGTCACATTCTCTTGTACCTTTGACTTGTCGCATTAGAGAACATTCTCGGAAGTTTCTTTTAACTTGAAAATCCTTCACCCAGTTGTCTTGCCACACATCATCCAACTAAAATCGTTAAGTCATTTTCTAGCATCAACACCAATACCTTTGAGAGTTTTAAGCCCTTCTCTACTCATTTTCCACATACTCCCATGCCAATAATTTTACTCCAGCAACTTGAGACACCTCTCTAAATTTCCAGCTGACTACTTGTCCTCAGTCATTTACTCTTTGAAACTTGTATTTCATAGGACTTAGTTCATATATATTAATGTGTGAATCCCTCAATCTTTTAAAGGGCAAAGAAAATTCCAATTCAGTTTGTGTTCAGGCTTATCCCTCTACATCTTCAAATGAAGTTTCTCCAATCCCTAATTTGAGTTTTACCAATGATGGGATAAGAAAAATGGGCATTAAGTAGGTGGGGAGGATCCTCATCTATTCAAGTCTCCCACCTTATTGTTGGAATTTCTGTTAAATCTCTTGCTTCAACAAGCCACCCCCCCCCAACAAAACAAAAAAAAAAGAAAAAAAAAAAAGGAGTTTTAGCTTGTTCTGGTTAAGTTTATCCTTAGTTTTGGAAATCGGCTTTGTGTGGAGAAGAAGAACACAGAGAAATTTCCATTGATCAACGACCTCCCAATATTTTTTCATAGGTTACCTCCCAACAAAAAGTTTTGTTGTCTATATAACAGTGACTTATACTTCCTGTAAACTCCATCCTGCCTCTTATTGAAAAAAAATCCTCCACCATCCCATTATGAATTTTCATGAAATCACGGTCATTGATTTTACAATCAACCTCATAAAGCTTTCTTAGAGATGAAGCTGGGTAGAAAGGGATCCTCATGCCACTGAGCTCTAGGGAAAACTAGGAGTTTTATTAGGTAATGCTTTGAAGGAAATTGGAAATATACAAGCAACAGTGCAACTTTAAAATCAATCCTTCTCAACTTTAGAAAAAGTATGCCTTATGTATTTGCAATTTTCTTGTAAATATTCCTTATACAAAACTAGTTTGTCTGAAATCAATAAAGTCCAGCACCTTTCCCTTTCTTTTGAAATTCAAAAGAAGGAAAAAAAAAGAACAAATGAAAGTGGAAATACTGTATAAACTTCTCCAAGATTCACAGCTCTTGAAAAATTGCTCCATCTCTTTCAGATATCACTCCCCACAATTATCAGTTTTAGGTAAAAAGCTGCTGTAGGCACTTCTCCATATCTCTCCATATAGGAACTTCATCCCCATCTCTCCATGTATCACCTATTCATCTTAGACACTTCTCCAAAAGCTGTAATTTCATATGAACTCAGAACTTTATCTCCATATATCCACGTAATCTTAATTCATCTCAGGCTTTTTCTCCTTAAAAAACCAGCTTTCTAGCAACTTCTTACTGCTAAATTAAGTGCTTTTGTAATAAATCCCTATCGGCATCCTAAATTGCTACTAAATTGTTCCTCCCATGGGCATTGACAATGCCATGTAGTTTTTTTTTCCCTCTTTCTTTGGATCCATCTCTAACTAAACTCTAATCTCGCTAACATTTAAAAATCCCCCTTCAGCTTCACACTCCTCCCCAATAAAATGTTCATGAAAGTGTGACTCAATTAATTTTGTGTTTAATTTTTCTTTTTTTTGTTTATCTTATCCAATATTTATCGCCTTCTTCTAATATCTTCTTATCTTTGTGAAAAACGGAACTTGACTAGATGAAGCTTTGAAGCAGTGGTGCCAGTCCCTAACTTCTGCTACAAACTTCCTTTATGAAGTCCTCATGAACTGTGATGGACATATCCTTTTTAAGCCTTTCCAATTCAGCATAAATGGATATTGACCTCCAGAGAGCACCATAACTTCATCCAAGAAAATGCCCCTCCCACTGTGGTAAAGATGAAATCTAAACCTTTAAGGACTTGAGACCTTTTTTTTGGGTCAAAGTAATACTAAGTACTAGAGCAAGCTCTGGGCCTCTGGCTATATTGGTTATTTTGCCATTAATGAGGCGCGTGAGCTGAGGCAATATAATTGTGTTTGTGTCTATACTCGTATATATTTATATGCATAATAAGTTGTATGTGCTTCTGTTGGATTACTTTCGACCACATTATAAATGGTTGGAGTACTGAATACATGCAGTTGGGTTTGAGAAATTATTTTTTTGGAATTATAAAAACTGTATTTTATATTTATTTGTGGTAATCTGGTACTTAAAAAAAATATTCTTTTGGACAAAAATTCTGTACATGCTTTTCTATTTCTTGTAGCACATAGTTCATAATAATAAGATCACAGTGCTTCCTCGTGGGAAATGATTATTGCAGTTGAATTCTGAAGTGTAAATACCCTTTTTTGGCTTGGTAGGAATTGTACGCCCCCCCCCCCCCCCCAAAAAAAAAAAAAAAAAAAAGAAAAAGAAAAAAGAAATTTTTTTCTTTGAATCATGTTATTTGCACAAAGTACTTGTTTATCTGCTTAAGCTTGTCTCTTTCCCTTTGAGAAAAGCGTTATAAATTTTTGTTGTCTATTTGATTATTTTCTCCTCGCTTGCTTAATTTCTTCGCTCCTTTTCACCTCATAAATTTGGGTTATACTTCAATTGATGGTCCTTATTATCAAGATTTGTATTTTTTGTGTTTTTATTTTTAGTATGATATTATTTTTTCGTTTATTATAATTTTATAGAAAGAATTGTTAACATTAATATTGATAGAATTTAATGTTATACTTTGTCTATATGTTAATTATTATTTTTTCTTTTTTTTTTTTCCTGCATAAATCTGAACCTGTTAATTCAATATAATTTTCTATGCCTTAATTTATTAGTTAAGAGAGTGAAGGCTGTGAGTACATCTGGTTGGTGGAAATATTCTTTGATTATTTTAATTTGTTTCTGGATGCAGTTCCTTTACTTTGGAAGGGGTTCGGAGATTGTTAGAGAAAGACTTGGGGTTAGATGCATATGCATTGGATGTGCACAAGAGATTTATTAGGCAATGTTTGTCGGAGGTACTTCTTTGGAATTCAAGAACTTTTGCAAGTCCAAAGAACTTCTGGTTTGCATAATTTTTTTTTTTTTTTGATAAGTAACTTCTGGTTTGCATAATGTGCAAATACAATATGTTCTATTGGGTAGAATGTCATATGAACATATTTTTTTCCTCCTTTGTTTCCACCATGAATTATGTTTTTTTAGAAGTAATTTCCTAATTGCTTAGTCTGAACTTTGTCAGATGGATGAAATATCGGTGCGGCACAGAATTTGATTGAATAGTACGACTCTTTGGTATAATCATAAAAAACATTTCATATGATTTATGTCCTCTTCAGATCTGTGTATAAAACCTAATTCATTTTATGAATTGTACAATTAAAGTGTGAACCTTCCATATTTTTTCCTATCTGCCATTTTTAAATAAACAGTATATACTTTCGGCATACTATCGAACTCTTGTTCTGGTAAAGGAAAAGTTTCCTGAAGTCAGTATGTACTTTCCTATCAACTGTATGCTTCATTCTGCAGATTCATCTGACTGGTTCACCTACTCATTTTCCTGAAGTCCTTTATGGTTTGAATAGATTTTGTATGTGGGAAGATAGTGGTTGATATATATTGATTTAAAAGAAAAAAGGTAAAAGATAAAGATGTGTCATGTTGTAACATTGAGAGGCACATGAAGGGCCCTGTTGGTGGGGTAGGTCACGGGTCATCAAGTAAAAAAGAAGAATAGAGATCAAGCTTTCTTTTGAGACTTGAAATGTTAAATAGACCTGTAGTTTGTGATGGTAAGGACTGGGAGAATACTTATCTGCATTGGCCTAACGTGACTATTTTGCTTATTTATTTTTTCTAAATTGTTTGTGATGGTTAGGACTGGGAGCATACTTACTTGCATTGGCCTAATGTGTCTCTTTGCATGTTTTTTTTTTCTTCTAAATTGATTGAGTTCCTTGATGTGTTGGCTTTCCATTTTGTTTTGGACAGAGCATTATGGGTGGCTTGGAGGATTTGTTTGGTAGATTTTGCCCTACCATAAGAGGCAATAGAATTTTAGCTGAAGCCAATTGAGCCGAACTTGGTATTTTGAAGACCCTTCAAAAAAGCTTGTTATCTAGAGCTTGAGCGAAGCTAATAGAAGTAGTTCATGCTTTGTAGTTTGTTCAAGTTGCGTCTTGCTGTGACAAAGATTTTCCATTTGTAAAAGAAATTTTAAACATGAGAGAGGTCATGAGAAAGGTTGAGGACTTATTTAGTAAGATTTAATTAATTAAACCTATATAAAATACCATTTATTCTATAGTATGTATTTATCTGTACATAGAAATGAATGCATTCATGAGAAGCACCTTTTAAGGACAAAAAGGGTGATAGTTGTCTGATTATTTGGGATAGAGTATGCAGACCCATTAGGCAAGCAGGGCTAGGAATAAAAAACTTGAGGATGTTTAGTTAGGCATTGCTGGGAAAGTGAGTAGATGTGGTGGTTTGACCGAGAGAGGGGTCTTTGTGGAGGAAACTAATTGAGAGGAAGTTTAGGTGGGGGGTGTGGGTGGGGTGGGGTGGGTGGACTTCATCAAAGGTGGATTCTCCCTATTGGGTGGGTCTATGAAAGGGCATTAGGAGAGAATGGGAGGAATTTGTAAAAAATATTGAGTTTGTTTTGGTACAGGTAATAGTGTAAGATTTTGGAGAATGGGATTGTTAGGGGGATTTTTTCAGTCTGGTCCTTTTATGGGATTTGGCCTGGATAAGGGATGATTTATTTCCTTCTTCGGGCATATGGAAGACAAAGGCTCCATTGAAAGTGAGTTATTATTATTTTTTTTTCGGTGGGCAGTGGTGTTGGAAGCCATCCCAACCATTGATAATATGAAAAGAAGAGGATTCTAGTTGGCAAACGTGTTGAATGTGTTATGATGAATAAGAGACAATGCATCGTCTATTTTTGCATTATTTGGTGGTGCGAGAGTTTTGGTCTCTGGTATTCTCTTTGTTTGCTATGCACTGGGTCATGCCAGGGAGGGTGATGGAGTTCAAATGTTGGAGAGGTCGACGGAAGTATAGAAGGGGTAAGGAAGTGTAGGTAACAACACCTCTTTGCCTTTTGTGGTGTGTGTAGCGGGACACAATGTGCTTTTGTGGTGAAGTGTTTGTCTATGTATTCTCCTTGTGTACATGGGCATGCCCCCTCGTTTTTGGTGCTTTTAATGATAAAAATTTATCTTTATCTTATAAAAGAAAATTTCTTATATTCATTTTTGCATGTATAAATGAATGCATTCATGAGAAGTACCGATTAAAGACAAAACAGGAGGTGCTCGGCTGATGATTTGGTTATGTTCAACAGAGATCAGTTATTGTACTTGGTAAAGATTGATATATTACAAGTTGAAGGCATTATGAGGACAGTGGGAAGGCTATAAAGCGTGTGGATTGGGATTGATAGGAGAAACACAATGGTCTATGTTTCATCTGGAAAACGGTATAGATTGATGCACACATGCTCCGGAGCCTTCATTTGTTGGCATCTATGAAGCACAGACACTTTATTTTGCCTTAGGTATCTGTGTCGGACACAGACACGTGCCTGACATGCGAAAAAAGAGTCTCATCTTTTTGAATTTCAGACACGTCCTGGACACGTCAAGGGACACATTTTTGGAAATTTTTTTTGAATTATTTTTGGGATTTTTTTAATTTTTTTTTCTCTTCTTCTCCACTGTTTTTTTTATACACACACAAATATATATAATAATTAACAAATTTGTTTTAAAATTTGTCTAAATGTTGATTGTTAAATAAAATTTTTAAATTTTTATTCATTGACTTTTTTATTTTAATATATTAATAATATTTACATGATTTACGTATTTTTATGTCAATTTTGATTGAAATAATATTAAAATTTTATTATATAGGTATATTAAAAATAAAAAAAAAATATTCAATGTGTCCTCAACGTATCCATGTCTTACTTTTTTGAAAAATGCTGTGTCCGTATCCGTGTTGTGTCGCGTCGTGTCTTGTCGTATCTGTGACCTGTGTCCGTATCCTTGCTTCTTAGGTTGGCATTTGTCATCTCTTGATCCGTCATTATTAATGTAAATCAAATTTCTATGTATAACTTCCTTCAGAAGGGTTTCTTGTGTTTGCCTTTTGAATTCCTTGATTAGTTGTAATTGCTAGGAGTTTTATAATAGATGAGTGCCATTTGCTTGTCAAATATCTTTACTATTTTCTTTTATGCAATATCTTGAGGCCCAGATCGTTCCTTGAACCAAAAAGCCACTGGGGTCCATTAGACATCCAGAATTGTTAAGATGTCCTAGACATCTAACAAAATATTAATTAATGATTAGTATTAAGAATGGGTTAAAATTACTTGAAAATTGTAAAAAAGCTCACAAAGTTCTTAACATTTCGATCGCCTTTCTAGCAACTTCCATTGATATCTATTGTAACATAACATCATAACAATGTTATAAGGTCATTGCTTAGATGTTCAAAAGTTTTGTTTTTGGTTCTATATCCTTTTTTTAATTAATTGTTGCTTCCTTCCTCTTCTCGTATGGATTTGGAGCACCTCTACCATAATGGGTAGCAACAAGTGGCTCTTCAAATTCCAAATTCTGATAGAATAAAACTAAGATTCATAATATCAGTGGAATTTACTAAATCAACTTATCTATCTAATTTTACCATATTCTTTATCTATCTAATTTTACCATATTCATTAAGTATGAAACCATGGAAACTAATTACATGCTGTGTAATTGTTTTACCCAAAATAGTGGAAGAAGATCATAGAATGATTTGTAATTGGTTTCTCAAAGGAAACAATGTTCCTAGAGCATTAAATTAAAATCAAAGTTAGAAATGTGAGATAAATTCAAGGTTCTAAACTCAAAATTATGATTGATCTAACATCATGTTGGTTTGTACTTTCAAAAGCTAACCAATATAATGATGATTATACATCAAATATGAAGAATCATTACAGATTTGGAAAATATCATTTTATTTATTTATTTCATTTCCCACAATTGTAATTTTGTGTGTATAGTGTGTGTGTGTGTGTGTGTGTGTGTTGATAAGTAGGCATAGTGTGTGTTTGTGTGTGATGATAAGTAAGCATAGAATCATATCACACTCTCCACGAATTACCATTTGAAAATCTGAAGAAAAGTAGAAGTAAATGAAACCTTGCTGGAAAAAAAATCTTGCCTTTGTCACACAATACCAAGAGAGGAGGGAGGGAGGTATATGTCAAGGACAGCCCAATAGTAGACTGAAACAAGCAGGCATATCTAGGTCTTGAAATTGGGTATTAGTCTCAATTGGGCATAGTCAAGGTTATAACCCCCAACACTTCTCGACAGGTGTTTTCATAGGCCCTCACAGCTTGTGTAAATGGGATTAAGTCGAAAACCTCTATGCCAAGGCATCTACTAGTTCTTAGAGGGCAAACATTTAGAGTGGAATCATTTTTTTTTTCCTCTTCCCTTGGGTGTCCACGGTGATGTGAGGGGCATTGACATTGTCGGGTCCTCCAACCCAACACATGTATTTATGTATACCTATATTCGGCATCTTCCAAGTACATAAGGAGCGTGGTATACTATAAATTTGTGCCACATACCTATTTTAATAACATGATTGAATAAATAAAAGAGAAAGCATGAAAACACATAAAAAGAATTAGGGGGATATTATGTTAAATTCAATAAACTAAGTATGTTAGCCTCCACTAATTACATATTAAGCATATAATTATTAATTATTAGCTTAATTTAATTAGAGAAAAACTCTGAGACACATACTGTTGTTCCAGGCATGACTAGTGATATGTCCTTGTTTTAACATGTAGAATATCATAAAGATGGGACTGTCACATTTGGTGATGGGAGTAGCCGAGTAGGTTTAGTGTTTTAGAAAAATGAACAATTTAAATCAATGGTTTTCCTAAGCTGGATAACATACTCTATGTTGACGGATTAAAAGCCAATCTCATTAACATCAGGTTTGGTTTATAATGATAAGGGTAAGTGTGTATTGCAAGGGTTTATAACTCCCTTCAGAAGGGTTTCTTGCGTTTCCCTTTTGAATTCCTTGATTAGTTGTAAGTGCTAGGACTTTTATAATAGATGAGTGCCATTTGCTTGTCAAATATCTTTACTATTTTCTTTTATGCAATATCTTGAGGCCCAGATAGTTCCTTGAACCAAAAAGCCACTGGGATCCATTAGACAACCAGAATCGTTAAGATGTCCTAGACATCCAAAAAAACATTAATTAATACTTAGTATTAATACTGGGTTAAATTAAAAATTATAAAAAAGTTCACAAAGTTCTTAAAAATTTTGAATACCTTTCTAGCAACTTCCATTGATATCTATTGTAACATAACATCGCAGCAATGTTATAAGGTCGCTGTTTAGATGTTCAAAAGTTTTGTTTTTGGTCCTGTATCTTTTTTATTTTTTTTTAATTGTTGTCCCCTTCGGAGCACCTCTACCATAATGGGTTAGCAACAAAGTGGCTCTTCAAATTTCAAATTCTGATAGAATAAAACTAAGATTATAATATCAGTGGAATTCTGTGGCATTTACTAAGTATGAAACCATGGAAACTAATTACATGCTGTGTAATTGATTTACCCAAAAAGGTGGAGGCGGATCATGTACAGATGTGTAATTGATTTCTCAAAGGAAACAATGTTCCTAGAGCATTAAATTAAAATTACAGCTAGAAATGTGAGATAAATCCTAGATTCTACATTCTAAATTATGATTGATCTAACATCATATTGGTTTTTACTTTCAAAAGCTAACCAATATAATGATGATTAGACATCAAATATGAAGAATCATTACATATTTTGGAAAATATCATTTTATTTATTTATTTCATTTCCCACAATTTTAATTTTGTCGACAATCATTATATATATCATTTTATTACGCACTCCTTATTTATCATGTCACACTCCACAAATTACAAATTTGAAAATCGAAAGAAAAGTAGAAGTAAATGAAACCTTACTGGAAGTCACACAATATATACATACCGAGAGAGGAGGGAGGGAGGTATTATATCATAGGAATAAAATGTCTTACTGTTGCTAGGCTAATGGCTGCTTTCTATAAAATCATCAGCGTGGGGAGGTTGAGAATTGGCGTATATGCTTTGCTAGAAAATAACAGGCCGATGCGTATGGAAGTGGCATCCAAGCAGAACGGCTGAGATAATAGAGTTTGAGATTGTGGAGAGCTGTAACAGATTTTATATAAAATAAAACATGACTGGTTTTGTAAATTTATTAATGTTGAATTAGCCACGGGCCGGAATGAATCTTTAAGAAAACTTTGGCTTTTTAAGTCAATGGTTTTGGTGTGTTCTAAAATGTCAGGCTAACCTGGTGACAGTTTGAGTGCCTGTTTTGGTTTGATTCTCTGGCAACGGCTCTTAAGCTCCACATATTCCAAAATAGTATATAAAAGGGAGTGTCATCATTTCATGAAAATTGTATTTAGATTTCATGTTAGATAGTCTATGTAAAAGTACTTAGATACATGGTGTCGTAGGATATTGTAGTGATTGGGCAGAGGTCCTTGTCTTCTCAAAGCAACAATTGCATCCTAAGATATTGCACAGATGAGATCAGTTTTTTAAAAGTAACTCCTTGAATGATTTACATACATTTTTTTGGATGAATTGAATGATTTGTGTAGATCAATTTATATGGAGGGGCCATTTTAGTAGCTCGAGTTCCTTCCATTACCTTTTTTTTTCTTTTCTAGTTTGACTTCCAAAATGGTGATCTTAATAACTCACACAAGTATCAACTTTAGCATGCATGTTGATTGTTAGAATTGGCAAATCATAGAAGATAGGGATCGTTTAACACATTAAAGGAACTAGCAATCACCCCGTCTGGTTTGCTTGACCTTAAATTGATTCTATTGGAACCAATCATATGGTAGATTCTATTTAGAAGATTAAGTGTTCCAAAATTGACCTTAAATTGATTAGTTTTACTATCCAATCTCAATTGAAGAATTGAACAGTCATATCTGAGTCTTTAATACATAATTTTTGCTTTTGGCAAATAAAAAAGGGTAAAACCTAAAAGCAGAAAAACATGGGGGCTGGTTAGTCATCTACACTAATAAAAGCTCACCTGCATATTTTTTGTTTTTTTGATGGGCAAGTGTTTTTTGGGGTGGGAGTTGAACCTAGGACCTTGGGGGAAAAGACTGCCTGCATATATTATGTAAGATGTGAAAGAAAACAATAAAATGGGCTAGTTTGGAAATGAAATATGGAAAGAATACAAATAAAAACACTAAATTGTATATTATTATAACAATTATACTGTTATATTGGTTAAGATATCATAGAATTTGAATGACGTTAAAAATATTAAATTGACGTCAACTATATCCCCTAGCCTTCCAAGCTAACAATCACAGAATAAATTCTGTCCACTCCCTTTTTTTTCCTCTTATTCTTCTTTGTTGTGGTAATTTTTTGGGTTCTCTTTTCTTTTTCAGTTGAAGGATTTCTCATTCTTCTTCTTTGTATTCTTCATTTTCCCTTCTCCCATAACATTCCAGTTGTTTTCTTATCCCAAAAAATGACAAAAAAGAAAAATTATTATTTCATGTGTTAATTTTTTTATTGTAGACGGTCATGATTGAATGGAGACAAAGGCTATCATGGGATGTTTGGCTATATTGCTTGGGCTGTCAAGACTCCAGAAAACATCACATAATAATAAATCACCTGAAATGATGAACCACAAAAAAAAAATTCCTTCAACCGACATTATAAGATAGGATGGTAAAAATAATATAAACAAACTTGCTTGCAGCACTTGTCTACCATATCTAGCAATAATTTACTACTGCATTTTCTGCTACGTTTCTTGCAGCAGTTTATGTTGCTTTGACATTAAACATTAACTTTTTAAGCTCTAATGCATCAGCCAAGAAACGAACATATTTTGTATTCAGATTAGTGGACTTAATTTGGAAACAAAGCTGATACAGCTACTTTTTGTTGAGAGAACTGATTAAATGCAAAATAAGTTTGTCATTTAACCTGGGTTGGATCATTTTATCTGAAAGCCTGCATAGTAATAATTTTGATATTCATGTTGCATACATATAATTTAGGTTTGTTCTCTGTTTGGAGTTGTGTAGTTGAAGCCTAAGCTGTAACCAGCTTGACTTCTTTACCATTTTCCCATTGGCCAAGTAGTTATTGAAGGGTAAAAGAATCCAACCCAAACCGACTTCTTTTTGGGCGTTGTCAGTCAGGAATTAGTTTGTACAACCCAAGTTTAATCCCTGCTTCTTTGTAGATGGACCCTGGGAAGATTGAACATCATCTATTATTATTCCATGGTTTAGTTATCTTCTAACTGCTTTCAATAGATCTCTCGATAGGAGGTTTATTTGGTGTCATGAAATTTTGGAGCAGATAATGTTTTAATCGGTTCCACTGATGGACTATAAATGCTAATAATCTAGAATTTATGATGAGTTTTCAATTACTAGGGGAAGAAGATTAATGGCAGCTTGGCGAGCAGCCCATTATGTTTGTGGTGGTGCTTGTAGCAAGAGAGGAATTGAAGATTCTTCGATGGGGTGGAGTCTAGTCTATTGAGTTCTATGTGTGTGGATTACTGGGAATTTCTTTCTGTTAATAGATTCTTTTGTAGATTTTGTCTGATATGAAGGTTTACTTTATAGTTGGTACAGAAGATATATTTTTTGTTACTTCTGGTATGAAGTTTATTGTTTATCATTTTTTTAGTTAACTAGGAATTCTTTGATTAGTAGCTCTTTGAATATCTTCTATGCATGTAGGTTTTGGGCCTCTTGGCCAAAATGAAATGTGTCCTGTGGCTTACTGGTAATTCTTTTCTGTTTATTTTTTCAGTTAACTAGGAATTCTGATATGAAGGTTTACTTTATAGTTGGTATAGAAGATATATTTTTTGTTACTTCTGGTATGAAGATTGTTGTTTATCATTTTTTTAGTTAACTAGGAATCCTTTGATTAGTAGCTCTTTGAATCTTTGAATATCTTCTATGCATGTATGTTTTGAGCCTCTTGGCCAAAACAAGAAGGATTCTAGTTGCGCAAGGATCTTAATGAAATAAATCTTCCATCTCTGCTACATCCTCCCCTTAGATCTTCCAATCTAATTGCAATTTCCAATCCTTCTATATATATTTGTCAATTTGAACTCAAATCCCTTCATTTCTAGTGTAAGTCCATCCATCCAAATGCAATTCGAGGAAATTTGTAGGCAAAACCGAAAGATGATGGGAGATCTTATACATGCTCACCTTAAATTTTTCTTTTCTTTTTTCTACTGCTTTTGAAGCCTTTTTCTCAATAATAATTCACAATTTTTTCTTATAAATTTCTTTAATCATTTGTTAATTTTATGCTTTGATTTATTATACAAATTTTCTAATGTTTCATTTAATTTTGTTAAATATACTTTGCGATTTTCTCTTTGATCTTTCCTGTTGTTTTCAATTTACATCTGGCTTATTATTTCCCATCCTGTGGTATATTTGACCATAATTCTTTTTTCCATTTCACTTCTTGTTCCCTGCATCTGCTTCACTTTCTAACTATGTGACCTATCTAGGAGTTTAACTTCATTTATATGGATTTGAGACACCGATAAGTGTCTTTTTGTGCTTCAATAAAGAAACTCTTTGTTCTTTTCAATTGGGTGTCAAAGTTGGTTCATTCTTGAACTTGCAAAATACTTTTCCTCACACCTTTTTTAATAGGACTTGTCCTTAGTTTTATTTATAGGATGTGATATTTTATCGGACTAGGAAATAAATTTATTATTCTATAATGGATTGTGATTTGTTAACATTTATTTTCCTTTTATCTTGATGTATCTAACCATCATGGTTTTGAATTATTCTTACTCATGAGTTGGTATTAATAAACATTAAGTATTTTGTACCTGTCACTAGACTAATGTTCAATTGACTACATTAGTTGGGTTGATGAAATCTTCCACGACACTGATCGTTTAGCTCGGTGAGAACTGGGAGAAATGTGAGAAAGGTGTGGAGGTTAGCTCCTCTTTGTCTGTTTTGGTGCCTTTGGCGGGATAGGAACACTAGGATTTTTGAGGGGGTAGAAACGCCCCTTAGAAGGTTTAAAGATAGTTTATTACAAATGTTGTAATCTTGGGTTAAAAGAGTTGTACTCTTTTTTTTTTTAGATACCTTTGTTGACATTATGGGAGGATTGAGACTAATTTTTGTGTAGTCCTCTTCCTTTGTATACAGGTTAGCCCCTTTACCAGTTTTTGTCAATATAATTTTACTATCTAAAAAAAGTATTTGTACTTGTCATGTATGTTCTTTAAGGAGTGTAGTTTTTTTGTTGAGTTGGCTTTGCAAGGGATTCCAATTATAGATTTTTTAGGTATCCCTTACTGCCTTTAGGTCTGTTTCTTCTACATTATGCTCGAGCACATTTATGAATAGAAGGTTAATCAGGTGATCTCTACACGAGCGGAACTTTTTCTAATTTGGCTTACTTGTGAATCTAGAGATGTCTCTCACGAGTCACAACCCAATCAGGCTGATATTAGTTTTGTGTGCTCGAATCTCTGCTTGGCTCACTTTTAATATTAGATTGATAGATGCCTAAAGCCGAAAATTTATTAGCCTGTGGGAATGAGGCCCCAAATATGAAGTCTGCAAAGTAATCTATGGTGTTAAGCGGACCTGGGCATGCTGTGCTTAAGTTCAATCTTGTTATGATGAACGAGCTTGCCTTTAGACTTGGGTTTGTTTCAGGGCCATATAATTGACCCCAGGCTTCACGTAGGCAGTTGGGCTGTTTCATTTGTTGACAACCCTAGTTAGTATGTGATTGTGTTTTCATTTCTCCCTTTCTTATTATGAGAAAATAAACCCAAGGGTGCACAAGTACATAGTGATCAAGAAGTTAGGAATGTAAGTAGTCTTCATCTTTCACGTGGTAGCGTCTTGTTCATATTCATTTGGTCTTGGGAGCAATATGGTTGACTCCTCATGCTCGACTCCTTATTTCTTGTTGTTGTTGTTGGTATTATTATAGTTATTATTAGAGTTTGTCGAATGCGTATCGGAAGGCCTATCATTTTTTAAAAATAGTGTAAGATACGCACTATTTTTTTATTTTATATATATATATATATATATATATAGAGAGAGAGAGAGAGAGAGAGAGAGAGAGAGAGAGAGAGAGAGAGAGAGAGAGAATATTTGAAGTGATATAAATAACATTTCAACTGACTTGTCAAAAAAAAAAAATTAAACATATAAATTATTGTTATTATTCATATGGCAACTGTTAAGATCAAAGTGGTACCAAGTAAGAAATTCGTTTTTTGATAGTAAGAGTTAAAAAAATGGGGTTACATTTAAAAAATTCAATGTTAAAGGATTTACTAATAAATTTATATTTGCCCAGTCCAAGCTAACCCAACCCAACGTAGGGGCCACTTTTACATGTTTTACCCAACCTTTCCATGCCACCTCATCAGTAGTCACTTTGTTCTTTAATTCATATACACACCTTGTCCCTATTTGTTTACTGGAAGCAGAGGTTAAAAGAGAGGACGAGTAACCATTGAGATTGGGACAGATATCGAACATGAGGAGATTGATAGGGCCAAGATTGAGATACAGAGAGTGAGAGGCTGAGATATCAAAGAGAAGAATGATATTGGTAGGGCTTCCGCTTCACTGTGTGCTGCGATTAGGCCTTTGAATATGAGGATCGCAGTTGTGCATGTTGCGATTAGGGCTTTGAAGAAGAAGAAATCGAACCTGTAAAAGAAGAAAAAGAACCTGTTTCAAAAGAAAAAAAAAGATTTTCGTTTCAGTTTATATTAGCAAAAAAGAAAAAGAGAGTAGATTCTGTGAATTGCATGTATCGAACGATACGAGAGATAAAAACGTATCACACGATACACCAATTGTATTGCATTATAGGGTGTAAAACGATACAAATGTACGAGTTGTATCACTATCATCTTGTATCGAAATGTATCATTCGATACCAACAACCATGGTTGTTGCTATAGAAGTAGAAGGGTGTAAGAGAGGGAGAGTAAAGAAAGAAAAAAAGAAAACATACAAGAGCTGCAGAAATGGAAAAGGGAAGGAGCTACTCAGGACAAACCGTACTAGATTAAATAATCTCCTTTGTTTTTGCTAAGTAATACTAATCCAAATGTGAAGAGTTGTGGCTCCCCTAGGCAACTGATGTATACTTCCTTTCATGAGGTATGCATATTTAGTCTTGTACCCTCTTTGTCTAGACTTTTCCCTATTCTAGGATCATTTTGTAAGGTTACACCTTGGTTGTTCGAGTTCAAATTGCAAATCTAATTGGGTAGGTAGGTTTTTCTTTGTGGCAACTGGTTTTCACCAAGGTTTGGTCTCTTGCTGCTGAATGGCCTTCCAGAAGATTGGCATCAACGAATAGATGTTTGATGTCGGATTAAGGGTTAGTCATAAAATAATCTGAAAACCTTTTGAACACAATTTGAACCGTAGATAAGGCTGTGATTAAGTACTTGTTTTGGCTTGTTTTATTTACAGTCCTAACATGAAGCTGACCCTCAATGGTTGGGGATAAGGCTTCCTTGTTTTGGCTTTGGTATGAGTTCATCTTGCTGTACTGCATTGATCATATGACCTAGTAGACATACACTTAGCCTCCCTATTTAATTGATTTAATTTTTGCAACTCGTGGACTAAACAAATGAGTGTATTTTGAGATGTGGAATAGGAGAACAGCTGGCATTGTTGACGATAATTTTGATCAAGAATAGGCTTTATGCTTGGACATATTCTTTTTTCAATCAGCTGTATGTTGTGGAGAAAAATTGTTATTGATGATTTGAGGCTTATAACCTTTAATAAGATGGACAATACTTTGTCATTTTATTTAAGCACGGGTTTTTAATTGTTCACACGATGTAGGTTTTCTAATTAAAAATTGTTGAGGCACTTGTTATGTGGCTTTTGAAAGTCGTGAGCAAGTAGCAACTGACATAGCCTATGCATTGATTTCAAGTAATATACTGTGAAAGATTTGCTATTATCATAAACAGGTTGTATGCACGAGCGAACTGCTATGTCAAGTCACACCTCTATATTGTAGGAAAATGTTGTCATTGATGATTTGACGGTTATATTCATTATTTGAGATGACCATGTTTTAATGCAAAGCTATGCAGATGATTGAATTTAGTAGAAACACTTATTCATTAATCATTGTACCATCTGTAAATTAAATTTACTGGTGTCTGGAAGTCATTTAGGAACAATGATTCTCTCTATAGATTTAGACTATGAAGCATGGACACTATTTTGGCTCAGGTGTCCGTGTCGGACACCGACACTCTCGGACATTTTCCGGACACGTGTTGGATACTTAAATCATGGATATTGATAATTAAATGAATTTGTTCTTATATTTTTATTTAATAGCTTTTAATATCTTAATAATATTTTTGTGATTTGTGTGTTTTTATACCAATTTTAATTGCAATAACATTAGGTTTTTATTATATGGTCATATAAAAAATATAAAAATTCATAGATATTCAATGTTTCCCTGACTTGTCCGTATCCTACTTTTTTGAGAAATAACGTGTTTGCGTGTTGTGTCGTGTTTGTGTCCCGTGTCCGTATCCGTGCTTCTTAGGATTTAGACAATGGGCTGGAAATAAATTTGAGGATTTGTGCAGCCTGTTTGCCATTGTGGTGTGTAATGTTAAAAGATTTCTGTTAATAAGAATTCTATGCCAATTATTATTGCTTGCTTTTTACTACTGGTCACACTGGGCATATCATTCAGCCTTTTTGTTCAATATTTTGATGCTTCTGAACTTGGAGGCTAGTTACTCTTTTATAGTTTTGATAGTTAATAATTGGTTTTATCTTGAGTTCATCATGTTTATGGAATTACAAGTGATTTAATTAATGTATATCCCCTGTTCTAAATGCTAGTGTTTGGAAGGTGCTAGTGATGGCAATGTCTCCAAGAAATCGGGGGATGCAGTGGAAAAAAAAGTCTCTTCAACTAAAGGAGAAGTGGCAGAGTCACGTGAAAATCATCCAACAAAGAATAATGTAACGGAACCTTGCTCTGAAGATGAGGAGAAAATGGAAGATTCTCCTGTAATGGGTCTTCTAGTAGGACATAAAAATACAAAATCAGAGACTAAGGAAACTCAAGGCACTGAAAAGAAAGAAGTTCCAAGTGAGATCACAATTAAAAAGGCCATTAGAAAAAGAGCTACTTATTTCAGAGCTAATTCAGAGTATGTTACATCATTCTTTTGAGTTGGTTATCAGTCTGTCATAGTATTATTACTATCGTTCATTTGTATTACTGCTATTTGTGTTCTTCTTCTTTTTGTTGTTGCTGCAGCTGCTTTTGTTGTAATTCTACACTAGTCCATATTCGTCTTATTTTTTAATCATGTTTTTATTTCTAGTGCTTCTGATATAATTTTCCATATGAACTATACCAGTCTTCATACCTCCCGTGTTTCAGGTAATTGAAACATGAAGTCTTCACTTGTTTTTTTTTCTCCCCCTCTCTCTCCAGGAAGATTTCTATGGCTGGAGTTCGTCGACTTTTGGAAGAAGATCTTGAACTTGATAAAAATTCCCTTGATCCGTTTAAGAAGTTCGTAAGTGAGCAATTAGAGGAGGTGAGATAACTTGTTCAAGAAGCGTCATTCAACTTCTGGAAGTAGCACATCAATAACCTCCGTGGTCGTTTGTTCTGTTATCTATCAGGTATTAAAATCTCCTAAAGCTTCTGAATCTGCAAGCAGTGTTAAGAAGAGAAGTTCTGAGAAAAATTCTCACACCAAAAATGTCAGCCCCAAAGTAAGTTATGATTCTGCAGATAGTGAAATTGAGGAGGCAGATGATGAAGTAAAATCAAAAAAGAATGTTGTTTCAAAGGGGAAAAATCAGAAATCTGAAGTGCTCAAAAAACGTAAAAGACCTTCAAAAGAGGTCTTGGTGTCTAGCAAGAAACCGAACAAACTTGCAGAAACAACATCAGATGAAAATAGTGATGGAGAAGATGGTGGAGATGTATCTGAAGATGGTCAATCTGATTCCCCTGATGAAAAACCTGTGAAGGTTGTACCGTTATTCTCTCTCAAGTCCTAAAATATTTACCAAGTCCAATTTTGTTTTGTTGAATGACATCTTCATGAAATGCAGAAAAGAGAAATATCAGCTCCTGCATATGGTAAAAAAGTGGAAAGTCTAAAATCAATCATCAAATCTTGTGGGATGAGGTTTTTTTTCTTTGACTTTCTATTGTTGAGCCTGGATCTTTGTTAATGTTGATTTCCTAAATTGTTTATTTCTTTTGCAGCGTTCCTCCGTCAGTTTACAGGAGAGCCAAGCAGGCCCCTGAGAATAAACGCGAGGCCTTCCTAATAAAGGAGCTAGCGGAAATACTCTCACGAGAAGGGTTATCTACAAATCCTACTGAAAAAGGTTATAATTACAATCTGAGATCTTTCTTATGCTTGGCAGTGTTCCATTGTATATAAGTTGTGAATTGTCACTTGGAAAAATTAGTGTGATAATTCTGTTTTAGGTAGTTTCACCTGTGGAGAGAACCTTGAATTATTTGGTGAGTAGTAGGACCTCTCTAGATCTTCCTGAACTTTTACTCATCTGAGCCTAGTGACAAAAGGGGGGAAAAAGAAAGCATTTCACTCCAGCATTTGAAACTGTGTCTGAAATTGTTCTACCATGACCTGAAACAGAGTTGAGATACTGGGTTAACAGTTCAATAAATTTTCTTTTAAAGAACAATGTCTATATGACGGTTAAAAGGCACAGATTCACTTATCCACAAAAAGAAAACTCACAGGCCACATCTACAGAAATGATTCTTACATGACCCGAAACAGAGTTCTTTTAAAGAACAACTTCTATATCACGGTTAAAAGGCACAGATTTGCTTATCCACAAAAGAAAACCCAATGTTAACGTCAATGCGGAAAATATAGGGTAAATAACTAGTTAATATCTGAGGTAATTCCTTAGAGTGGCTTGTTTATTTGTGATAGAATGCAAATCGAGATTTTTAAGACGTGCACACAAAAAGACCATGATAGCATTGATGAGAAGATACAAGTTAATGCAACTTGAAAATGGGGGAGAATTGTGGAAAAATTGTGTTAGAGCTACTAAAGAGTTATAAGATCTCATATTGAATGATGAAATGATGTTTACTGGGAAAGACTTATTAGAATTGTTGTCAGATAAAATACTTGGGGATGGGGTACCATGAATAAGTGAATAAAGGGGCTACATTGTGTTAAAGTACCATATAAGGTGTTTTCTAGTCTGAACATTAGCTTGTGGAGCACAGCAAATTGCACTTTTGAGACTAATGATAAAACATCAATTTTGAAGACTAGGTAGTATGTCAAATTAATCATTGCTGAACTTGCTTTGTGTTGTTGGAGGTCCTTGCTGGGCTAGAAGCCAAGCCCCTTTCTAAGAAGCACGAACACGGTTACGACATGACACAGACATGCGAAGCAAGACACAGATACTATAGGGACATGAAAACTATATATATATATATATTATATTTAATATTTTTTATGATCATATAATCAAAACCTAACATTATTTCAATTAAAATTGACATAAAAACATAAATCACCAAAATATTATTAAGATATTAAAATAACAAAATTATTAAATAAAAATTTAAGAACTTTATTTAATTATCAACATCTATGATTTAAGTTTTAAAATGAATTTAGGAGGACAAAAATCTAAAAAAAAAAAAGGAAAAAAAAACGTGTATTAACATGTCTTAACGTGTCTAAAATCCAGAAAAAATAAAAATTTTGGACACTTTTGTTCGCGTGTCCAGAAAGTGTATGAGAGTGTCAGTGTTTGACATAGACTCGTGAACCAAAATAGAGTGTCCGTGCTTTATAGGTCACTTTTACACGTCAGATAGAGCTTGCAATGAAAAGAGTTCTAGAAGAAACCCCATCCAGATGAAGATGGGGCAAACCAGAGTGAAGGGTTACAATTTAGGCGGTTCGAAGTGACTAATAATCCGACCTAGAATGGAACCTCGGGCAAGGTCTTGTGGTGCGCACCAAAAAAGGAGTTTTCTTAGGGAACAAGTTATGGCTTCTGAAGTTAGATTAGCATTATGCTTATCTTGGGGATACGGGCCTTTCCGCTATTTGTAAAGGGTTAGCCCCCATAATCCTGGACATGTATTGAGGGCCCGAACCCTCTTGTTTCCTTGGTGGGCTGTCACCTCAAGACCATATGACGTATGCATGTGTCATCATGTTGATTTTTTCTTCCGGAACTGCTCAAGAACCTACTGGCTTGGCCAATTGACACAGACCCTTATACGTTCTCTTTCCTTGAATTAGACTGGTTCAAAATTCTTCATCATTCTTTCTTTGGCATTGATTCAGTAGTTGATCGTGTGTTGTTGTCAGTATCTTATGGTACATGATAAGATACATACAAATATGTTGTGTTTTAGAGGCAAATTGATATGTGATGTAAAATAGCTTTCAGGCAAGCTTGAAATTATGCTTTGCTTTTGCTGGGGTTTGTTATTGAAAGCTTATAGGGTGAAGGCTTAAGAGGTGAAAGGAAGGTTGTAGGGCTTGGGAATTGAAAAGTTGTGAAATTGGCTTGACTTAGAAAGTGAGAAATTGAAGAAGTGGTGGTGGTGGGGGTAAGTATATTCACTTGGCTGAGGGAATGATACTAAATTCCCTTGGAAGTGTATTTGAAGGGTCAAGGTGTCTCAAAAGTTTCGAAGGCTCTGTTTGGATTGTGATTCAGAAACAATTTTTAAATTTTTTTTATAAAATATATTCAAAATTTTGTAATTAATTTTTTAAAAATTGTGAAAATATATTTGGATATGATAATATAAATTTTAAAAAATTAAAAAAAATATATTTTGAAATGCGAATTCTGCGTTTTAAAATTAGAAAACTGTTTTTGAAAACAAAAACAAACGGAGCCGTTTTTTTGTTTTTGTTTTTTGTTTGGATAGTTGTGTTGGTGGCCAATGGCCATTTTGGCTATGGATAACTTGAAGAGGCAGGATAAATGCTCCCTAGTTGGTTCTATATGTGTAAAAATGTAGGAGAGGATATGAATCATCTTCTGATTATTGCTCGGTAGCCAGATAATTGTGGAGTACATTGTTTTCTAATTTTAGGGTATATTAGGTCATGTCTTGGTTAGTGAAGGAGCTGTTTGATATCAAGGTTGTTAAAATTATTGTCTTACATTGGATTACTGGGGGTAGCCACCTCCCTTGAAACACATCCACCCCTAGTACAATTGTACTTATGCTCCACCACTCTACTTCACAAAGAATTCTTTTCCATAACAAACCTCGATAGGCACTTACCTGGTAAAAGCTTGGTTAAACACCCCATGCTTCTTTATGCCAGGGTCCCCATTTTAATTGGATAATTCACAATGCACTTCCTTCCACTCCATAAGATGTTATTGTTTCTCATCCACAAGGTAGGTGGCTAAAATTCTAGACAACAATTAATTAAGTTTTTAGGTATTAATCTACGGGCTAAAGGGTAAGAGAACAGGTTAAGGTTAATTTAGCCTTTTTCTCTATTTCCTATTCCTGCCTCAGTTGCAAACAGGTGGATAAGCTTCGAAGGTACTTTATGTGGGGAGGGATTGGGGATGAGTTCAAGTAACATCTAGTGGAGTGGGAGGTGTGCTGCCTATTCAGGAGGAGGGATTGGGTGTGTGGGACTCCGGTGGTTCAATAAGGCTCTCTTGGGAGTGGAAATATGGGCTGGAGAGAGAGAGACAGAGAGTCTATGGAGAAAGGTGATGTAGAAGAAATATGGGTTTCAAAATGGTAATTGGGTCTTGTTTCGGGATAGGAAATTTATCATCCGTCAGAAAATGATTTCACTAATGAGGTGAGATCTTCTTATGGATTGAGTGTTTGGAGAAGCATTAGAGGCAATTGGGATGAGTTCTCCAAGCACATAACATGGAGGGTCAGTGATGGTAGCAGGATTAGGTTTTGTCTTGATCCTTGGAGTGATAGCGGCAGTCTTCAGATAGCTTTCCCTGGAGGAATTTTGGTTTGAGACATCAGCATTAAGAGACAATTGAATGACTAGGAGTTGGAGGAAGTCATGGGGTTGTATAGCATGTTGTACAAACAAAACATGCCGGAAAGGGGGGTAGACACCTGGTATTGTGAGGATAAGGGTGGAGAGTTTGGGGTGAAGTCTTTCTATTCGATTATGAAGATGGAGAGGATGCAGGGATTCCCGTGGGAGGCTATTTGGAAATCTGAGGCCCCATAAAGGGGGCATTTTTTGCTTGGACCGTTGAATTGGAGAGGATCCTAACCTGCGACAATCTTTGAAAGAAATGACATATTATTGTTAATATATGTTTATGCAAAGCATACGAAGAGTCAGTCAATCATCTCTTGATCCATTGCTTGGCAACCATAGTGATTTGGAAGCTCATGATAGATTTGTTTGGAATACATTGAGTTATGCCTCAGTCAATTTCGGAGGTTTTGGCTTCATGTAGAGGAAGCCCAATTCAGAGGAAGGCTAGACCAGCTTGGCAAGCAACACCATTATGCATTTTGTGGACTGTGTGGAGAAAGAGAAAAAGGAGATTTTTTGAGGGAATTGAACCCCCTTTATGGAATGTAAAATTAATTGTGTTGAGCACCCTGTTTTTTTCTCTATCTGGGGGCTCAAATTTGTCGATAGATAGGCTCAATTCTTTATTGAGCACTATGGTTGTCTAATGGTTTTTGTATATGGGTGCATCCCTTGGAGCCTTTTGTATATAAAATCATTAATTGTCAGATAAAAGATATGGTAGGGTTTTGGTGCTGAGTAGGGGTTGAAATGGTGCTGCAAGCAGCATGAGAATAGGAATTAGCAATAGCAGAGGAATAAATCTAGGAATCTCATCTAATTTTCTTAAGTTTCACCCTTGCAATGCTTATACCATACAAACGTAATCTCAATTCTCATAATTCAACTATTTCGAAAAAGAAATTATATATATATGTGTGTGTGTGTGTGTGTGTGTGTGTGTGTGTGTGTTACCAGCCATACTTATTTAGAAAATATTTACAGTTGTAGGGTTATTTCTAATTTAATTAGGATTGACATTGACCCCAAAATAGGAAACTTAGAAACTTTGATTAATCAAAATTATTACAAACTAATCAGGACTTCATATAAAAACCTAAATAACAGACCACAATTAGAACACATGTTTAGAAAATCTAGAAATTGCTAAGATATCCTTCACTCCTAAAACTTCATAAAATAAAACTGAATCTGACTGACAATGTATGAATGTACCAACTTAAAATAAAATAAATAAAATAAAGATTCAAATTCAATTCAAAACTTGATTATACTGGGTCCAATAGTGCTCTATATGAATTTCCCTTTTAGCCTTCCCCTTTTTAGCATGCTGTGCATCAATATTTATCTCTATTGCATATCCTATCCAACTTATATCCTACGATACACATACAAACAGATGATGAGCGTACACGTTGATTCCCCCCCCCCCCCCCCCCCCCCCTTTTTTTGAGGCAATATCAAGCAAAGGTTCTTTTGATTTTTTTTTTTTTGTCTCCTTTCAATATTAATAAGAATTATAATTCTAATAATAATAAGCTATCTATTGTAGTTATAATCTGATGCCGCTTATTTATTCCCTTTGTACTGGGGCAAGCCAAATTATTTTATGTGCATAATTTGCAAAATAAGTTGCAGATCATAATTGGTTCAATGCTGTTTGAAATTATTCTGGTGATTTTTAGACATCATTTTTCCCTGAAGTTGATTAGTAATGTTCCTTTAGATGCTGTGGTCACATGATATTGAGCTGGCAATTGCATTTGGCAGTGGTCACCACATAAATGCACACACACACTTGATGCATGGAGGTGCACATAATTTTATTTATGAAATGACACCGTACTATGCTTATCTTCAGAAATCAAAGAAGTCAGAAAGAGAAAGGAAAGAGCAAAAGAACTTGAAGGCATTGATACGAGTAACATTGTCTCAAGTTCACGCAGAAGGTCCACATCTAGTTTTGTACCTCCTCCAAAACCTAAAATACCTGTTGAAAGTGATGGTGATGATGCAGAAGATACTGATAATGATGATGACGATGGCGATGATGAGGGTGATGACGATGACAATGACAATGATGTTGATGACGGTGATGATAGCCAGAGTGAAGAGTTCAATGAAGGTATTTTTCGACTATATGTTATTAAGTTTCCGTTTGTTCTTCATAGTTGGTTATTTTACAGGATTCTGAATATTAATGGCCCTAATGGTTTTGTGACTTCTTATCTTATAATATGCAGCACTTGGGCCATGCTGCAGTTTATTGTTTTTTATTGCATGCTTGAATGTCGATTAAGCATTGAGAATTGCATTTTGAAAGTTCTTTTTCTTTTATAATAAGTATTTTAAGGTGTATGTTAAACACAATGTCAGTGGCCTCCTCCTCACTAAGGTTTTTGCCCTCCCAAAAATTTCAAGTCATAATCCTAGTAAACATTGGTTCCTCGAAGATTTCTTTATTCATTAAGTAAGTTTTTTCTCATTTAAAGCATGTTAACAAGTTTGCCTACATATTTATGTCCTTATTACTTTTCTTGTATTGGTGGAGTGTTGGGGAATATATTTTTTGATAGTCAAAACACTTTTGTTGGGGGACACCAAATTCTTGATGCAGTCCTAATCACCAATGAGTGCATTGATTCTAGAAGAAAGAAGAAACAACCAGGTTTGATTTGCAAGTTGGACCTAAAGAAGGATTACAACCACATTAATTGGGATTTCTTGCTCTTCATGTTAAGGAAGATGGGCTGTCGAGTCAAATGGCGGTAGTGGATTCTATCTTGCATTTCTACCGTCTCATTATCGGTGTTAGTTAATGGCACTTCTGCGGGTTTCTTCCAATGTTTGAGGGGTTTAAGGCAGGGTGACCCCTTGCCTCTGTTCCTTTTTGTCACAGTGATGAAGGCATTTTCTCAAATGATGAAGAGGGCAGAATTGGGTGGTCTGTTGAAGGGCTTTGGTGTGGAAGGCATGGGACTGATAGGTTGTGGATATCCCATCTCTTGTTGGCGGACGATACCCTTGTGTTATGTGATGTTAAGGATTGTTAGTTGAAATTTCTTTGTTGTATTCTTTTGTGTTTGAGGCGGCTTCTGGCTTGAAGGTAAACTTGCCCAAGAGTGAGCCAATAGGGGAAGTGAGGGGCGTTGGGGAGTTGGCTAATGTGTTCGGTTGTAGCTTACATATTTGGGGTTGCCTTTAGGGGCTTCTCCCAAAGCTTGTGCAGTGTGGGATCTCGTAATTGAGAGGTTTCAAAGGTGTCTTGTGGGGTGGAAGGGCCAATATCTGTCCAAGGGAGGTAAACTTACTCTTATCAAGAGCACCTTGAACAATCTCCCCACATAATTCATGTCTGTTTTTCCTTTTTCGGCTATTGTGAGGAAGAAATTAGACAAAAGGAATTCTTGTGGGGTGGTATGGAGGGTGAAAGGAAAATTCACATGATCAATTGGGATAAGGTGAGGTTGCTGATCTTCGGTGGAGGGGTGGGCATTACGAATCTAGGCCTTTTCGACCAAGTTCTATTGGCCAAGTGGCATTGGAGATTTGGAATTGAAACTAATTTTCTTTGGAGGAGGTTGGTCTCTTCAAAATGTGGAGTGGAGATGGGAGAATGGTTCTCTAGGGATGGGGTGGAGGCTCATGGGTGTGGCCTTTGGAGGTCCATTTTGAAAGGGCAAGAGGTGTTCATTTGTTTTGAAGAAGGAGAGGGGTCTCGGGTGGAGTTTTGGGAAGACTTATGGTACGGGGAGGAGAAGCTCAAAGAGAGATTCCCACATTTGCATACCTTAGTTCTTAATAAGAGGGCTTTGGTTGCGGACTATTGTCCCCTAGCGAGGGGGGTGTGGGTGTGGAGCCCTTTGTTGAGGATGAATCTTTTTTGATTGGAAGGTAGAGGAGATGACGTCTTTGTTGGATGCTCGTAATGGTATTAAGGTGGTTGCGGGTAATCCGGATGCCATCTCGTGGACTCGTTCTCCCTCTAAGGATTTCACGGTTGGTTCCTTCTACAAGCATTTAATGGGTGGGGGGGAGGTGGGTTTCCCTTGGAAGGTGGTTTGGCGTTCTCATGCTCCATCCAAAGTAGCATTCTTTGTTTGGTTGGTAGCATGGGGGCAATCCTCGTCATTGATAATTTACAAAGGAGGGGATTCCGTTTGGCTAGTAGGTTGCATGTGTAAGGAGGAGGCGGAGTTGGTGGATCACCTATTCATAACGTGCGAAGTGGCTAGAGAGGTGTTGAGTAAGCTTTTGTCTATTTTTGGCCTAAGTTGGGTGATGAACGTTGAGGTGAAAGAGGTTCTTCTTGGTTGGAGGTGGGGGCAATATCTAAGGCAGGGTGTGGAAGATGGCTCTGTTATGTCTTATATGGTGCATTTGGAAGGAGTGGAATAGAAGAGTTTTTGATGGGCAGGAAATGCCTATTTTTTGTTTGAAGAATACTTTGATTTTTAATGTTCTTTTTTGGGCCAAAGAAGTGCCTTTTTATGTATATAGACAATAGTTGATTTTTTGAGGACCTTAAGGCTTTAATCTCAAATCTTCCCTTATCAATATGGGTTTGCTCCCCTAGGGCTTTATTAATAATGAATATATTACTTTACCTATCAAAAAAAGAAAAAAAAAAAAAAGAAAAAGAAAAAGGAAGTGAAGAGTTGTTGGCATATGATGATCTCAGCCTCGTACTCTTTTCTCAACCTCTGGTATTAGGTAAGCAAACAAGGTCCAATGATCTGTTGGAATTGGTATATTCTTTCAGAACACATCTACAATTAACATATTTTTTAGGTTAAGAAGGGAAGTTTAACCCGCTTCTTTGGTTAGAGGATATATATATATATATATATATATATATATATACACACTCCCCCCATATTTTATAGCAAAAGATGAGGAAAGCTCTGACGCGTTATGCACAGTGGGGGTCTAGGACTTTTGAGATAAGAGGAAATCAGCGAAGCTCAAGGGAATCTCCTACTGGTTTCAGAGAGATCTGTCGGGGTTGTTAGAAGAATTAGAATGGATGGGGCAGGTTTCAGATGGATGTGTGATAACCTCGAGCTGATGGGTACGCTTAAGGAAGGGTGGCAGTCTGAGCGAGTCTTCCTGGGCCAAAACAGAAGCCTGAGAATGCAAAAGAGGTTGAACGATAGGGGTACCTTCGCGAGAATCGAAGAATCTTCACAAGGAGTTTCAGGGTCTTCATCCCAGAGTTCGACAAGGGTGGCGGGGGTTGGAAAGCGGCCGTTCATGCGTTAACGGTTCTGGCTTCCACTTTGGAAGTCTGTAAAACAGTCACTAAATGCCCCTATAGAGATGTGGCCAGATGGGAAAACAAAGGTGGTGCTGGGAGATAAAAGGACGTGGGGAGATGTTGTGGTCGATTATCTGTCTTGCAAGGAAAAGGTAGACTACTGCTATAGATATCTGGTCGCAAGAATAGGGGCACCGGGAGAAGAAAAATTGGAAAGAGAAAGAGTGCAGAAATGGGTGGACCATTTCTGGAATGTGCCGACGGGAGTGCGGGTGTACGAGATACGTGGTGACTGATTCCTATTTGAATTTCCAGTCGATGGAAGAAGCTTCTCGAGTGTGGCAGAACAGAGAGTGGGTTCTGGAGGGCCGTCCAGTGATGCTAGACTGGTGGGCGGAACCCGGCTGCTGCACAAGGGAGGGTTTTCTCACCAAGGAAATATGGATTCGAATAATAGGTCTCCCACTATTTTTATGGAGCACTGAGACGTTTGCTGTGCTGGGGAATGCTTGTGGACGATTGGTGAAGGTCGACGAGGACACAGAGTCAAGAAAACACTTCAAGTGGGCTCAGATGCTAGTGGAGCAGACAACCAGGGAGATCCCGTCATCGGTGAAAGTGGAGATTGGCCCATGGAGATACAAAATTCCGATATGGACAGAATCAATCCCTCATTTCTCGATGGAGAGAGAAAGGTCAAAGCAAAGCAAGCTGGCCAGAACTGAAATCGGTGGAGTTGCAGAGGGAACAGTCACGGACGCGTGGCCTGCGAGTGAGGGAGGCCCTGTACGGGGAGATAATACACAATCCAGAAGACTAATGGCCATGAGACATGTGGTCTATCCCTGAAAAGATAAGAGAATTCAAATTTCAA
Organism: Nyssa sinensis; assembly: GCA_008638375.1. Classification (NCBI taxonomy): domain Eukaryota; kingdom Viridiplantae; phylum Streptophyta; class Magnoliopsida; order Cornales; family Nyssaceae; genus Nyssa; species Nyssa sinensis. The sequence goes on from CM018038.1 coordinate 25,369,411, forward strand.
ATTCAGAACGCTCTGGTTTGGGCCTTCAAAGGGGCTGGAAAGAGGTGAGAAAGAAGGGGCCTAATTTGCAAGCCCAAAATGCCAAGAAGAAAGAGGCCCAAACTGCCATCAAGAAATGGATTGGGCATTCAAGAATAAAGATGGCCCATTTCGCTACTCAAAACAGGTTTCAAGTTCTAGAGGGTAATGGGCAAGGCCCAATCTATTCCATCAGAGGGCCCAATCGCTGCCGCCATGGAGTTAAAAAGAACCAACAGTGCCTCGATAAAAAAGGGCACAAATCATATGCTCTCGGAGAAGATAGAGTTCCAAAAGGGATTAGGAGATCCAGACGCCTCAAAAACCTTCGTGAACCCCTCTCGGCAAGCTCTAATGGAGGAATCCTTGAAGTGCAGAAAATGGGGGCTTCTTCGTGAAAATTCTCTTCAGAGGGAAGATGATTCTGAGTCAGGAACCATTGTCTTGGAAACAGATGAAGAAATTGAAAGTAGCGATGAGGGGAGCCTCTGGCATGGTTTGCAGGAGACCGTCAAAAGAGCCATGGCAAACACTACAGCAGGTTGCTCTTTAGCAGGGCAGAGGGGTCCAAAGAACAATTGTGACATGATGGAAGGTAGAACAACTCCCATCTTTTCTAACCCATCTCAAAGGGCGGGTGCAGGAGCAGAGATTGTTGGTTCGATTGGGAAAAGGACAGTGCAGTGGAATGTTTTGCCTCTTCTATCTTCAGATGCCACAATGGGGAGGGGAACTTTCAGGTAAGCCACGATGCTAACACGGCGGTAGTCTGCCAGGAGCAGATAGAAGGAGAACAACTGGACTGTGTTCCTTTGGCTGCTATTTATCCGAATCAGGGAACGATAGACAAGCCACCTCAGATAGGGTTCTCAGACAGGGAGCCGTCAGGTTGGGTGCTGAGGAATGTCAGAAAAGTTAGCAGAACACTGGGGCTTGCTGCTCAAGGGTTCGAAGGAAGGCTTCTTCATCTTTTCATAGACAATGAGGATTGTAATTTAAAGGAGGGATTTATTACTTCAAGAAAAGAACAGGTTTCTGCAGTGGAAAAGTCGGCAAAGGGGCTGAAGAGGGAGATGCGAAACCTGGCATGCACTGTAAACTACGGTGGAAGAATGGGTGAAAGTGGCATGAAGGGGTGGGAACTTTCTCTGGTGGGTGATACATGACTCTAAAATCTTATCCAGGAACGTAAGGGGTCTAAACAACCCGGACAAGCGGACAATGGCGAAGGGAGTTGTAAAAAGGTCGAAGCCAGGAGTGGTGTGCCTTCAGGAAACCAAAATAGAAGAGATGTCAGAAAGGATAGTTAGGAGTATCTGGGTAAGTGGAAGGGTGGATTGGAGGTGTCTGCCAGCAAGAGGGTCAGCGGGCAGTATCGTTGTGATGTGGGATTCCAGGTTCTTTAAAGGGGTGGATTTTTGGGCAGGGGAGTATTCAGTCTCTTGCATTTTAGAGGATGATTCAGGTGATTTGCCGTGGCTGTTCACTGGAGTGTATGGGCCAAACTCTGATAGTGAGCGTAGTGTCACGCCCTGCCAAAAGGGACAAAGGTTACGCCACATGGACGCCACGCAAGCGCCACACATGGGTGCCATGCTGACGCTTACAGGAAGCATCCACACTGCATGGCATGTCTACTAGGCTGGGCATCCAGAGAATTCCAGAGTGACCTAGGACCTTCTCATGGAGTGCGGAATGCTCTAGAGTCTTCTTGTATATTAGAGTCATGTAGATACAAGTAGAATATTCTAGAGACATAGGGATAACCTTTGTATAAAGAATAGTCTTAGGAGTATTCTAGAATGTTGACTTTGTAAGGATTCTAGAATGATCCCTTAAGGAACATTCTAGACCCACTACTATAACCCTTAGATTAGATTAATCCTAGCCATTGATTGTAAGGCCAAGGGCCTATATAAAGGGGTGGCACTTCATTTGTCCACCAACCAAGCAAGTGTATCTCTTACTTGAGCAATACAAGCTTTCTTCTCCCAAGCCTTCTTGTTCTCTAGTCATTCTCTTCTTTAGCCACAAGCCTAAGTGTGCTAGGTAGGTAGGTAGGCTGACTTAGCACTACAAGCCGAGTTGTGAGTAGCTAAGTGCCGCACGGGTGCTTAAAATATTAAGTCCGTGACAGTTGGTATTAGAGCCTAGGTTGCGAGCACACCGCAATAAGAGGGAAGGACAGTATGTCTACTTCAGAGGCAATTCAAGAGGAGGAGCAAACCCAAGTCCAAGAGCGTGGCCGAGGTGTGCACCGGAACCCTGCCCAAGGGAAGGCACGGACAAGGTCCAAGGAGGCGTCCAAGGACATGATGGCTAGCTTGGAGTCACGGGTGGCTAACGTGGAGGCCTCCGTGTCACTATGGGATTCATGCTTGGAGGAAGCTGGGCAACGTCTCGACGGCTTAGAGACAGAGTGTGGAGAGCTTAACCAAGCTATGAAGGGATCCCTTAATGAGCTAGGCGGTTCCATCAGACGGGAGATCCGAGCCTTGCGTGACCAACTCATGGGTGAGGTCATCAACCTTCGTGGGTATGTTGATGAGGAGCTTAACACCATCCGTGCTCATGTGGAGGAGGTACGTTCTGATTGGGCACTTTGCAAAAGGGCAGTCACCGCGGGCAACGTCATTACTCGAGAGGCACGCAAGGTGGATGTGCCCAAACCCAAGAGCTATGCTTATGCTGGTTCAAGGAATGCTCGGGAGCTCGACAACTTCTTATGGGGCTTAGAGCAATATTTTGAGGTCGTTGGTATGACTGACGAGCCTGCCAAGGTACGCACGGCTACCCTCTACCTTACCGACACCGCGATGTTATGGTGGCGTAGAAGGCATGCCGACATCCAACGGGGTATGTGCACCATTGACACATGGGAGCACTTCAGGAGAGAAATCAAGCGGCAATTCTACCCGGAGAATGCTGAGGAGGAAGCACGTGGCCGACTCCGTCGACTCAAACACGCGGGCACCATTGAGGAATATGTGAAAGAGTTCACCACCCTTGTGCTCGAGATCCCGGATATGTCGGACAAAGATTCTCTCTTCTACTTTCTTGATGGCCTACAACCTTGGGCCAAAACCGAGTTAAGGCGACGTGGGGTGCAAGATCTCGCAGCAGCCATTGCGGAAGCCGAGTCACTAATTGACTTTGTGGTCAAGAGAGATCTCTCTCCATTCAAGGATAGGAGGGATAACGCCAGCAAAGGTGGGGGAGATAGGGACAACTCCTCGCATCAAGAAGCTGACAAACATGCGGGACGCCACGAGTCACCTAGTGGTAAGGGCAAGTTTGACAGGGACAAGGGTGGCAAGAATCAACCGTCCTTGCCTAAAAAGCCTTGTTTCCTATGTGATGGTCCACATTGGACGAGAGATTGCCCCAAGAGAAAAGCCTTTAATGCTATGACAGCCGAGTACGAGGAGCAACAAGAGCAGCAAGGCCAAGAAGACACTTGCATTGGGTCGTTGCAACTACTCGGAGCCATGGAGGTCAAGGCCACACCACCCAAAGGCCAAGGCCTCATGTTCGTCGAAGCCAAGGTCAATGGGAAGATAACTCATGCCTTGGTAGATACTGGCGCGTCGCATAACCTTATGTCCATAGGGGAAGCCAAGAGACTTGGTCTTAAGGCAACTAAGGAGGGCGGTTCATTAAAGGCTATAAACTCCACCGCTAAGCCAATCCATGGTATTGCTCGAGGCACACGTACTAGCATTGGTGAGTGGGATGGACTCATAGACTTCTCGGTTGTGTCTATGGACGACTATCCAACGGTTCTTGGTATGGAGTTCCTTGTCAACGCCAAGGCCATTACACTTCCATTCGCCGACTCTATGTGCATCACAGGAGGAGGAAAGGTATGCATGGTTTCAACAAAATGGTTATCCAAAACTGGAGCCAAGACCATGTCTGCCATGCAACTTTTACTCCATGAAGGGCCGCGAGCGTTGGACCCCAAGAAAACAAAGAAACGGACTAAAAGGAGGAAACGATCAAAAGAGGTCCAACCAACTGGGAGCACGAAGGCGCACTCCAAGGGCCAGTCGTCAACCCAAGGGCTGATTTCGCGCCGAGGACGTCGCGAGCTTAGGTGGGGGAGAATGTCACTGCCCTGCCAAAAGGGACAAAGGTTACGCCACATGGACTGCCACGCAAGCGTCACACATGGGCGCCACGCTGACGCTTACAGGAAGCATCCACACTGCATGGCATGTCTACTAGGCTGGGCATCTAGAGAATTCCAGAGTGACCTAGGACCTTCTCATGGAGTGCGGATCTTCTTGTATATTAGAGTCATGTAGATACAAGTAGAATATTCTAGAGACATAGGGAAAACCTTTGTTATAAAGAATAGTCTTAGGAGTATTCTAGAATGTTGACTTTGTAAGGATTCTAGAATGATCCCTTAAGGAACATTCTAGACCCACTACTATAACCCTTAGATTAGATTAATCCTAGCCATTGATTGTAAGGCCAAGGGCCTATATAAAGGGGTGGCACTTCATTTGTCCACCAACCAAGCAAGTGTATCTCTTACTTGAGCAATACAAGCTTTCTTCTCCCAAGCCTTCTTGTTCTCTAGTCATTCTCTTCTTTAGCCACAAGCCTAAGTGTGCTAGCTAGGTAGGCTGACTTAGCACTACAAGCCGAGTTGTGAGTAGCTAAGTGCCGCACGGGTGCTTAAAATATTAAGTCTGTGACAGTAGGCTCCTTTGGGAGGAATTGCAGCAGACCTTATGTAAATGGAGTGGGATGTGGGTCTTTTTGGGGGGCGGGGGGGACTTTAATGTGACTAGATTCCCTTCCCAAAGGATAGGGGGAGGCAGGTTGACTAGAGCAATGAGGGATTTTTCAGCTTTTATTGACCGAAACAATCTGGTGGATTTTCCTTTGGAGGGAGAAAGGTATATGTGGTGCAGTGACAGGGACAGACCCTCTATGTCCAGGTTGGATCGCTTTATTGTTTCATCGAGCTGGGAGGAAAAACAAACATTACACAATCCTCAAGGACGACCTCTGATCATCTTCTCTTATTGCTGGACTGTGGGGGCTTGAATTGGGGGAGGACCCCGTTTCAGTTTGAAACATGTGGTTGAAAGCTGATGGATTTAGAGAGAAGGTGGAAGCTTGGTGGAACAATTACAATATTCATGGCAGCCCTGAGTTTTGTTTTCTCCCAAAAGTTGAAGTTTTTGACAGAAGATCTGAAGAAATGGAATGTGGAGGATTTCGGGACTGTCCAGCAAAAGAAAGAAGCCATTCTGCAGCACATCCAGGTCCTAGATTGCAAAGAACAACAATCTATTTTGTTGGAAGACGAAAAGATTTGTAGAGACGGCCTCAAGGGAGAGCTAGGGAGATTGCTCAAGCTGGAGGAAATTTCATGGCGCTAGAAGTCAAGGGCGTTTTGGCTCAGGGAAGGGAATGGCAACACCAAGTTTTTACACAGGACGAAAAATTCTCACAGGTGGAGGAACAACATCAAGTCAATCTTGATTGGGGAGAGAGAGCTTCGGAATGTTCATGAGGTAAGGGAGGGCAAAGTAGATTTCTACCAAAATCTGTTCACAGAAACCAGAGATTGGAGGCCAGACATGGGTGGTATGGATTTCTCTTCCATTCCAGTGGATGAGGCTGGATTGATTGAGAGACCTTTTGAGGAAGAGAGGTTGTGGCGGCATTGCATTCTTGTGACGGGGATAAAGCCCCTGGCCTAGACGGTTTCACAATGGCTTTCTACAAGCATTGCTGGGGGTTGATCAAGATGGATGTAATGGCTGTTTTTTGACCATTTCCATGAGGCTGGCTGCTTTGAGAAAAGCCTGAATGCATCATTCATCGCCATGATTCCGAAGAAAGAGGGAGCTCAAAACATCGGGGATTTTCGGCCTATTAGCTTCGTAGGTAGCTTGTATAAGCTTTCGGCTAAAGTTCTCTCTGTTCAACTAAGGGGAATCTTGGGGGGAATCATCTCAGATAGCCAAAATGCCTTTGTGGACGGAGGATAGATTTTAGATGCTGCTCTAATAGCTAACGAATGTATCGATGCAAAGAGAAAGAAAGGAGAGACAGGTTTGATTTGCAAGTTAGATATTGAAAAGGCTGTCGATCACGTTAACTGGGGTTTCCTTATATTCCTTCTTCCCAAGATGGGGTTTGGGGAAAGATGGAGACGTTGGATTGTATCGTGTATCTCTTCTATCTCTTATTCGGTTCTAGTTAATGGCTCGTCAACAGGCTTCTTCCGGCCTTCTAGAGGTTTAAGGTGGGGAGATCCCATATCCCCATTTCTTTTTGTGATTGCGATGGAAGCTTTGAGTCGTATGCTAGACAGAGCAGTGGCTAGTGGTCTGCTTAGGGGTTTCTCCATGGGCAACGAGTTGGAAGGTAGGGTGGAGGTGTCTCATTTGTTGTACACGGATGACATTCTTATTTTTTGTGACCCCAATGGTCGTCAGCTGTGGTTCTTGAAATTCCTTCTTATGTGTTTTGAAGCGGGTTCCGGGCTCCATGTTAATTTGAGGAAGAGCGAGATCTTCCCTACTGGTGGGATTGGGGAGGTGGAAGAGCTGCCTAGAGATATTGGCTGTAAGGTAGGATCATTGCCCTCGTTGTATCTGGGTTTGCCTCTGGGAGCCCCTACTACCTTTGCAGCCATCTGAGATTCAGTTCTCGAGAGATTCCAGAGGAATACTACCTTTGCAGCCATCTGAGATTCAGTTCTCGAGAGATTCCAGAGGAATACTACCTTTGCAGCCATCTGAGATTCAGTTCTCGAGAGATTCCAGAGGAAACTTGTTGGGTGAAAGAAACAATACTTGTCTAAAGGAGGGAGGATCACTCTCATAAAGAGCACCCTTGAGAATCCCCCCCACCTATTATATGTCTATGTTTCCGCTGCCTGCCAAAGTAAGAAAAAGGTTGGAAAAGATTCAACGTGCCTTTCTATGGGATGGGAAAGAGGGAGAGAGGAAGATTTACCTCGTTAGTTGGGAGAAGACTAAGAGGCCTAAGGAGGAAAGGGGTCGGGGTTTTAAGGACTTGAAGACTTTTAACAGAGCTTTACTTGGAAAGTGGTTTTGGCGGTGTGCGGAGCATAAAAACTCATTATGGAAGAATGTAGTTTCTTCAAAATTTGGGTGTGAAGGTCGGGCTGGTTCTTGAGGGAGTCTAAGGAGGCACACAGATGTAGTATTTGGAAGGCGATCCAAAAAGGGAAAGGGGATTTCAGCCAAGTAGTTCGCCTGGAGGTGGGCAGGGGTTCAAGGGTTTTCTTTTGGAAGGATTCATGGTGAGCCGATGTCCCTCTAAAGGACAAATTCCCCTCTTTGTATTCTATCTCCTCCAATAAAGACGCTTTGGTGGAAGATTTTATGTTGGTAGAGGGGGACTTTCGGGTGTGGAGCCCTTGTTTTCGGAGAAATGTTTTTGATTGGGAGTTAAGAGGAAGTGGAAGGCTTTCTAAAGCACCTTGACCACTAGAAAGTTCATGAAGGCAGAGAAGACAAGATGATTTGGAAGCTTCATAGTAATAAAACTTTCTCAGTCCGATCCTTCTACAAGCACTTGGTGGGTCAAAATGATATTCTTTTCCCATGGCTTCTTATTTGGAAGTCAAGGATTCCAAAGAAAGTCGCGTTTTTTTTGTTGGCTGGTGGCGTGGGGCACTATCCTCACAGCAGATAACCTCAAGCGGAGTGGGTTCCATCTCCCAAGTAGGTGTTATATGTGCAAGGAGGCGGAGGAGACTGTAGACCACCTTCTTCTCCACTGTAAAGTGGCCAGAGATGCATGGGACATGGTGTTCTCCTTATTCGGCATCCATTGGCTGATGCCAGGAGCAGTCTATGAAGTTCTGCTTGGGTGGAGATGCAGCTGCATTCGGGGGGAGTTAAAGCCTACCTGGAAATCTGCTCCCTTATGCCTTCTATGGTGCATCTGGCTGGAAAGGAATAGGAGAGTTCGATGAAGTAGAGAAGCCGATTTGGAGATTCAAAGACCACTCCCTAAGGATGCTCCATTTCTGGCTTAAAGAAGATTTCCTTAATCAATTAGATAGTTTTGTTTCTTTTTTGGGAGCCTGAGGCTTTAATTTTTGTATGGTCGCCCCCTTCTTTTGTACACGGGTTCGCCCCCCCTTTGGTGTCATATTTATATACTATACTTTTACCAATAAAAAAAAATAAAATATAAATACTCCCCCTCCCCCTCTCCCCACCACATCCCAACCAAAAAACATAAAATAAAATTTTCCCCGCACATTTAATAGGCTGAGTGGTAAGGCAGGGGACTGCAAATCCTTTTTCCCCAGTTCAAATCCGGATGTCGCCTGATCAACAAAAGACGGGAAATCACTTGGGTCCGTAACCATGGGTTCTAATGCACGAGATCTTGTAGCACCTACCAATGAGGCCCTATCGATTAGTATTACACAAAAGAAATCAATTATAGACACTAATACAATTAGATCTGCTCTATATATTCCTTGTCCCAATATTTAACCTAAATCTATTTTTAGTGCAACTTGGATTGAACTTATGCATAGTCAAGAAAATAGAAGGTCAAAACTATTTCTTCCTCTGAACCTGATTGTGTAAAAATAAAATAAAAATAAGAATAATAAAGAAAGGGGTTTGACCACTTGGCTGGAATATATATATTTTTTGATTGGTATCATTTGACTGGAATATTGTCCGCCTAGTGCCCGTTCATGGGAGTTTCATATTATGTAAAAGTGCTGATGAAAAGAAGTGCTGTTGAGTAAAAGTGCTGATAGAGAGAAGTAGTTGTGTTTGGTAAAAAAATGTTCAAAAGTGATTAAGAAATATAAATTTCCCTAATTGCCCCTTTTTTTTTTAATAGAAAACTCTTTTATATATACAAAATTTATGATAATAATACTTATCATAAATAATTAATATAATATATATGTGTGTGTGTGTGTGTGTGTGTGCAACATTTAGTTAATACACATATATAATATTACATAATATATATAATGATGAAGTGCTCAATGGTGGCTAGAGGACAAAAGGGTGATGAAAAGTAAATGGGTGAAAAAGACTTTTAGTAGGGATATTTGCAACTGTACTTGAAAAGCTCCCCCTGGGAGCTTCGGACAAACAGCTCCTTTCAACGTTTTCAAGGGGGGGCCCACTCCAAAAACGCCAAAGCAGTTTGTATTCCCAAACAACCTTTTTTCGTTTCAGCTGCTGCTTTTTACAAGAAAACGCAAAAGCGGGGGCCGAGACGCTCCCCCAAACAGCCCCCTAGTATCACTTCAGGGTGCATAGGCTCCTAACAACTTTTATAATTCTTCTCTACCAAAGAAAATCAGTACAATCATTTATAGACTCTCATAACCTAGATTCTAAAAGATGTAGCAGACTAATTCCCTAATAAAAATACCAAACTTGATAGAAAAGTAAACTACTCCTTAAGAACATATAGTCATAAATAATAATAAAATAAAATTAATGAATCAATTTGGAATGTATCATTCTACCCCAAGGAATCAACCTTGTCCCTGAGATTGAACCTTTTCTCATACTTGTAAAATTTAGCAGACCTACTCTTCCTCGTACTATTTCTTCAATCAAAGCTTGCTACTAAGGAGTTCTCAATCCATTTCATTCTATGAGGTGTTGTTGGGAAGCAGCTTCAATGTCTTTTCAGTCAAGTGTGTTTGGAAAACAAAGTCACAGTGTCTCAATGGTTGATAATTTGAAGAAGAGTGGTTTTCATATGGTCAATAGGTGTTGCATATATAAGGAAGAGGAGGAATTAGTCAATCACTTTTTTTTTGCATATCTTGGCGAGGGCTCTTTAGAGCTTGCTCTTTTCCTTGTTTGGGATTTCTTGGGCGATGCCAAATTCTGTTTTGAATAACTTGATAGGTGGCGGGGTGGCTGTAGGTGTTGAAGGGGATGGGAAGCATGGAATATTGTACCCTTGTGCTTCCTGTAGTTAGTGTAGAAGGAAATCAATGAAATGATTTATGAAGGGAAAGAGAAGCTGGTGTCTGAGCTCAAAGGGATGTTAATATTGATGTTTTTTTTTTTTTTGGTGATTATGTGGCACTTTGGTACATTCCCCCCCACCCCCCTTTTTTTGTTGTAGATTTCATGGAAGATGTGAGTTTGACGTATTGAGGGTTTTAGTGTATACTTCATGTGTACATGGGTGCAATCTCGCTTCTACTGCTTCTATATGAATTTTGTAATTTTTTTTTTGTAGAGATACATTTTAATATTGTTCTTTCCTTTTTTTCATATATCAAAAAGAAAATATTATTCTTCCATTCTTTCTTCAAAGTGTTTGTTTGAAATTGAGTTGTGTGGACTTAAAACATTAGTGCTTGCACACAGATTGTTTAACCATGGTTCGGCAAGTTGAAAATTTTGAAATAACATGCATCCAATGAAGGAAATGTACAATGAAAAGATTTGGCCTTATGATGTAGTCTTGACCCCTTGATGAAAAATTCCTTGCTTTGCCTGGAGCTATTTGGTGTTTTCTTGCTCCATATTTTGGGCGACAATGTACAGGTCCAACTCTCTCCCTAAGGGCCACTTACCTACAATGTGTTGGTAAGTGGCATGACCTTTTTATTCTTTAAAATATTTAATACTCTTTCTCCTCATCTAGTCCATGTTTTTGTTGTCCTCCAAATCAAATTTTTTATGATCAGTCCTCCAAAGCAATTTTAAAATACTATAATTGAGAAATTTTGGATATGTGGATTTATTGGAGGAAAAAGTTATTAATTATAATGAATTAACACATTAGTGATTGTACTCTCCCCTTTGGAGAGAAGGGAACAAAAGAATTTCGAAGGAACAAAGGACTTAAAAAAGGGATTTTGTTAAATATTCTATTTTTCTGGATTCTACAAAATGACTTTAGATAAGTGATTCTTTCATTAGAGTTTTTGAAGAGATGTAAATGATGCATAGAGTAAGGTTTATGTTAACTTCTCATATGCAGGGGTGTGCACCCCCTTTTTTAGGCATTTTAGTGAACATATACCTGGCCAAAAGAAAAAACACTTTTTTATTATAAATGATGGAGAACCAGTCCAACTGTTGGTTTTTTTGTGTGTGGGTCAGTGTGGCAACACCACAAAGTCGAGACACCTGCAATCACTCACAAAAACAAGTATTAGTTAAGTTAGAACTCGAACTTGCAATCTTTCCCATTTGAGCTAGAGCCCTTAGAGTTACAAGATTGGTCAAGCTTAATACTTTTAATCATACATTGTTTCACAGGGCCAACAGTGTTCAAGCTTAACACTTTTAATACTTTTAAGCTTATTACCAAGTATCTTACCTATGATTTGTTTTTTTCAAATAGAGTACCTTAACTACAGTTTTGGCTCAGGTTGAAAATGAAATGGTTTCGTTTAGATTTCCATAGCACTTGAATATGCACAATTCTCTATGATAGACATGAACATCTCTAAATTACCGAAATATTTGTTTAAAAAAAAGAAGAAGAAACTCTCAAGTTACCAAAATATAAAAGAAAAATGAGGTGTTCCTTCAACATTCTATCAATGACCCATTTGGATGGATCCATTTATAATGAAAGGATTTGGGGTTTTAAGTCATAAATATAAAAGGTAGTTTGCTTTGGATCAAGAGTTACAAGGAGGATAGAGTAGAGAACCATAGATGTGGGGTGACATATTTTATGAATATCCATGTATAATTAAAACCTTTCTTGGCATGGATTTCAAGTTACTTCATCAGTTATTTCAAATCCATGTACAGGATTCAGAATCTTTTCATGCATCCTATTGAGATCTCACTAAAGAATAAATCTAAACCTAAGATTCACCCCTTAAATCATTAAAACCAGATCCAACCTAATAGACTTTCAGAATCACTGATCCCAGTTCCATAAACTAGCACTGGCACTTGCCTCATCCCTAGCCTGAGCTCCATAACCAGAAATAGAACATGTGTGCCCTCTTTCGCTTGCTCTAGGTCCAAATCCTTAATATATATTACTTCGACAAGATATAGATGCATTTGATGGTAAATACTGCAATATATTATTTCTTTATTTGTTATGATTAGTACCAATTTGGATGATTTTTGGTGTCATTTCAGTCTTCTTACGCGGATCTTTTTATTTGCAGATGACAATGAGGACAGTGATTGAATCCTGCATAAGTAGAATTGCAAGATGATGATAACAAGAGATCCCATCAGGATAGAAGTATAAAGATATACTTTGTGTTTTATTTCTTGTTTTGTTGTGTGTGTGGGGAAATAGGTAGCCTGTGATAAAGAATATGTTTTCAACTTTATCACCAGGATTTATTTAAGTGTAGCTGGTTTAGCAACTCATGAAGTTATGTTTGGTTGATGAGAAATTGGTATGTTTGAACCCAAGGCCTATTATGTAGTTCTAATATATCATTATTAGTGGCAGATGTAGCTGTTTGTTAAAGACTGATTTTGAAACAGTATTCGAGTAAGAAACTTTTCATGGAACGTTGAGGGGTTGAAAATCAGCAATTGAGTAGAAAATATTGTACACCTCAGGCTCAAGCCCTGAAGGAGGGGAAGACAAGAGGTGACCTCAATTTATGTGGCAATTATCTCTTATTTTATTTTGTTTTTTATTTTAATCAATATACCTGTGGCCTGTTTGAAAAAATTTGAACTGTGCAGTAAAATATTAAAATGAACTAGTTTTAAAATTTTATAATATTTGATAAGTATTTTTTAGTGGTATTAAGATCTGCATTTCTTCATAAAAGATGTTTTTATCCTAGGCGATGGAGGTTGGTTTTTTCAAAAAATAGAATGGATCCAGTTCTTTATCATGCCACAAAGTTACACTGCAAAATGTTACCAGAGAACAGTTCATTCATAGATTTCACTTTTATTACATTTTATACTAGAAGGCAAACATTCTCACAAGCTTGTGTACACGTACACACACACACACACACGTACACACACCATCACTCAATTAAACTGTCTTCCTAAGCCTAACAATTCCACAACCAAACAAGAGAGAGACAATTAAAAATACAGCATTCCAACAGGTCCAGAGCAAGATCATTAGACCGTCCAATAACTATATATATATATATATATATATTAATTCATGTAATTGAAAGCAAAAAACATTCATCACCCATCATGGACTGGCAATATTATACCTCCTCGGAGGCATTTGTAGTACTTGTACCAACATTCAATTTCTCACCGAGCAAGGACTTCTTCTCTTCTGTTATTGATTCATTGCTAATCCATGGATGCTTCTCTACCTTTCTCATGAGTGCCTCTAGTTCCATTGCCACTACCTTCATTGTAGGCCTTTCATCTCCTTTCACATTTAGGCACCTCATTGCAAGATTTGCAACTTCCTCAAGCTGCTCAGCTGCATGCACTAAAATATCATCAAGAATGTTAACTAATGGCCCCTCTTTCAGTGAAGTAAGAAAATAGGTAGCTAGGGTTATCTCCCCGGGCTTATCAAAAGAAAATCCTTTTTTTCCAGTTAGAAGCTCTGCAAGGACCACCCCAAAGCTATAAACATCACTTTTTTCAGTCATCTTGCTTGTCTGCAAAAATTCAGGGTCTAAGTATCCTAGAGTCCCTTGCACAATTGTAGATAATTGAGTTTGATCCGATGGAGCCAACCTTGAAGCTCCAAAGTCAGACACTTTTGCAGTGTATTTATCATCTAAGAGTATGTTTGTAGACTTAACATCTCCATGGATGATAGGGGTAGAAGCTGAAGAGTGTAAATATGATAACACTCCAGCAGTTTCTGTTGCTATCCTTAAACGAATGTCACAAGAAATGGCAGATGCCTTGTTGTTATCATGTATGTTGTGAAAAAGGGTGCCATTGTTGATGAATTCATAAACTAGTGAAGGGATTTGTGTCTCTAAACAACAACCCAAGAGCTTAACTACATTCCTATGGTTGATTTGGGAGAGAACAACCACCTCATTAATAAATTGCTCAGTGAGGCTTTTATCCACTATTTTGAACTTCTTGATGGCAATTGTTTTGCCTGCTAATTCTCCTTTATAAACTGTGCCATAGCCTCCTCGGCCAAGGATTCTGCTTCTATCATAGTTGTTACTAGCCTTCTCAAGATCTTTTGCAGTGAAAATTCTAATTGTTTTAGTGGATCCTTCTCGCCCGGCGAGTAGTTTTTGTAGCTTTGGCCCGCCATTTTGCTCAAAAAATGTTTTTCTGATGTTGTCAAGCTTTCTTTTCTTGAATCGAAAGTACAACCAAGAGATACCAACAAGCAAACCTGTGATACCTATGGCAAGACCTATAATTGAAAATAAGTTACTTTTTGTGAGTAAAATGAAACTTTAAACATTATTAGAACTCATTTAGACATTGCAATATATTATTATTATTAGTATCAATATTTTTTTTGCTAAGTAAGACTTAGATATAATTCTACAATAGAAGGTGCCCATTCAAAGTGTCAAACCAACGGGGCATACCTCTAAAACAAAAAGTATTCAAACAAGCAACGATGTTACACCATTTCTAATAGTTTAAACTTTTAAATAAGTTAATGATTTAACAATATATGTGTATAGATATTGTAAATATATACATAAGTGTATAAAAATGCAAGTAGATAAATATACAAAAGTATGCCTGCGCACACATCCTTGTCGATAAGCACGTACATAGATTTATATTTATACGTATATACATAAGTAAAGGTATATACATAACTCTCAATACCTGCCTATGTATGTATGTGTATATATACATATTATTGAGTCTGAACAAATGAAGTAAAAATGAGTTTTTTCCCTTTAGAAAGATTTTTTTTACTTTTAAGAAAAAATAAAATTTTATTTTCCTAGAAGTATATTTTTTTGGCACAAACAAAGGAATATCCTTCGTAAGAGATAGTATTGTAATATTTAATTCAAACTTAGAGAGGATGAATTTACTTTTATCGAACTATATGTATTTATCATAACTTATTATGTACGTAAAATACAAAATTATAATGTAAGTTTTATTTTTAAATAAAAAAATGAATATGTTTATTGTATAATATACTTACCGACAGCTAACTTAATCACACGTGATTGATCAAGACACCTATAGCTCCCTTCAGTGTTGATACAATTTTTTTTGCACTTGTTCATACTTGGATCTGCACATTCGTCGATGTCTTCAATATGATTAGAGACAAAAAAATAATGTTTAAATGTTGGTATTCAAATTCATCGTATTAATAGACCCCACTTTTTGAGCACCAAAATTTGTACTATGAATCATTGCTCAAAAACAAGACACAATTATCAAGATCACGAACATCACCTACGTACAATAGATGCATGCAAATTATATTCAAAAGCAATGAATTAAGTGATGTGCAAAACTGATAAAAATAAAATAATGAATGATTTCAAATAAAAATAAATAAGATCCAAGATTTACATGATTTAAATAGATGTTTATTGATGTGTTCAAAATGAGTCATATACATAAATGATGATGAGTGTAATAAATTAAGTCACGAAGAGAAACTCCTGACCTAAAACATCTTAGAAAACAAGTACTCTGACATTTGAGAAAATGTTTGCATGACACTTTTCCATGCCGAATGCAAGTGGTACTGAGCTTATAAGCATAATCCAATTAGAAAACTGCCATAGCATGATAAACATAGTCCATTTTTTCTCTCAATCCGAACCTATCATGAATAGCATACTCACAGCTATTAAAAAAAAACATCATTACTTAATAAAGTACACCCTAACTCTTGACCTAAGTTGCAGTTCGAATATCCCACAAACATAACCAATTTAGCCATTGGAGAGTTCTTGACTCTTTTTGGTGACCTCTTAATCATTTTGTTTGGTAGGTTAATAGGAAGGAAATTCTCCACCATTAATCTCAGCATCCATAATTTGTCCTCAACATTTACATAGATAATTAGTGATGATCAATCCCATTATGTATCGAAAAGATTAAAAGAATCAAACACTCACAAATCCAAACTTTTTTTCTACCGAATGACGGACCACATAAGTCGGCTCTTTCCCATAAGAAAAAATTTTAAATACAACACCCTTATACATACAAATTACAAAATAAAAAATAAAACGGATTAAAAATATTATCATTTTTTTTGAGTTGCATCTGATCAACAATGTAAAAATAAAAATTGAAGTAAATTAATAACAACCATCTAACATTAAATATGAAAATGATGAATACCTCGACAACCTTCTCCATCTTTTCTGCCGTACCCACGGTAACCCGGGGGGCAAGGACAACTATAATTTCCCACAGTGTTAATACAATCTTTTTCGCACTTGTGCAAATCTTCCGCACATTCGTCGATATCTGCAATATGCATACATATGCGTCATTAAAGAAAAAAAATAAATTAGGCATGCATGCAGATGCAGTAGTGAATTAATTAAACATGAAGGAAAATGATACCTTGGCAACCACCGGGGAGGTATGGGTTGCCTCTATAACCCTCCCAGCAATTGCAGCGATACCCAGAACCAGAAGTAGTATTATCGGGTTCATAACACTTGCTCTTCTTATCTACACAAGCATAACTAGTCTGGTCCTTCTGGGCCACTTCACATGTCTCGCTTCCAATGGTCCAGTCAACCACCAGTGGAAGGTCAGTCACGTGTCGCAAATTGCTATATAACTTTGAGGAGAATTCGAACTCACCTTGGTCCACAACGAAGGCAAAGCTGCAGGGATTGAAGTCTATTATACCTATATGATTTTTATAGCTACCGAGTGTGAGATTGATACCCCGGAGCCCATTTGGGATCGATACCTGGCAACACCAGACACCAGAACAAGACCCATTGACAACGCTGTCGATGCTTTCACAGATGGATAAGCAGCCAGTGGTGTAAACCTGATTGCCTTTATAGCCACGAACAATTGCATAAGTATCACAACCAACTGCCGTGAACTTGTTTTGAGTACTAGATATGGTGAATTTGTCAACATTGAGCCAGGGTTGCGTGAAATACCTTGTACCCATGCCATCATAACAATCATAGGCTATATACTGTAAGATGTGCAACTGAACCTCAACATCAATTGTGGTAACATTGATATTTAAACCATAAATTGGTTTGGGAGGAATGGAAGAGTTGTCACAAGTTATGCGGAAGTGATCGTTTAGATAACAACCTTGGGTCATGCCGAATGGGTATGGGATGCTTACATTCCCGCAATGATCATCGCAGCCAGGCTTGGCTATTGCTGCTGTTGCTTGTGCAGCAATGGCTACAGTTGACAATATCGCCAGTATCTGCAGGGTGATCAGTTGCACTTGCAGATAGCCCATGGTGATTGATCACTTTGTTAATTTCTAGCAATGTGAAATGTTTTAGTGTGCATACACTTCCTTTGCCATTTGGTCCTTTTGTAGGCACTCCAAGTCTCCAAAAGGAAGATCAACTCAATAATGCAGTGGGGCCACAACAGAAGAGTGACGTAATATGCCCTGACGTCGCCAACATTTTTTAAGGTGAAGAGATACATTTATTTTAATAATATTAAAATCTTTATAATTTTGAAATCTCGAATAATGAGAATACCCAAATTATGACTTGTGATTTCATGAATCAATGAAAGCATTTCAAGGCGTGTTCCCGATATGAAAAATGGACATTGTGAAAATTTTATTATCTGAATTTAACTCACCAATTTTGACACATTTTTATATTTTTTTAATTTTTTAATTGTGCTTGAATTAGTATTAATAGTTTTTGTTCCACAAGTGTAAAAAATTAATAATTTCTTAATTATACTAGTAAAATGAATTAGTAACCAGAATTAATAATTTTAGTTTTATAAATATGATATATTAGACTCTTATTATTCAATTTTGTTAATTAATATTTTAATTTTGAAATTATAGAGTTCTATTTTTATTGAGTGAGTAATTCCCATGTTACTTATTTATCTAAGAATTCGACATACTCAATTTCTATTCATGTTTTCTTGCTACGTTTTAATGTGACATAATAATATAATACTTCATTCAACCATCTTATAATTAATAGATATGGAAGACTGAAAATTTATTAATTATTAAAATTATTAATTATCAATTTTTTTCATACTTTCATTAACCTAATAAGTATTTCTTACATATAAATAATTTTCGGTACAAAAATAAGATATTATATGCAACTTTTCAACTTCATTTTAATTTTTCACAATATATATATATATATATATATATATATAATACTTAACTTATAGCATAAAAAATTCATAAGATTTGTTTCAAGTAAAGAAGAAGTGTTTTTTTGATATCATAATTTCATTTACAAACTTTTGATTTCAATCTTGTCAAATTAATAAATATAATTACTAAGATATGTCATAAATATAATATATATATATATATATATATAAAAGTTAATATATAATTATTTTATCTCTCTAATAATTAAAATTATAAATAATATTTTTGAAAAAAAATATTAATTATTAAATAATAGAATTGTTAATTATTCATCATGGAACTAAGTTAATTTTTTTAAAAATTATTAATTATTAGAGTTAATTTATATTAATTGAGTTCTAAAATTTAAGATAAAAACTTGAAAACTTTGGCAAAAATTCTTAACATTTTATTGGAAAGCAATACTTCTCTTTTAAAAAAACATAGAATCTCAAATAACATGATAGCATTTCAAAAAAGACAATGCTTGGCTTCATATCATGCCAGAAGGAGGAGTAGGAACATCTCCATTACCTTTTTTGTTCTAATTTGTCTCAATATAGTCTTAGATGTATGCATGATAGATTATATATCTGTTATTAAATAATTAAATAATAAATAATGTGTCATGCACCCAAAGTATATTGAGAAAAATTGATAAGAGTAATGTAGGGAAGTCTTGTACGACAGGAGAAACTTCTATTTTTTAAGTAGGTGTCACAATTTTAATATGTCACATATACAATTACATAATAACACGTGATAATTTTAATTAAAAAAATAAAAATAAAAAGGTATTTGGACATTGCCTATATGACACATACCCAATTATATTGAGATTTCTCTTGCTTGATTAGAATCTTACTATTACTATTACTATTTCAATTATAGCACGAAATAATACCATGTAAACTACTGTCATTAAAACACATTTTACAGTAATACGACTTTTCTTTGTCGTGTGATGGGGCCTTCCTCTCCTGGTCGATGCTTGTCCCACAAAGTCACGTGGTAACACAAACACACACACACACACACACACACGCATTGATAATTTTTTTCTACTCATTTTGTCCTAACGCACTTATTCTCATTTATAATAAGTACGCTTATTATGTCATTTATAGCCATTTATGTGTGTCATTTATAATAGTCTTGAAAAATATATCTTTTTTTTAATAAAATAATACAAGAAATGTATTAAGAATTATTTTAAAAAGTACTGTACATTTCTTAAATTTTTATTTCAAATAATGTGACAGTAATGTATTGATGTTACACTTTTTGGCTCTTGTGAGGACTGCTTTGGACTCTGCACTTCGTTACCTGAAGAACACTCAAAAGACAATCAGAGGACCATCGAATTAGCTCCGGCGGTAGCCGCTCCGATGCTTAAGTTAATGAACTGAATTAAAAGACTGTAATGTAAGTCAAAGAATGAGCATGAGCATAATAGCGTACCTTTAGGGTTTAATTTATAGACTTTGTAAATCCTAAGTTGATCAGGATTCAGAGCCATGAATGTAGGAATTTGATCATTGGAGAATGGCAGTTACCATGTTGGACACCACGTTTGAGAGATATCTGTGAGTAGCAGTTTCCTTGTTGATGACTGTTTCCTTACTCTCTGCTCGGCAGGGCAGTTAAGGCGGTGACGAGCTCTGAACAGTAAAGAGTGCTCAGAAGTGGGTGCACTGACCTGATAGTTCTGGAGGGTAGGAGCATAAGTCTGTTCTGAATATTTATTTTGTTCTGCACGGCTAGGCTAAGGTTGACCTGCGGGACACACGCCAACTGGAGATTGGTTGGTCGCTTTGTGGTATATCAGCTACTCCCCCCCCCTCGAGCCTTAGTTTGAGATAACAGCATAACTAAGGTTGTGACTTTCAGAGAGGCCACGTGTTCCGTCTTTTTATATTCCCAAACGACTGTTGTCGCGCCATTTAATGATCTACTTCGTTGTTTGGGCTTTCAAAACCATTATTGTATATAGCCGTCGCAACGGTTTGACTGGGCGATCCTTGGGGTTCTTAGTTGCCTATATATGTGGGAGGATGGTAAGCTTTGCGTTCATTCTCCATCATTTTTTCTTTTAAAATTCCGCTTGGCCAAAGTAATCGGAGTTTTGGCGGACGTCGCCGCCGTCCGGAGCTTCCCCCTCGATGTTCTGTTCATGGTTTTATTGCCATCAAAGGTTCGAGGATGATTCATGATTTTCAATTCAAGCTGGGTGTGACTAAATTGTGGCCGGGAACAGTTCAATATTTTGCCATTGTTACCGGGGTCAGGTCGGCGGAGGTGGTGGTCCTCTTGTCTATTTTTGCATCCTGCCAAGATCTCCTTGCCAGGAAGTGGACTCCCTTGATTCCACCGAGGCCTGAGCTGTTGATGTTGAAGATGATGGTGGAGTGCCTCCTCTCATTTTGTTCTTGGCAGAGACCCTTGCTTGAGCTGGCCAAGGCGCCACGCTGAATTTGAAGAGAACGGAGGAAGGTTCATTCCTTTTAAATGGGGTCTGTGGACAGTGATGATGAAATGAAGCAGACCAGGCGATCCTTTGTTTGATTAAGTCGTAGTCTAGGGTTCCTTTTTGCTTCTGTACCTTGCTTTTGTTCTGAGCTTGATGTAACTTATTTCGAACTATCAATGAAACTGAGCATTTCTCTTTAATTCTAGTGTACTTTTAACAAGTCGTGCTTTTCCAGAGACTGAGTATTTTTTTGAGTACTGTTACTTACGGCCTTCCATAAGTGGTTTCATTTGTATATTCTTTGCTCGATAATGTATAAGCGGGCTTTAACCCCTCAGACTTATGACTAAGATAGGTAAAGATATTCACGAACTATCAGTTCTATAGAACCGCCTTCTGAGTAATGTAACTTAAATAACTTTGATCAGTACATTCGGTAGGGGTGAGCCATCCGGGCTTTGCTGCCTGAGCCGAAAGACTTGTAATAATAATCAAACTGACTTTTTAAGTACGTCAGAGTTTCTATCCTTGGAATAGATCTCCAGAACTTACGAACTTAACAAAATTTTAGTTGACTAAAATGGGATCTTGACCAAAGGGTATCATGTAGCAGGGTAGTCGGATCAAGCCTTTAGCAGTAACCAAGTATTTTGAGACAGACCGAAAGAACTGCATGTTATGCGGACCAGACGAGATGACCTGTACATTTAGTTGGACTAGACGCAAGGTCTGTACATTTCGATGGACCATACATAAGGTCTGTACATTTTGATGGACAAGACCCAAGATCTGTATATTTTGATGGACCAGACGCAAGGTCTGTACATTTTGATGGACCAGACCCAAGGTCCGTACATGTTGATGGACTAGACACAAGGTCTGTACATTTTGACGGACCAGACACAAGGTTTGTATATTTTGATGGACCAGACCCAAGGTCCGTACATGTTGATGGACCAGACATAAGGTCTGTACATTTTGATGGACCAGACCCAAGGTCTGTACATTTTGAGGGACCAGACACAGGGTCGTACATTTTGATGGACCAGACACAGGGTCTGTACATTTTGATGGACCAGACGCAAGGTTTGCACATTTTGACAGGACCAGACTCAAGGTTTGTACATTTTGACGGACCAGACGCAAGGTCTGTACATTTTGACGGACCAGACGCAAGGTCTGTACATTTTGAAGGACCAGACGCAAGGTTTGTACATTTTGAGGGACCAGACGCAAGGTCTGTACATTTTGAGGGTACATTTTGAGGGACCAGACGCAAGGTCTGTACATTTTGAGGGACCAGACGCAAGGTCTGTACATTTTAAGGGACCAGACACAAGGTCTGTACATTTTGAGGGACCAGACCCAAGGTTTGTACATTTTGATAGACCAGACCCAAAGTCTGTACATTTTGAGGGACCAGACCCAAGGTCTTTACATTTTGAGAGAACGTCTTTGGGTCGATACTTTAAGAAGGAAAAAATTCTTTATTGATAATACTTCCTCAAGTGTTCTATATTCCATGGCCTGGGAACAGGCTTTCCATCCATACTTTCTAGCTAGTAAGTAGTAAGTCTAACAATCTTTATCACTTTGTAGGGGCCCTCCCAGTTGGGTGATAATTTTCCCATAGTGGGATCCTTTGTGTTTGGGAATACCTTTCTTAAGACAAGATCTCCAATCTGGAAACTGCTGGGTTTTAGCCCCAATTTAGAACGGTCAGCCATTCTGTGCTGAAATGCCTCCATCTTGATCCTGGCCTGATCCCTCCTTTCCTCAAGTAGGTCTAAATTCTCTATAAGCTGCTGGTCATTGGCCTCTTGATTGAAATATTCATTCCTTATAGTAGGCATGCTGATCTCAACAGGAATCACTGCTTCGGTACCGTAAGCAAGTGAGAAAGGGGTCTTAGAGGTCGATGCTCTTCTAGTTGTTCTGGAGGCCCAGAGTACACCAGGGAGTTCCTCAACCCATCTTCCCTTGGCCTCTTCCAGCCTCTTTTTAAGGGCATCAAGGATTGTCCGGTTAGTGACCTCTGCTTGTCCGTCGGCTTGGGGATGACCCAGAGAGGAAAAGTGTTGATTGATACCCAAGTCTTGGCAGAATTTTTTGAAAACTTTTCCAGTGAACAGTGTGCCGTTGTCTGAGATGATTACTCGCGGTATGCCGAACCTACAAACAATGTTCTTCCAAGTGAAATTCTTGACTTCTTTCTCTGTGATATGTGTTAGGGGCTCTACTTCTGCCCATTTGGAGAAGTAGTCAATGGCAACTAGTAGATATTTTCTACTTGGTGTGGCTTTAGGCAATGGGCCTACGATGTCCATCCCCCACTGAGCGAAGGGCCATTGGCTAACGATAGGAATGAGCTCATGGTGGGGTTGGTGCTGATAGGGAGCAAATCGTTGGCACTTGTCGCACTTCCGGACGTATTCCTTGGCTTGCCTCAGCATACTAGGCCAGTAATAGCCTTGTGTTAGAGCTCGGTGGGCTATGGTCCTGCTGCTATTATGGTTCCCACAAATTCCTTCATGTATCTCGGCTAAGACGTACTGAGACTCTTCCAGAGTTAAACATCGCAGTAGGGGTTGAGAATTGGATCTTCTGTAGAGCTTACCGTTCAGGATCAAGTACCGAGCTGCCTTGATTTCGAACTCGTTTAGCTTTGTTTCTGTCTTTTGGGAGGAGCCCTCTTTCCAAGAACTGGAAGATATGGGTCATCTAGTTTTGTGGTTGTTCAGTAATTTGGGCAACTCGGGCATCCTCTATGCTTGGATTTGACTGATGGGATGATTCTTATCGTAGAGTCCTCTTCTTACTTCAGGTGGGATGCCATGCTCGCCAAAGCATCAGCTCTGCAGTTCTGGCCTCTTTCTATTTTTTGGATGGAGAATGTTTGGAAAGAGAGCTTCAGTAATTTGACAAGCTCTGAATACCGTAGCATCCTGTCATCCTTGGTAGCGAACTCCCCCAGGACTTGGCTTACTACCAATTGGGAGTCTGAGAAGACTTCAAGGTTTCGAGCTTCACACTCTAGTGCCAATTTCATGCCGAGGATAAGAGCTTCGTATTCTGCTTCATTATTAGAGGCTCTGAATTCGAGGTTGACCGTTTTTTCTACCACAAGCCCATCAGGGGATAGCAATACTAAACCCACGCTAGAACCATGATCCGTGGAAGATCCGTTGGTATAAAGCTGCCATGTTCCCCAGCTTTCACAAAGTTGTGCTTTGTTCTGTAGTGCTGGAGTGAACTCGGCGACAAAATCATCTAGAGCTTGCCCTTTAATTGAGATCTGTGGAACATAGGTTATGTCGAACTCCCTTAGCTCTACTGACCATTTGACTAATCGCCCTAAGACTCCAGGCTTTCTTAGCACTGATTTTAAAGGGTAGACAGTTGGAATTTCAATAGGATGCGCTTGGAAATAAGGTCGGAGCTTCCGAGCGGATATTATTAGCGCAAGGGCCAGCTTTTCAATCTTAGGGTACTTTTTCTCTGTGTCTAACAGTGCCCTGCTGACGTAAAATATAGGCTTCTGGATTCCTCTGTGTTGTCTGACCAGTACCGAATTGACAGCGTTTTCAGAGACAGCAAGGTAGAGAAGTAATCTTTCACCTTGGACTGGCTTTGACAGTAGCTCAGGTGAAGCTAAATATCCCTTTAGTTCTTGAAATGCCTTTTCACAATCTTCTGTCCACTATAGAGCTTTGTTACCCTTTAGAGCTTTGAAGAACGGTAAGCAGTGGTCAGTGGATTTGGAGATGAATTTTCTCAAAGCTGCGATTCTGCCATTCAAGGCCTGGATGTCCTTCTTGGTCTTTGGTGATTCCAGCCCAATCAAAGCCTTGATTTGAGTGGGGTCTACTTCGATGTCTCTTTGAGAGACAATGTACCCCAAGAACTTTCCCTTGGTTACACCAAAGGTGTACTTTGAGGGGTTTAACTTCATCTTATGCTGCTTGAGGATGTCAAATGTTTGGGCTAAATGATGGAGGTGGCTGCTTCTTCGTAGGCTTTTGACCTAGCATGTCGTCAATGTAGACTTCCATACTACTTCCGATTAAAGGGCTGAACATCTTGTTAACCAGACGCTGATATGTGGCCCCAGCATTCTTTAATCCGAACGGCATCACTCTGTAGCAATAGAGGCCTCGTTCGGTTATAATGCTGTCTTCTCTTGGTCTGGAGGGATACATCTGGATTTGGTTATACCTGAATAGGCATCCATGAAGCTCATGAGTTCATGCCCTGTAGTTACGTCGACTAGCTGGTCTATCATTGGAAGTGGAAAACTGTCCTTGGGATAAGCTTTATTGAGGTCTGAATAATCAACACAGATTCTCTACTTGCCATTCTTCTTCTTGACCAGCACAGTATTGGCTAACCACTTTGGGTAGAATAATTCTCGTATCATCTTGGCCTCAAGCAGCCTTTGGACCTCTTCGTTGATGACCCGGTGTCGCTCTGGAGCGAGTAGCCTTCTTTTCTGTCTCATAGGTGGGTGGTCTGGATCTACCATCAGTTTGTGAGTGACTAGGTCTGGTTTAATGCCTTCCATATCCTTAGTTTCCCATGCGAACACAGAAAGGTTATTTTTCAGAAATTCTATCATTTCACTTTTGCTCGACAAGAGTTAGGTTTGGACATATCTGTAAAAAGTGCCCTTGTGATTTCGAACTTACTAGCACTTTGATGGGCTCACCAAGGGGCCTGGCCAACTGTCCCTTCCTCTGGGGCTTAGTGGCTCGTCGATTTTAGAAGGGCAGTCTTCTGTCTCGTGACGGTGGGTGAGAACTGGTTTCGCACACTCACGAGCAGTGCAGTAATTGCTATTTGGGAGCCTTTTCTTTGAGAGCGAGAGCGTGGTACTCTCTAGAAGTCGGTTGGCACCCTCTGATAGAATAGACAGCTTGATTATAGACGTACTTTAAGCATTGGTGGAGGGTTGAAGTGACTGCTCCCATCTGATGCAACCATGGTCTCCCAATTATGACGTTGTAGGTGGATTTGGCATTCAGAGCCATGTATTTTGTCACAGTAGTCTTTTGTCCGTCTCCCTCTCCTGTCGTAGTAGGGAGGTCAATCCTTCCTAGTGGAGTGTTGAGATTTCCATCAAATCCCGCCATGATCACGGCCGTGGGTTTGATGTCACTTGGGTTAAGCTTCATCAGTTTGAGGGGCTCGTAGAACAGGACGTTCGCAAAGCTCCCAATGTCCATTAGGATTCTTCAGATCTCGAAGTTGGCAATCTTGAGAGAGATGACGAGGGCATCACTGTGAGGACAATGCACTCCAGCGAGATCCTGGTCTGTGAACTGGATTTCAGGCACTGGCTTCAGCCTTTTCTCAATATGGGAGATTGGTAAGATGGTGGGAATAGTTTTGGCCTCCCGAATATACCATTTCCTTGCTCTGTTGGAGGTCCCCGTTGTCGGGGTGTCTGCGTGGAGGACAAAAATAACCTCGTCGTTCCATTGCTGAGGTTCATTCCGCCTTTCCCTTTGTTCCTGTCTCTGATCAGGCCTTTGGTCGGGTCTCCCCTACTAGGGCCTTTCATTGTGGGGCTCTGCCCTCCGTCCTGTCTGATGAATTTCCTGCAGACGACTCCTCCTTATGAGATGCTCAATTTCATGTCTGCGGGCCTCGCATGTATTAGTTGTGTGCCCACGATCTTTGTGAAAGTCGTAGTACTTGGTTTGATCTCGGAGGTTTGGATCCCCTCTTAGTGGTTCTGGCCACCTTAGATTCTCCCTGAGATTGGACCTGCCGAAATATTTGATTCGAAGAGGTGTTCAACGGAGTGAAGCTGGGGAATCCCCTAGGGGCAACGTTGAATGGGGTTCTGGGCACCCCTTTCTTTTCTAGGCTTCTGTCCTTTTTCCTAGCCGTATTTGGTTCCTTTTTTTGGTCATCCTTTTTCCTAGTCGTAGTATTCATGGTCATCCTTGAGCTTGATCCTTAGACTTCTAGAAGGTGTTTTTTGCTTTCTCCAAGTTTATGTATTTCCTGGCCCTATCCATAAGGGCTGCCATGTCGGTAGGAGGATTCTTTGTCAAGGAATCCCTGAAACCTCCTTGGACGAGGCCAGAGGTTAAAGCAGCCACCAGGAAGCCTGAACTGTAATCTGTAATCTCAGTGAGTTCGGTATTGAAACGTGCAATATACTCTCTGAGGGACTCTTCCTTGGTTTGTCTTATATTTAAGAAGAACTTGGGACCCCTCCTCAAGCTTTCGACTGGTCATGAACCTGTCAAGGAATCGCCTTTCGAGCTCGTAGAAACTAGTAACTAAGTTTGGCGGAAGGTGGTGAAACCACTTCAGAGCTGTGCCAGTGAGGCTGGTTATGAAGGTGCGGCAAATAAAGCATCTGAAGCCTCATGTAGGGCCATAGTGTGCTGGTAGTGGGAAAGGTGGTCCCTAGGGTCCCCATTCCCGTCATAAGGAGTGAATTTTGGGACTATGAATTTCTTGGGCCTTTCCTCTACCATTATAGTAGGGATGAATGGTGTGGCTAATCTTCCGAGCAGCCTTGCTTGCTCATCCTGCTCTGGAGGGGCTTGGACTCCCCTTATAGCAATGGTGCAGTCCATGGAATCCGTAACTTTTTCAGCTCCTTGTGGGGCCCTAGGTAGGGTTGGTTGCTGCAAGTCAAGCCTTGCGGCTTCAAGGCCCATAGGGACTGGATAATCCCGGCCCCTTGGCCGGGGGTTTTTTTTTGATCCTCCAGAACTGGTGGTACGGGAGCTGCTTGGGGTTGAGATTCTTATGGTGCTATATTCACTCCCGAAGCCCCAGGGGTTGGAGCCCTAGTGGTGCTTCGATAATGAACCTCTAGGATGAAAGCTGGTATCCCTCTGCCTGCGGCGGCTGATGGCTGGGGATCTCCATGAAGGTGAACAGTAGCTGGAGGTTGCGCCTCCTGAGTAGTAGCAGTTGATAGGTGGATTCTGAGGATTAGTTCCATGATTTTGAGTAAGCATCGCCAAAGTTCTAGACATGGCTTGTAATGACTTGAAATTTTTTTTTTGAAATAATTTTGTTGGTTATTATTATTATTATTGTTGTTGTTGTTATTAAATAATGTGGAATGTGATGTGTGTATATGGATGAGTGTGTGTGTTTAAAAATATTAAATGTGTGTGTATAATTATGTGTGTACATATGTATATATATATATATATATATATATGATCTGATTTTGTGTGTGTGCAAGTGGGTATATATATGTATATATACATAGCAGTGCATGTGTTGTGTGTGCCGTATATGTGTGTGATTGAGTGTGCCACACTCAAAGTGGCATGGTGAGTGATTGAGTGTGCTAGTGGACTTCGGGATATGGGGAGGGAAGCAGGCCAGAATAGTGGGGTTAGGTTTAGTCTTAGAGAGAGAGAGGGTAGAGAGAGAGAGTGGGTGGTGGAAGTTTTATGTATGTATATGTGTGTGTGTCGTGTGAGATGAAAGAAAGAATAGAAAAGAAAGCTGAGAGGGAGCTGTGGGTATTGGGGACGATCAGAAGTGAACCAAGGGAGTCCAGAAGTGGTAGCCGTGCACTGTACCAAGAAAGAATAAGAAATTATAGGTAAGTGGGTCTTGTTTGTTTTTAAAATTTAAGAGCTTACATTTGGTGTTGATATTAGGATGTTAAAGAGCATGAAACATAGAACTTAATGCAAAAAGAATGAATGAAAATGGGCGAGAGATGAGAGAGAAAAAGTGGGTGATAGGTAGGGACGATAATCGGTTGGCTAGGAAAAATGTGTTTAAAATCTCGTTTGGTTGTTGGGAAAATGGTCCCCATGAGTGCAGAAACTTGTTGGAAAAAGGGGGGGATCCAAACAGTGACCAACCAGTCACGAAATTGAAGAAGAAGGGTTGGCCGGAGAGTTGACCGAGGGGTTTGACCCTCTATTCATGGAAATCCGATGATCTAAACCCAAAACCAAGCCCATATATGAAATCCTTGGAAGAAAACGAAGAGAACTGCGTTTTTAAAACTGAGAAATCTCACCGAAAAATTCTTGTCGGCGTTGGTGAAGGCGTTGGAACCCTATCGGAGCCTCGCCGAAAAAGCGGGGAAGAAGATACTATTCGGGTCGGGTCTCGGGTCGGGTTCGGGCTCGGGTCGGGCCAAGGCCGACCCGCCCCTGCCATATGTCAGCTTCTGGTTTTAAATTAAAATGGGAATAGGGGCTGTTTGGCTACGGGAATACGAAATTAAAATTTAAAATTGAAACAGGAACAGGGGATATCCTATCCCTGTTTTGGATTAATCCTTGTTTGGCTAACCAAATTGAGAATAGGAAAATTTGAGAATTTATAGATTTACCCCTAGACTTTTTGAAAATTACGAATTGACCCTGTACTTTTTGGAAATCTGATTTGACCCTTGAACTTTCGAAAAATTACACTTTGACCCTTAAACTTTTGAGAAATCACGATTTGACCCACCAGATTAAAATATTAATAAAATTAATTAATTAATTAATTAATTAAATTAATTAAATTATTTAAATATTCTAAAATAATCCGGAGTCCAAATGGGACAAGTCATTAGTGTATTTTGACTATCTCGACCATTCCGAGGCCAATGGTGAGGTCTGTTTTATGAGACGGGGTCCCAAAAAATAAAAGACCCGTAATAACATTTAAAAATTACCAAAATACCCTTAAATTGAAACGTAGTCAAACGAACTCCAAATTAAGTAAACAAATAGTGAAACTTTATTATCTCGAGCATTCCAGACTCAACCGTGGAGTCCGATTTATGAAAAGAGGTCTCAAAATGAGAAGACCCGTAAAGGTATAAAATGACCATTCTGTCCTTTTCAGCTCGGATGTTCAAATTGAATTCTATGAAAGCCTAAACCTATTTTCTTCGACGTTCCGAACTCAATAGTAGAGTTTAATTTGACAAAATAGAAACTTATAAAATAAAGACATAAAATTTGATGAATATCATAATTCAAGTAACAATTAAATTGAGTCACATCTTATGATTTTAGAGACACGGAAAGGCAAGAAGAAGGTGATCTAACCTTCTGCATTCTACTGCTAGTTCCGCTACCTTACGAGTACATTTTTTTGAGTTGAGACTGACCCACCAGGTACGATATATTGTGCTAAGTAAGAAATAGAATTGAGTTTAGGAATACTTGCTCTGTTGACTTGATGATTCACATGTTTGTTTGATTGTTCACATGCTTATGTGCTTCATGCTATCTTGCTGAAAGTTGGGTGATAATGTGGATGGTGATTATGTGTATATCGCATGTGTTAGTATAATGTGTGGATCATATTCTTTGAGAACTGTTGAGACTATGAAATGTATGATTGCAAGCATGCTTCATGTGTGGATGAGATGCATCATTGAGATTACATTGTGGCATGAATGAATCAGAGCATATTGGCATAGTGTGATTCCTTGGGCATGGTGTGAGTTGAGCACGTGGTGCTGTGCATTATGAGGGTGCAGATCCTGTGGTGAAAAACTCAAAATCGGCCATTAGGTACTCGCATGCCTAACGGGTTTCGGACCGTGAAGTGAGGCATATATTAGTACTCGGGCTATCGGGGAAGGACCGTAAGACAAGACATGGTGGCATAGAGTTGCATGGGTGTGTCACGCATATTTTTGTTGCATTGTATTAATGAATTCCCGAATGTGTGATGAATCTTGTTAATGCATTGTATGGATGAATTGGATGGCATATAGGTTATAATTGTTTTGAATCTTGTTAATGCATTGTATGGATGAATAGGATGGCATGTAGGTTATAATTTTGCATGGAGATATAACTGTACACTTGCACATGCCACCCCTTAGATTATGTTAATGAGTTGGATGACATGTAGATTATTGCTAGTACATTGTATGCATGATGTTGAGTGCCATGTAGATATAACTGTACACTTGCACATGTTACGCCTTTAATTTTGTTTCTTGCATTAGCATTATATTGTACCAGCTGTTGAGCTGACCCATTCGTGGGACAACATTTCAGATGACACCCTAGCTGTGCAAGACATAGAGATGCTATGATTGTGGATTATGTTTGGCCCAAGGGGCGCACTTAATGTTGTACAAGGGCATAAGCCCTAGACTATTTCCTATTATTGTATGTCGTGAACTAATGGACCAGACCCTATGCAATGTATCAGAACAGTGTATAGAATGTATGTGATTGTCCTTAATTGTCCTTTATTTACTTAATATTTTATTTACTTTCCGTTCATTCAGTCGCGCTTCGGGTTTGCTGGAATTCGGGGCGTGACATAGCTAGAAGTTGGTCTTGCATCAACTGATTCTGTCGCTTGACCTGATCAAGCTCTTGGCGTACTGGATCAGTGGTTCGTCCTCTTCCCCGTCCGATTGGCGGTCGGGGTTGAGGGTCTTGAGGATTTTGAGCGTTCTTCTCGGGCGGAGATTGGGGGCCATAGTTATTCAGAAAAAAGGAGAGTAAACCCTTATGCAAGTAGAGCACTTGGTGATTGTCGTTCCCACAGACGGCGCCAAGCTGATGCTGCACTTTTTGGCTCTTGTAAGGGCTGCTTTGGACTCTGCACTCCGTTACCTGAGGAACACTCAAAAGACAATCAGAGGACCACCGAATTGGCTCCGGCGGTAGTCGCTCCGATGCTTAAGTTAATGAATTGAATTGAAAGACTGTAATGTAAGCCAAAGAATGAGCATGAGCATAATAGTGTACCTTTAGGGTTTAATTTATAGATTTTGTAAATCCTAAGTTGATCAGGATTTGGAGCCATGAATGTAGGGATTTGATCATCGGAGAATGACAGTTACCATGTAGGACACCACGTTTGAGAGATATCCGTGAGTAGCAGTTTCCTTGTTGATAACTGTTTCCTTACTTTCTGCTCGGCAGGGCGTTAAGGCGGTGACGAGCTCTGAACCGTAAGGAGTGCTCTGAAGTGGGCGCACTGACTTGATAGTTCTGGAGGGTAGGAGCATAAGTCTGTTCTGAATATTTAGTTTGTTTTGCACGGCTAGTGTCACGACCCCAAATCCGGTCCATGCGGATCGAGGGTTCGTGATCGGCCACCGAGGCCTTTCTTGATTTCCATTAATCAAACACAGCGGAATAAATTTCTTTTTCTATTGCGGAAGCGTCAATCAACACTCAAGTCAACATCATTCATCTATTTATACATTCCATAGTAATTACAAAAGTACATGATGTAATTTTTCTAAAACCTGCTGATGTCATATTCGATATACAGTCCAAAAATTTCAAAAAAACAACTACATCATGACTAGCGAAATCCTATTACAAAAAGGGTTCATAGCTTTACAAGCTTCCAGCTAGTCTGACTGAACCTGCTATTTCTTTTCCGATATCATCACCTGAAATAGGATAAAGAATATCCTATGAGCTCAACAGCTCGTGAGTATCCCAGCTCGTGAGCATTCCATAACATACTAGGGGTTTCAAAACTACTATATAATTCAATATAGAAATGTCAATGATCAGATATCATATAGTTATCTTAATTTATAGTACAAGATAACTGTATCAAATTCGCTTCCAATAAATCTCAATTTAACGAAAATCATAAATCGATAATCAATAACATAGTTCAATAAATCAAAATCACAGTTCAATATCATGGTTCAATTCTCAAATTCATAGTTCAATAATTCAGATTTATGGTTCAATAACCCAAATTTATAGTTCAATTATTCAGATTCATGGTTCAATAACCCAAATTCATAGTCCAATAATTCAGATTCATGGTTCAATAACCCAAATTCATAGTCCAATAATTCAGATTCATGGTTCGATTTTCAATATTCATATTCAAATCATATATTCCACTTCTATGGTCAGCAAATTAGAACCTCGCTGACTGAGATCGATGGGCTAGCTAGTTCGATATGCCGTATCAACACCGGCTCACCACAATATACCCTGTGGGATGGGTTCGATAAATCACAACCTGTTCGATAGTGACCAATCATAGAAGAGTGTTCTATTCAAGGCATCAAAATCATATCAAAATCATATCCAAAATCAATAATCATCAATAGCAGTTCAATTACTCAAATCAAAGTTCTTTATTTGATGTTTAGTTAAAACAGTTCAACATTTGTAAGAAGATTATATAACGTTTGAGTATCTTACGAACACATTTTCTTAAGTCAAAGAAGACAATATAGTTGTCAATATGTCATTCAAAACATATACAGTATAACTGTTAACTGTTAAACAAATGTTATAAAGGAGAACGATTTCATATGTCGATATATCATAAAAGAGTTCAATATTTATATCTATATTGAAAATAGTCTACCTCAATATGGTATGAAATACTTACCTGAATTCCAAAAGCTGAACTCCAAAAATCCTTCCTTTGAAGCTCCCTAAAATCACATTTCAAAGTCTAGTTATATTCCATAATATCACTTTATTTAATTGTTATGTAATCTCTTTTCTATTTTAGTTACATTTTCTGGGTAGCTTCTTTAAGTTTTAAAGTTTGATTCTATTAACTTACATATTTACGTGTCATATTTTTCTGTACCTTATTTCATAATACGGACCTCACCATTGAGTCCGGAACGTCGAAGAAAGTCAATTTGGACTCCCTCTGACTTCCATTTGGTTTTTAGGGACACTAAGGGTAATTTGGTAATTTACACTCTAACGTGTCTTATTTTTTTAGGAGTTTTGTCTCAGTGAAACGGACCCCACCATTGGGTTCAGAACACCCAAAATAGTCAAAATGCACTATTGGTTTACTCAATTTGGACTTCGTTCGACTAATTTTGGTTTAAGGGTATTTTAATAATTTCTTAAATTTAAAAAGGATTTTAAATTAATTATTATTTAATTTTCTGGGCAATTGTGTAATTAACCGAAAGTTTGGGGGGTCAAAATAGGATTTTCGGAAACTGTTAAGTGAACCGTCCGGTTCAGTCCCAATTCAATTGGGCCGGTCCGGTTCGGTCAGAAACCAAGGGGTTCAGTTTGGTTGCTTGCGTCAGCATGACGTCATGCTGACGTCATCAACCACTTATCAAAACGGCACCGTTCAACTTATTCAAGGATTCGTTTCAAACGGGTCGGGACCCGGACCCGGATCCAAACCCTAGCCCAACAGTATCATCTTCCCCATTTTTTCGATGAAGCTCCGGTAGGTTTCCGGTGTGAACAGTCGCCTTCTCCGGCGACGGCGACCGGAATTTTGTCAGTTTTCAATAGGTTTTAAATGTCATTTTCTTCTAAATTTCATGTAGATTTCATTTCAAATGTTGGTTTTCAATTTAGTGTACTAAATCTTCACGAAATAGAGCTAACCCGTAACTCCGGTGACCTGAGGATTTCCATTTTTACACTCGGTCGCTCACTGTTTTGACTCCTCTTTTTCTCTATCTATTGTCTGCACTATATGGGATCAATCCTATGAAATTTAAATCAAGTTTTATGCATAAAATACCAAACTTCCGATTTATTCTCTCATACCTGCAACTCCATTTTTCTCTTTAAATTCTCAACCAATTTTTCTGATTTTTCTTGCATTCAATTTCTTATTTCATGCTTTATAAAACCCTATGCTTTAAACTAAACGAATCATGCTATAAATTGAAAACAGAATACCCACTTACCTTTTAAATTTCTGATTTTCTCTTTGTGCAGGTTCCTCTTCTTCTCCTTCTTTCTTGGCTTAGTTCCTCCCTGAAATGATTCTCTCTTCTCTGTCTCTATGCACGTTCCCTATATACACATACAGAGAACCCTCACCACTTCCACCGCCCTTGTCACTTCCCACTTTTCTCTCTCTCTCTCTCTCTCTCTCTCTCTCTCTCGGTTACCCTCCTTCTATGGCCCCTTTTCTTGACTTAGGCTCTGGTATTCCCTCTGCCAAATGCAACTTTGCATTTATTTTTTTGTAAGATATTGTATCTTATATATATATATATATAATATATCCACACACACATACACTTTACAACACACACACACACACACACTACTGTTCACATATATATATTTATATCTTTTTCATTATTTATTATTATTATTATATTATTATTATTATTATTATTATATTTATTATTATTATGATTATTTTTATTTTTATTTTTAATTTATTATAGTTCGGGTTTTTATGCCATGGTCCGGGTTTACCGGGTCGGGCTACCGGCTAACTCAGGTCGGGGTATTACAGCTAGGCTAAGGCTGACCTGCGGGACACGCGTCACCTGGAGATTGGTTGGTCGCTTTGTGGTATATCACGTATCAATATATAATTATGTTATATTAATTACATAATTTAATATATTATTAATATTATATTATTTAGAATAAAAAATTTAAAATACATAGTTAAAAAACATAAAAAATATTTATTCGAAAAATGTAACTTGACTGAGTTCATAAGCACAAAAGTGAGAACAATTATTTGATAACTTGAATGACAGAAGAAAATTAGACACTAGTGGAAGTCGTTCTCGCTAGCTAAGGTCATTCATAACTTTGGGTAGTCAATGAAAAAAGAAAGATATGATGAAATTAGTCATCTGCACCGTTAAAATAATTTTTTTTTATCTAACATTTTTTTTATAAAAATCCCAAATTTTAATACTTATATTTTCATCTTCTAAATATATTTCTTTTTTTTTTCAATTTAATAATTGAATGGTTGAGCAATTTGCACGGATTTCGACTAATTTCAAGATTCTGAAATTGACAATCAAACAATTTTTGAATAGTTTCAAGAAAGACTCGAATTCAAGACATTAAATTTAATTCTAAAGTTTTTTATCATTCGGCCAACTCCTTGAAATTTTTTAAATATATTTCTTAATCAGTCACTGTGTGAATCTAAATTTAGTTAGAATTTAGCAAATAAAAAGAAAGGCAATAACGGTAATCCTTCTAACAACTATTTTAGTATGAGTAATAATTTTTGGAGTTAATTAGTGAAAGTGTTCTCAAAATAAATATTTACAAGTTAAGATTTAAGGAGAAATATTGTAACCTCAAATTCAAAAGTGATAACGTGGCAATATCATATTTTTTTAATGACAAAAGTTCTCTCTCTTCCATCTCCTTATTTTAATGTGGCGATACAGTGCCCTAATTCCATTCTTCCCGAGCTGCTGTATCACCGACTAGACCACCATGTCTTGATATGCTGATGAGATGAGATCATGTTGATACAAAAAGCTCAATCCGGAGTTCCTTTTCTCTGAGTTAGATATAAATAAAATATATATTAATTGTTATTATTATGACTTGAATTTCACACCAGGACATAAAATTCTCACATTTAGACTTTGGATGTCGTTGCTAAGTGTTGATCTATGGCTCTGTTTATTTTTATATGATTGATGTCAAGCAGTCGAGTCTTTGCAATGCCTTTTTCTATTGTTTTGATTTCAAGCCTTATTGAACGATGGATTTTGATCTTCTAGGAGAAATTATACTTTGAGACCGTCTGTACACCACGTTACTGTATGATGGCTTCTCAAATAAAAATAATTTTTTTTTATTTTGTGGATACAAATTTCTCTTTAATTTCAGCCTTAACTGCTTTTCTGTGAGACACCGTGTTTTGACATGGAGTGACATTTTTGTTAACAAAATACTTAAAAACTTTTTTAGTTAAAATATTTTGGATCGGATCTTATTTTAATTAAACATTTTATTGGAGACCTTTATCTTAATCGTCCTAATTTTTTATCAGATGAATATCTAGGTACCGGTAAATGTGTTTTCTTTTTTTGTATATAATTTTTTCTTGAAACAAAACTTGATGGAGGACACATAAAATGAATTGAATACATCAAATTCTTTGAAAACAAGTAACATATGAATTACTTACCCAACAAAAGAAAATTCTCTAAACTCGATATTGTATTTTATTGATAATAATATGAAAAATAAAAGTTCAATACATCATATTTATAAGACTAAAGACTATTAATCTGAATAAGAGATTACTAATTTCTTCAATTAATTTTATTAAGAAGCTACTAATTATTTGTGTAGAACAAAAAATTACTAATACTTGTCTGAACAAAATTAAAGAATCAAAATATCTTAAAAATGAATCAAAAAGTTAGAAAATCCAGACATTACTCCTATTTTGAATCGTATTGGGTCACTTCGGGTTATCAAATAGCATTGAACATGCATAAACAAATACCATCAAGCTAACAATTTCATGATTATTGGCTCCATCCACACCGAGGGGAGGACGGCTTCTATGGCAATGAAGAAGATGGATTAGATGGTTACAACGTTACGGATCTATCATTCTGGTCATTGATGAAGATTTCTCAATTGGCAACCACATGTGGAAATTTTAGAGAAAGAAAGTGAATTGTAGGAATATCTTTTTCATATGGTAAATGTTGAGAAAACTTGAGGTCTTCTAGTTGATGGAGGAAACGGTTTTCGGTTGCAGGAACTGCATGTTTTAAGGTGTGTACGGAATACTTTTCTAAATACAATATTTAGTCCCAAAAAGATTCTGAAATTGATGTGCAATCAGGTTCTTAGCAAAATTCTAGTTAAGAGAATGAATTAAAACGCTGTCTGTCAGTTACATATTCGAAGACAGTCCTTGAATAACAATTAAAATTTTGTTATTGTAAATTAACAGAACCCAGAAACAATTTTTGTAGAAATTGTAAAGAAACAAAGAGAATGAGAGTTCGGTCACTTGTACTTGTAAAGTAATGCCGGAGAAGAGAAGGAGAAGTTAAATTTTATAACTGGCTATATTGAACAATTATTTGGTGATTTTTTGAAATTATGGTTTCAACGGTCAAATTGAGGGTCACTTCTCGTTTATAACAGTATAATGTACATACACATATAATTTATCATCCAACTGTTAAGACATTAAATCGGTCATTTCAGTAATTTCTCGGTTATGTCGGTCTAAAATGAATTTCAAAATTATAATTTGAATTTAAAGCAGACTAATGACCAAATCGCAAACTTGCAGACCGACCGTGAGTGTGCAACCTACTTAATAGCATAATCCATTAGTTTTGAAGCAAATATTTGTACCACACAAAAGCTTAAATAATAAAATTTCAAGTTATTCTTCTTTTCCTTATTTCTAAACTTTTTAAACAAAATTATTTTTGTTATAACTATAAAATTACATGAACTTGTCATATCATTCCATGAAAATTCTAAAATAAACTAATACGTACGACTTATTAGCAAAAAATTTAGTGATTCAATAACATGAAAGAATTTGATGATAATAAAAATTAATTTTAAACACATGATATCAATGATGCCATGCCGATGTTTCAATTTAAAATATATTTTACTTGTCAGAATTTGATTTGCATTGCTATTAAAATTCTTCGTACTATCTTATTATTAAATTTTTTTTCTCCAACTTCTTGCAACTAAATGCATGATGCGCAATTTATGTGGAGAGCAATAAGACTAAAAAAGGAGTAATACTATTCATATCAAATTTTTTTTTATCAAAAATACATACACATATGAATTAATAGTATTGTATTAATTTCTACCATATTATATCATATCATGATATAAAAGTTAAAAGTAAATTCAAAAAGATAAAAAGTGGAGGGTGTTTCTTTATTTTTATGTTTTTAATTCAAATTTGGGCACGATTTTAGGGCTCAAATTTGTGCTTAAATGAAAAGAGCTATTGATTATTATCACATAGGTTGTTTTTTTTTTTTTAAATTATCTCATTAATTAATGACTTTCATGATTTGGACAATAAAATATTATCCTTCAAATTTTACCGAGTTTGGTAAAACTTTGAAAACTACTGATTCTAGATTTACTTGATACAAGTGAAGAGCCGGTTTTGCAATTTTGTTTTTCTAAATTTAAAAATGCTTGTATTTTTGAGTCTTTTTCAATTTTTAAAACACAAAAAATTCTAGTGATTTATTAAAAAAGTAATGTGTTAATTTTATTTTCTAAATGCCATTTTTTAAAAAAAATTGCAATGTCAAACGCATTTCTTATCAACACTTTCATTTTTTTTTTCCAAGATCATATAAATTTTTTAAAAATATTGTAACCATAGAGACTATCA
This sequence comes from Nyssa sinensis, assembly GCA_008638375.1. Taxonomy (NCBI): domain Eukaryota; kingdom Viridiplantae; phylum Streptophyta; class Magnoliopsida; order Cornales; family Nyssaceae; genus Nyssa; species Nyssa sinensis. The sequence continues at coordinate 25,408,208 of CM018038.1, forward strand.
TTATAATTTCACTTAAAAATGTACAAAATGAAAAATAAAAGAACTTCTAATGTAACCAAATAGAGAAAATGAACTTCCATCACAACTGCCTTAGAAAAATACACTTAAAAAACTTAGACAAACATAGTGAAGTGAGTGCCATTGGGCTATAGCTAATAAGCTATTGTCCATACTAAGATTAAGGGTAGATATGTTATATTATGTTACGTTTCATTTTTCTTTCCAAAACGGCAGAATAAGATATATTAATAAAATCAAACAAGCCAAGAGGACCTACAATTTTGAAGGAAAAAATGTTCTAGCCAGGGAAGGAAATTCTCAAGCCAAGACATATCTAAACCTCTTAAAAGGGTCAAATGCGCCACTTCATGAGCTGTGTCACGCCCCAAATTCCAGCGAACCCGAGGCGTGAGTAACGAGACAAAAAAGAAATAAAGAAATAAAATAATAACGAAATGAAAGATAACAATGACATTCTCGTACATTCCGTACACAGTTCTAATACATACATAAAGTCTGGTCCGTTGGTTCACAACATTCAAAATGAAATACAGTCTCGGGCTTATGCCCTTACATAATATCACGAGCACCCATCGGGCCCAATGTAATCCTCAATCAGACCATCTCTATATCCCGCACAGCTGGAACATCATCTGAAATGTTTGCCCCACTAAAGGGGTCAGCTCAACATGCTGGTACAATATAATGCTAATGCAAGAAACAAAACTAAGGTCGTGGCATGTGCGAGTGTACAGTTATTTCTATATGGCATTCTATATCATGATGACAGCATATAGACAGTATACAGTATATGAGCAATATGCATGACACACCCATGCAACTCTATGCCACCCATGTCTCATGATACGGTCATTCTCCGCTGGCATGAGTACCGCCACTTATGTCTCGCTTCACGGTCCGGAATCCGTCAGGCTCGCAAGTACCTAATGGCCGATTTTGGGTTTTTCACCACAGGATCTGCACCCTCATAATGCAAAGCACCAAGTGCTTACCCACGCCATGCCCAAGGAATCACACCATGCCAATATGCACCAATCTCATCATGTCATAATGCAATCCCAATGATACATTTCAGTCATACGTAAAATATGCTTTCAAGTGTACAATTCATAACATCGACAGTTCTTCAAGCAGATAATTCACACACCACGTTAATACATGCGATATACTCATAATCATCATTCAACTAAACAAGATAGTACATAGCACGTAAACATGTGAACACTCGGGCAAACATGTGAACAATTTACACAGCAAAGCAAGCATTCCTAATCTCAATTCTATTTCTTACTTAGCACAATATATCGTACCTGGTAATCGATCTCAAACCAGAAAGGTATACTCGTAGTCAAGTGAAACCACCGTAAGAACACTGAAGGTCAAGTCACCTTCTCTTTGCCTTTCCGTGTCCCTAAAATTCATAACATGAAACTCAGTTTAATCGTCACTTGAATTATGCTATTCATCAAATTTTACGTCTTTATCTTATAAGCTTCTACTTTGCTAAATTAAACTCTACTGTTGAATCCGGGACGTTGAAGAAAATAAGTTTAGGCTTTCGTAGAATTCAATTTGGGCATCTGGGTCAAAAAGGGCAAAACAGTCATTTTGCACTTTACACGGGTCCTTACATTTCGTGATCTCTTTTCACAAATCGGACTCCACGGTTGAGTCCGGAATGTTCGAGATAATAAAATTCCACTATTTGTTTACCTAATTCGGAATTCGTCTGACAGTGTTTCAAGTTAGGGGTATTTTGGTAATTTTACACGTTGCTACGTGTCTTTTTATTTTTCGGGATCCCGTCTCGTAAAACGGACCTCACCATTGGTCTCAGAATGGTCGAGATAGTCAAAATACACCTATGACTTGTCCCATTTGGACTCCGGGATGTTTTTGAATATTTAATTAATTAAATTAATTTAATTAAATAATTAATTAATTAATTTAATTAATATTTTATTAATATTTTAATCAGGTGGGTCAAAGTGTAATTTCTAATAGTTTGGGGGTCAATTCGTAATTTCTGAAAGTTCAGGTTAAGGTTCAAATTCAAAGGTTCAAATCCAAAGGGTTCAAATTCCAATAAAAGGTTCAAATTAAAACTAGTTTAATTTGTTATTCTAAATCAGGTTAACCAAACAGGGTTTATCCAGAACTGGGATAGGATATCCCTGTTCCTATTTTAATTTAAAAGTTTTAATTTCATACATCCGTTGCCAAACACTCCCACTCTCCTTTTAATTTAAAACAAGGGGGTGACACGTGGCAGGGGCGGGTCAGCCCCAAGCCCGACCCGACCCGAACCGACCCGACCCGACCCGTACAGTGCCCATCTCCCCCCCCGCTTTTCCGGTAGGGTTCCGGCGACCTCCGGTCGTCTTCTCCGGCGACGTCGCCGGAATTTCAGGAAAATCAAGTTTTCAAACTTGATTTTCTTGGTGTTTTTGATGCCCCTTTCAATCCCAAACCATTTTAAAACGTTTTTGGAGCATTTTAATATTGTTTTGAAGCTTCCAATCACGGTGAAAACCCAGATTTTTCCCCCACGGCCGTGACCTGCACCTCCATTTTTCTCCCTCATTTCTCAACCGTTTTCTATCATTTTTGTTGCGTTTTAATCCTCACACTATGCTCTACAAGGTTCTATAATTTAAATCAATTGAAATGCTCTAAAATAAATCGAAACAGAAGTGACCCACTTACAAGTTTTCTTGGCCGTTTCTCTCTCTAGCCGTGCCCACTTCCACCTTTCTGGTTCCTCCTCGAGCCTCCTCTCCTCCTTCACGGTCTAGAACTCTCTCTCTCTCTGTTTCTCTCTTCTTTCTCTTTCTTTCCTTCTCTTCTTTTCCACCCGAGACCACTCTCTTTATTCTCTCTCTATATCTCTCTCTCTAAATCCGACCCACTCTCTGGCAACCCCACTGCCACACACAACTCTACTCACACACTCCATCCCCCACTCCTCATTGAGTGTAACACACTCAATCTACACACACCCACACACACAACCGTACACACACAATCTGTCTTATATATATATATACATATATATATTCACATATTAATATACTCACTTTGTACACATATACACACAATTTAAATTTAAATTATATGTGTATATATATATACATACATACATGCATCCATCAAAATAATACTAATAATAATAATAATAATAATATTAATAAAATTAATAATAACAACTTGAAAAATTTAATTTATAAAAAAAAAAAAAAAATTTTCAGGTTGTTACAAGCTGCCCTATTGAAAAGAATGAGGGAAACTAATCCACCATAAATTAATTCATTGAGATCAATGTCTTTATGCATGTTTATGTATCATAAAATGACAGCACAATCCAAACTTGACACGTGTCTGAACTCTTTTATGTGCAGGTCAAGAAGTGACACAAAACTATTCAGATCTGACTGACGTTCCTTGATCAGAAGGGCACGAACTTTCCCTCCCAAACAGAGAGCTTGGAGTATGTGTCTAAAGAGGTACCGAGCTGATCACCGCCTTGCTTACCCTACCGACCTCAGAATAAGAAAACAAAATGCGACAGGGAAGATACCATTCTCAGATATCTTTCAATCCCTACTTTTATGGAGGTCAGAGTCCAATTTGGCAACTGCCATCTTCAGATATCATCAAATCCCGATCTTTAGGACTCCAAATCCTAATCAACTTAGGAGCTCCGCAGCCTATAAATACAACCTTAAAGTGCACTATTCAATTACAGTGAATTATTCTCTTTCAAGTTTAGTCTCTCTTTTATTTTTACTAATTTCATCATTGGAGTGGCTACCACCGCAGCTAATCCGGTAGCCCTCTGATTTTTTTTGAGTTCTTGACAGGCGACGAAGAACGGAACCCCCACTGATCAGAAAGTGCAACATTAATTTGGCGCCGTCTGTGGGAACGACAATCATTCCTACTAATTCTCTATCAAAAACAGCTCTTTTGTCTTTGAGAAACTGTGTCTCTTAATTTTTGTCCAAGGAAAAGTTATCAAAACCCTCGAAGCTAGCGTTCTGCTAGAAGAGGAAGGGGGCAACCTGACCACGTACAGCAACAGCTCGATCGGATCTAACAATAGTCCGATCTGATACAAGAGCAGCTTCTCGTAATGTCCTAGGCCTTGGCCTCCATGGCCCAAAACCAGTAGAATAATCCCACTTATCCTCCTACGAGTGCGGTTGATAAAGGGGTTTGACTCCCTGCTACCACTACGAGTGGAGGACCTTCCAATGCGGAGACCCCCAACGTGCAGTCGATACACCCCCATGGTACCACTCACATAGGGGGTGACCCCCATTCATCAACCGCAGCAGGGAGAAGGATGCTTGCTTTTTATGTTGCTGTCCATTACCAAAGCAGGACAAGGATTCCAACTCTGGTAATTTCGGGGGCCAATCCAGCGTCGCTTGAGTTCCAGCCTCCACTGGCACCAGTCCTTCCAGCCCAAAGAGGTCAGCTTCCTTCTGTCGCTATTTGGAAAAATCATGCTCTGCATATTGGGACCGAGGCTGTAGAACAAGGCCAACAATAGTCAGTTCTGCCTAAAGTTCCTCAGAGGACTTGTAGCAGACTCTATGTAGCAAACCATCTTCACCAGGGGGACCCATGTCCTTCCAGAGTAGGATTAACTCGTAAAGTTGCTCAGAAGGTTTGCCACGCGGTTCATTCCCGCCATAATGGCGGAGGAACAACCCAAAAAATTTTTGGTCTTGAAGTTCACTCTATATGATGGATCTGAGGACCCCGGGGACCATCTTTCCGACTATCAGTATACGATGGCTCTACATGGGGCTACCGATGCCTTCATGTGCCATACCTTTGTGACAAGCCTTAAAGGTACCATGCTAAACTGGTTCCACAGCCTTCCTCAGGAGTCGATCATCAACTTCTATGAGCTCAGCAAGAGGTTCCTAACTAGCAGGAAGTTGAGAAAGGGTCCAGAATTCTTGCTCACCATAAAGCAGGCCAAGGGAAAGTTGCTTCAAGAGTACATCGTTCGATTCAATACCAAGCTCACAGAGATAACATACTACAGTTTGAACTTCCTTGTGGCAGGCCTCACCTCCAGCTTGAGCCCTAGATGCTTTCAGGACTCTTTGACAAAGAATCCCTTTGTTGACATGGCTGCGCTTATAGAGCGGGCGCAAAAGTACATAAACCTGAAGGATACGAAGATGTCCATCCGAAAGGCCAAAGAACAGGCTCAAAAGGACGACCACACCCAGAAGAGGGACTCCAGCGCAACTAAGAAGAAGGTTAGAAGTCCTAATTAGAGGACGACACCCAGAACTTAGAGTAACTCAAACTCTAGGAAGTACCGAACATTCACACCTCTGAATGCCTCCCTCACTCACATACTCCAGTAGGTGCTGACACGTGAAGACTTGAGGTGACCAAAATCGTTGAAGAGCAGTCCCGACTCCAACGATCAGAGCAAATACTGCCACTTTCACAAAGACCATAGGTACACCACCGATGAATGTAGAGCTCTCAAACATGAGATTGAACAACTTATCCAAAGAGGGCGTTTGCGGGAGTTTATCCATCAGGATGGGAGGCAAAACCCCCATAATGACAGGACACAGCAAAGAAGACAAGAGTAGAGGCCTGAACAAAGGGAAGCTCGGAATGAACAACCGTGCTAGAATAATCAGGTCATCTTCGTCCTCCATGCTGGCAATGCGATGGCAGAGATGTCCAACGGAGCTAGGAAGCGCTATGCTTGAGAGGCAAGGGCAGAATCCAATGTCCTTCACATATCTGCCTTTGAGAAAAGGTTAAGGCTTGCACTGCAAATCCAGTTTTCATAGCTGGATCTCGTCGGGATACTCTACCCCCATAGTGACGCCCTTGTCATCTCACTCAAGATTACAAATTTTGAGATCAGAAAGGTTTTGGTGGACACTGGAAGTTCCACCAACGTGCTATTCTATGAGCCTTTTAAGCATATGAAGCTCAACATTAATGACATCAAGGCCACTACCGCTGTAATGGCGGGGTTCGATGGAAACCTCAGCACCCCGATAGACAAGATAGACCTCTCGACCACAGCAAAAGAGGGAGATGCTCATAAACGTTAATCTCTGAATATATGGTCCTAGACTCAAAATCCCCCTACAACGTCATCATCGGAAGGCCTTGGCTTCATCAGGTGGGAGCAGTTACCTCGACCCTCTATTAGTGCCTGAAGTACGTCCAACATGACAATGTCTACTCTATCAGGGGTTGTCAGCCAACTGCCCAGGAGTGCCATGCTTTAGCGTTAAAGGAAAAAGCCCTCAAATAGCAATCAAAGCACTCTCATGAAGAAAGAAGTCATGCACATTCCGAACTTCATGAGACAGAGGAGTGTCCCTCTGAAATCAAAGAGCCATTAAGCCCTAGAGGAAGGGACGACATGACTAGGCCCATGGAAGATCCTATCAAAGTGCTTGTCAGTCCTGAAGGGGGAGGTCGGTATTTATAAGTGGGCTCAGATCTGCCCCCGTCAGAGCAACAAAAGATTGTTGGGTTCTTGAAAGATAATCTTTCGGTATTCGCGTGGGAGACCAAAGACATGGAAGGGATAGATCCTAACTTCATCTCCCACAAGCTAATGACTGACCTAGACCTCCTTCTAGTGAGGTAAAAAAGAAGGACCTTCGCCCCTGAACGCCATAAGATCATCAACGAAGAGGTCTAAAGGCTACTAGACTCCAGAATGATAAAGGAGGTATTCTATCCAGAATGGCTTGCTAATACAGTCCTTGCTAAGAATGGTAAATGATGGGTTTGCATTGACTATATAGACCTCAACAAAGCCTGTCCTAAAGACAGCTTTCCCCTCTCAAGGATCAATCAGCTGGTTGACACAACCGTAAGGCATGAGCTCATGAGCTTCATGGACGCATATTCAGGGTACAACCAGATCCAGATGTACCCTCAAGACCAGGAGATAAGACAACCTTCATATCCGAATGAGGTCTCTATTACTATAGAGTGATGTTGTTCGGTCCAAAGAATGCCGGAGCCATATACCAATGGCTGGTAAATAAAATGTTTAACTCCTTAATTGGCAACACAATGGAGGTGTTCATAGATGACATGTTGGTCAAGAACGTGAGGAAGAACGATCATATCTAGCACCTGAGCCAAACGTTCGAGATCCTAAAGTAGCACAAGATGAAGTTGAATCCCTCAAAGTGTACTTTCGGCATCACTAAAGGGAAGTTCTTGGGTTTTCTGGTCTCTCAGATGGGAATTGAGGCAGACTCGTCACAGATTAAAGCTCTGATCGATTTAGAATCACCAAAGACCAAGAAAGACATCCAGGGCCTAAACGAAAGGATAACAACTCTGAACTGATTCATCTCCAGATCTATAGACCGTTGCCTCCCATTCTTCAAAACCCTGAGGGGGAGTAAGGCCCTTGAATGGACCCCTAAATACGAGAAGGCCTTCCAAGAGTTAAAGTAGTATATGGCCTCCTCCGAGCTCCTTTCCAAACCAATACAAGGGGAAAAACTGCTTCTGTACCTTGTAGTGTTAGAAAATGCTGTCAGCTCGGCACTGGTAAGAGAAGACAAAGGGATTCAAAGGCCGATTTTTTACTTCAGCAAAGCACTTCTGGATACCGAGAAGAGATATTCTGAAGTGGAGAAGTTGGTTTTCGCCCTATTGATGTCTGTTCAAAAACTCGGGCCTTATTTTCAAGTACATCCCATTGAAGTCCTTATGTCTTACCCTCTAAAGTCAATTCTGCACAAACCTGAAATCTCAGGACGACTGGTCAAATGTTTTGTGGAGTTGAGGGAATTCGACATATCCTACGTTCCACAGACCTACATTAAAGGCCAGACATTGGCAGATCTTATGGCAGAACTCACCCCAACACTACATGATAAAACTCAAATCAACGTGGATGCTGCAGTATGGTGATTTTACATTGCCAGATCATCTACTAACAGGGGTTTAGCAGTGGGCATCGTACTCCAATCCCCAGATGGAATCATAACAACGAAGCAGAGTACGAAGTACTTATCCTCAGGATAAAACTTGCCTTGGAGTGCGAAGTCCATAACCTTGAAGCGTTTCGGACTCCCAACTGGTAGTAAGCCAAGTCACGGGGGAATTCTTCATCAAAGATGACCGGATGATCCGATATTCAGAATTTGTGGACTCATTGAAGATCTCCTTCTATAAATTCACCATTTAAAAAATTGAGAGAGGCCAGAACTCCAGAGCTGACACCTTGGCAAACATGGCCTCCACCTTAGATCTAAAAGAGATTTAATGGTGAGGGTTTCTTACCAACTGAAGCCAAGCATCGAGGAAGTACACTCCACCTAAGTCTTGGAACAAACCCAGAACTGGATGACTCCCATCATCCAATACATAAAGGAAGGACTACTTCTAGAAGATAAAAACCAAGCCTGAAGGATTCGAATCAGGGAAGCTCGGTATCTGATCTTAAATGGAAAGCTTTATCGAAGATCCTACACTCAACCTCTCCTGAGGTGCCTATCTCCAGAGGAATCCCAATACGTTATAGCCGAGATACATGAAGGAATCTGCGGAAACCATAACGGTAGTAGGACTATAGCCCATTGAGCTTTGACTCAGGGTTATTATTGGCCAGGAATGCTGAAACAGGCCAAGGAATATGTTCAGAGGTGCGAAAAGTGTCAATGCTTTGCCTCATACTAGCACTAACTCCATCACGAGCTCATCCTTATTGCTAGTCCTTGGCCCTTCGCTCAATGGGGATGGACATTGTGGGACCACTGCCAAAGGTCCCACAAAACAGAAGATACTTGCTCGTTGCCATAGACTATTTCTCTAAATGGGTAAAAGTTGAGCCTCTGACTCACATTACCGAAGCAGAGGTAAAGAACTTCACATGGAAGAACATGGTTTGCAGATTCGGCATATCCCGTGTCATCATTTTTGACAACAGCATATAGTTTGCTAGAAAGGTGTTCGGGAAGTTCTGTGAAGACCTACACATCAACCACCACTTCTCCTCACCAGGGCATCCCCTAGCTAATGGGTAAGCAGAGCTTAGCAACTGCACAATTCTTGATGCCATTAAAAAAAGGTTGGAAGATGCTAAAGGAAGATGAGTTGAAGAGCTCTCCGGAGTGCTCTGGGCCCCTACCAGACCACCAAAAGGACACAAACCGCAGAGACACCGTTCTCATTTGCATACGATACCGAGGTGGTCATCCTCGTCGAGATTGGCATGCCGACCCTTAGGACGGATGCCTTTGACCAAGAAACCAATGATCAGCAACTTGCAAAAAATTTAGATCTGCTTAAAAAAAGACGTGAGCAGCCTAGGATCAGAATTGAATCATACCAGCAAAGAATGGCCAGAAGCTTCAGTCAAGGGTTAAGACCTATCAACTTCAAGCTCGGGGACCTCGTCCTAAGAAGGGTATTCCCAAACACCAAAGATCCTACCATGGGAAAACTCTCCCCTGACTAGGAAGGGCCCTACAGAGTTACCAAGATTGTTAGGCCCACAACCTACTGTTGGAGGATATAATTGGGAAGTCTGTACCCAGGCCCTGGAATGTTGAACAATTACGAAAACACTATCAATAAAAAATCTTCTTTTTTATTTCCAAGTGTTCTCATCTCAATGCACAGACCTTAGGTCTGGTCCATTTTAATGACTCCTATAAGCCTTGTATCCATTACAAAATGCTATAAGCTTGGTCTACCTCAATGCACAGACCCCTAGGTCTAGTCCATCTTAATGCACAGACCCTAGGTCTGGTCCATTTCAATGACCCCTATAAGCCTTGTATCTATTACAAAGTGTTATAGGCTTGGTCCACCTCAATGCATAGACCCTAGGGTCTGGTCCATTTTATTGCACAAACCCCAGGTTTGGTCCATCGTAATGCACAGACCCTAGGTCTGGTCCATTTCAATAACCCTTATAAGCCTTGTATCCATTACAAGTGCTATAGGTTTGGTCCACCTCAAGGCACAGATCTCCAGGTACGGTCCATCTTAATGCACAGACCCTAGGTCTGGTCCATTTCAATGACCCCTATAAGCTTTGTATCCATTACAAAGTGTTATAGGCTCGGTCCACCTCAATGCACAGACCCCTAAGTCTAGTCCATCTTGTTGCACAGACCCTAGGTTTGGTCCATCTTAATGCACAGACCCCAGGTTTAGTCCATTTCAATGACCCCAACATGCCTTGTATCCATTACAAGTGCTATAGGCTTGGTCCACCTTAAGGCATAGATCCCCAAGTCTGGTCCATCTTAATGCACAAACTCCCAAGTCCGGTCCATTCTTCCAGCCATTGTAGTGATTCAGGTCTAAAATTTTAGCTTGACTTAATTGCGAGTATCTCCGGTCAAAAGGTTCGATCTTAACTCAGTCATGTTTCAGGTCTAAATATTTTATCATGACTTAACAACAAGAATTTCAGGTCCGAAGTTTTTATCTTAATTCAATTACAAGTATTTTAGGTCTGAATATTATATCTTGACTTAATTGTGCAAGTGTTTTAGGTATGAAATCTTCATAGTAATTCAATTAAAATTATTCAGGTTGGCGACTTTATCTCGACTTAATTGTGCAAGGTTTTTAGGCCTGAAGATTATGTTTTGAATGCAAGTGTGTCGGGTCTGAATACACAGGAAATTAAGATAAATAAGTCTTTCATTAATAAAGCCCACAAGGCGAAAGAGTACAAGTTTACAAAAAAAAAAAAAAAACCACCCCGTTCAAGGGTTTTTAGGAACAGGGGCAACTTCTTCAGCAGGTTCAACTAGGATGGCCTCTGAAGGGCTTAACTCTAGATCATCCAGCTAGACTTCATCGACCCCGAATAAGTCAAGATCAGGGTAAAGCCTCTGGATCTTCTTGCGAAATAGGTCGTACCCATGATCCACGAACTCGCTACCGGGCTGGTTCAATTCTTCCCCGAGCTTTTTCTCAGTTTCCTCCTTAATCGCCTCCCTAGCAGCTTGGACACAGGAGGCTGGCTTTAGAATTTCCGTGGCTTTTGCCTTATCCCTTTCCTTTTTTAAAGCATCTAGCTTAGAATCTAGTGCATTCTTCTATGGCTCCAAAAATGGCCACATTGTTCATTGCTTTTTTAAACTTATCCTCGAAGGAGTAGGGGTTGAACGGGCAGTCCCGAGCTAGAGGCGAGCTTCGTTTAGCTTGGCTTGGAGCTTGTTGTTTCTCTTGGACTCTTCTAGGAAGTCCATGATTGATGCCATGGTGTGGACGACCTGTAAAAAACAAAGTTCAAACCAGTCAGAACAGAAGTAACAAAAAAAAAAAATTCTCCTAAGTAAAGAAGTTTTTACCCTCATGTGGGAGACCAAAAGGTCTTTAGCAATCCTACAAGGTTTCATGCCCTTGAAGTGTTTGGAGGTAGAAACCCACGCCTCCTCGTTGGACCTCTTGATGGTGGCTTCCCCATTCCCGGCTAAGCAATACTAGGGGGGACCAAGCCCAGCTTCCCCTTGCCGTGGGAGGCCGAACTTGCAAGTGGGGTTGGAAGTGGCGGCAGCTCCTCGTGGATAGCTGACGTCACTAGTTCTTCGAAGACCGTGCGCTCCGGGGAGCTAGAGGTCCCACTTCAGTCCTCCTATTTTTTTGAGGAGGGGGAGGAACAGTAGGGCTGGATGTTTTTCCAGCCTTCTTGAGGCTTGGCGTCCAGTTCGCCAGCATCGACTTCTTCAGCGAAGCTGACTTGTTCTTCACCAAGTTTGCCTCCATAAAGTTCTGAAGGGTCAAGATCCGGTCGTGAGGTCAGTTTAGAGGATTCAGAAGCCACCGACACTTCTCCTAGAGCTATGAAGTGAAGACTGACTTCCTCCAAGCCTTTTGATCTGTAACACGAAACAGAAAACAACGCAGAGTTAGAAAAAAATAAAAAGAAAGAAAAAAGTTAGTAGCCAAAGGTCTGTAGGCTCACCCTTGAAGCCGATGTGTCAAGGGAAAAAACTTGTCCGGTCCTCATAGTCTTCATGTTCCCAGCCTCTCTTGACGAAGAAGTACCACTTCTTCCACATCTTGTTGGAAGTGGGTACCGAGGTCAGGGGCTTGAACTTCTTGTCAAAGGACATGTAGTACAGTCCCTCTAACCTAAGGTACTTCATGTCCATATTGCTTCGTATGAGGTCCAGATTTACCTCAACCCTATTTTTGTGACCTAATACTAGAAAGGCTATAAGCTGTCTCTAGCTGTTGATATTCAGCTCAGCAGGGCAGATCTTAAGCCAACAAAAGAACTTGTTTAGGAAGGGGTGTAAAGGGAAACGCACACCGACCTCGAACCATTCGAGGCAAGCACAGATTTCCCCTTTTTCTATGTCTGAAGGGCATTCTCATTTTTTAGGGACTCTATAGACCATATTTTTGGAAAAATCAAAGTACGTCTTGAGGGCATCTAACATGTCCTTAGTCATAGCACTCTCACTTTCCTCCCTTTGAGATTGGCTCGATATGCAGACCTCCCTATTCCTAGATTCGAGGTGCGCTTCAAGAAGTAGCACTTTAGAATCACTACTTGAGGAATCATTCATTTCCTCAGCGGGAGATGCCCTACCATTACCTACTTAAAAAATTTCCCTATTTTCTACACTACCGGAATGTGTGTCAGAGAACGACATTACGGTAAAAAACATAAGGGAATGAAAATACTGGAAAAACGAGAAAGTAGAAGAGGAACAATGGAAAATAGAACAAAAATTAAAGAGTTGAAGGTTACCGCTCGCCAGATAGGGAAGTTCAAGTAATAGAGGGCTTCTCAGGCATACTAGAAATTGCACAGAGTCTCTTCTCTCTTCTCAATAGCTTTAAAACAGTGTAAGCTTTGTAAAGAAATCTAAAATGAGGATTATGACTATTTATAAAAACTCTAAGGGCATCATGAAATGCCCCAAATCCCAAACGACGATTGGATAATGATGACCTCGATTACTGAATCGACGGCTCAAGTAATGATTGCACCGTAACTACATTAACAACTGTTTTCTCAAAATACGGAACGACACATTAATGAGAATACGTATGACCCTTCAGAAACGCTATCCTCAGTTCTGCATGGGTTCCGCAGAACTAAGGCTCGGGAGGGGGGTAGCTAATGTACCATAAAACGACAGCCCAACCCAAACTTGACACGTGTTTGAGCTCTTTCATGTGCAGGACAGGAAGTAACACAAAGCTATTCAAATCTGACAGACGTTCCTTGATCAAAAGGGCACGAATTTTCCCTCCCATATAGAGAGCTCGCAGGTGTCTAAAAAGGTACCGAGCTGATTACCACCTCACTTACCCTACCGACCTCAGAATAAGGAAGCAGAATGTGACAGGGGAGCTGCCATTCTCAGATATCTTTCGATCCCTACTTTTACGGAGGTCAGAGTCCAATATGGCAATTGCCATCTTCAAATATCATAAAATCCCGATCTTTATAACTCCAAATCCTAATCAACTTAGGAGGTCCGTAGCCTATAAATACAACGTTAAGGTGCGCTTTTCAATTATAGTGAATTACTCTCTTTCAAGTTCAGTCTTTTTTTTTTTTTTTTTAATTGACTTCATCATCGGAGCGGCTACCACCGGAGCCAATCGATGACCTTCTGATTTTTTTTTGAGTTCCTAACAGGCAATAAAAAATGGAACTCCCACTAATCAAAAGTGCAACATCACATGTTTTTATAAGTTATTATAGTACCAGCTTACAAGTTGACTAGGAAGATTGAATATGTATTCTTAATTGCATGTAAGTGGGTAGTTATTATTGAATGGAATCCAATTTGTGATGTATGGCTTCCAGTTTTCTTCCAAATACAAGATAAATACAAATTACTCAGACAAGTTCTCTGAGATTCTTGGTGTGTTAAAAGCTTAGTGGCCTCATAGATGCATGCAACTTGACGAAGATGGACAGGAGTCGATACTTAATTATCAAAAATGGTCTGATGTATTTGAGCACTAGCTTCTATTATTAGTATCGAAAAACGACAGAGTGAAACTGGAAAGCATCGTGATTGACCCATGAATTCTGGACTTCACAATATATAGCTAGTGATTTCTTGTTGGAAATTGATCTGAAAAAGATGATGCAACAATGCCACTACTGCAATCCATCCTGGCTGTTGCCTATTGGAAACATGAATTAAATCAACTTCTAAGGCCCTTTAAACTTATCCAAAAAGATAGAAAGGTAAGGGTATTACTTTTAATCTTTTGCTTATAATGGTCTAAGCTATTTTGTCGGATCCAATCAAAATAGAAAACTAGAAACATTTAGGGCAGGGAGACTGATGTACCATAAAATGACAACCTAACCAAGATATAAAAGAAATTTATATTTGGTTTCTCTCTTCATTCCCTCTCACACCTCCTACATGTGGATTAGATCAAGAAGAAGGAAATCTTCCCATCTAATGAATTATATAGAAATGATTTGGCTGCGTCAAATCCATGCATTTTTATAGTGGGTAATGAAGGGAATGGTCTAATAAATTTGAAATTAGCACTATATCTTAGTTATATGAACCAAACAACTTATAGTTGGAAGGATGGTTTCTATGGCAAGATGAAGATTGGTTAGATGGTCAAAACCAATCAACATACAATAATAAAAACACATGACAGTAAAAACGAAGTTTTCATTCACGAGTTATTCTTCTCTTTATTATTTCTAAAATATTAAAAGAAATTATTTTATTAAAACTATAAAAATACATGAGCCTACACATCATTTGATAAAAAAAATGAGGTAAACTAAATTCGCCGACTTGTCACTACTCATAGCAGATAAACGCATGAAATATTTAAAAAACAAAAATTCAATAATATTTAATATTTTAAATTTTTATATCAAATTTTATATCTTAAATTATGCGACATTAAATTATTAGTGATATTTTAAAAAAATATTTAATCTCCTACATATGATTTGGGTCATTAAAATTTAAGTTTTGATTAAAAATTCTTGGAAATACAGCATTAGAGAAAGGATATAATAAATCATCAATCAAATATGGAGACAGGCAGTCTTTATAAAAGTTGCCAATCAACTTCTAAGGCCCTTTAAACTTATCCAAAAAGAAAGAAAGGTATGGGTATTACTTTTAATCTTTTGCTTATAATGGTCAAAAGCTACTTTGTCGGATCCAATCAAAATAGAAAATTAGAAACATTTAGGGTAGGGAGACTGGTGTACCATAAAATGACAGCTTAACCCAAGATTTAAAAGAAATTTGTATTTGGTTTCTCTCTTCATTCTCCCTTCATTCTCCTTCACACCTCCTACATGTGGATTAGGTCAAGAAGAAGGAAATCTTCCCATCTAATGAATTATATAGAAATGATTTGACTGCGTCAAATCCATGCATTTTTATAGTGGATAATGAAGGGAATGATCTAATAAATTTGAAATTAGTACTATTTGTTAGTTATATGAACCAAACAACTTATAGTTGGAAGGATGGTTTCTATGGCAAGATGAAGACGGATTAGATGGTCAAAACCAATCAACATACAATAGTAAAAACACATGAAAGTAAAAATGAAGTTTTCATTCCCGAGTTATTCTTCTCTTTATTATTTCTAAAATATTAAACGAAATTATTTTATTAAAACTATAAAAGTACATGAGCCTACACATCATTTGCTAAAAAAAATGAGGTAAACTGAATCCGCCGACTTGTCACTACTCATAGTAGCTAATCGCATGAAATATTTAAAAAACAAAAATACAATAATATTTAATATTTTAAATTTTTATATCTTAAATGATGCGACATTAAATTATTAATGATATTTTAAAAAAATATTTAATCTCCTACATATGATTTGGGTCATTAAAATTTAAGTTTTGATTAAAAATTCTTGGAAATACAGCATTAGGAAAAGGATATAATAAATCATCAATCAAATATGGAGACAGGCAGTCTTTATAAAAGTTGCCAACCAACTTCTAAGGCCCTTTAAACTTATCCAAAAAGATAGAAAGGTGAGGGTATTACTTTTAATCTTTTGCTCATAATGGTCTAAACCTACTTTGTCGGATCCAATCAAAATAGAAAACTAGAAACATTTCGGGCAGGGAGACGTTGACCGTTCTATTTTAATGATAAATAAAAACATAGATTTTTTTCAAAAATACTTGTTTTCTTTAGTATTTTGGTTGTCGAATTTGAATTCTAGGAAATTCTTAAAAAGGAATTGTGTTAAAAAAAATAATTTTGCAAAAACAAATAAACTATTATCCGGTTAGATTCAAAATGATCTAATATCAATTGTTAAATCTAAAATTAAAAACATACAAAATAGAAATAAATTATGTTGTTCCAAAATATACCCAAGCTGGTGGATAAATTGAGTATTTGAAAATTGTCAATCTTAATTTCTAATTTAAAAAGAGGAGAGCTATTTGGGCTTCCTTTTAAACACTTGCATTCCTAAAAACACAATAATAATAATTATTATAATTCAAAGTATACTTTTTAAAGCTCAAGTGTACAAGTGAGAGTGAAAAAGCATAGCCTTCAAAAAATTGCTTAGATAAATAAAAAAATAGAGACTAATAAAATCATAGCTTAATAAAATAACAAAGGAAGTGAGATAGTAGTAAGATGATCAAACCCTGCGATTTTTATGTGGTTCGACTCCTTTACATTCAAGAACACCTTAGGGGAATTCATTTTACTATTTCGATCTCCTTTAGGTTAAGATTAAAACATTTACATGATAGAGTATACCGTTCTTCTTTCCTTTCCTATATGAGAAATACTTTCACCATACAAGCTGAGAGTGTACAAGATAGAGTATACAATTCATCTTTTCATCCCAAGGTAAAAAAATAGTCACACCTTTTATAATTTTTTAAATAAAAAATAACGACAAGTAAAGTATAATAATAAGAGATAATTAGCTGTAAGTCTATTATAGCGTTTAAATTGGAGTGTGAAAACACGATGAAAGTTTTTGTAATTATAAGTCCATTGGCTCTTGTTAGTTTTTAAACTCGAGTCCATTGTTGGTTACGTGGTAATTATTTATTTTTTTAAATGACTTTTTACTCCCGAAAATATAATTAATGGTATTTCGTCTATTATGATTCTTGAATTGCAGCTTTATAAAATTGTAAGATACAGACACACAAAAGATAAAGCGGTGGGTCCCAATGTTGAGAGTGACTGCCAGTCTAGATTGATGTAAGAAGGAGATGCCTTGTAAGGAGTCCCCACTTGCAATGGACTGAGATTATTCCCTAAACTGAGATTCTTGAATTGTAGCTTTTTAAAATTGCAAGATACAGACACACAAAAGATAAAGCGGTAGGTCCCAATGTTGAGAGTGACAGCGAGTCTAGATTGATGTAACAAGGAGATGCCTTGTAAAGAGTCCCCACTTGCAATGCACTGAGATTATTCGAGTTAAATCCACAAATAGGATAAAAAAAAAAAAAGAATTATTTTTTAAAATAGGGTTAGTCTGAACTTATTTATCAAAGTAGGATTGTTATAAAAGCATCTTTTGAAAAAACGTTTTCCAAACTTAAAAAGCGTCTTTCCAAAAGACGCTTTTTAAAAATAATTTTTTTTTCCATATTCACATAAAAGCGTCTTTTTGAAAGACGCTTTTAAAAACGTCTTTTTAAAAGACGCTTTTAAAAGCGTATGTCCAAAAGACGCTTTCAAACCAATTTTTTTTTTATTTTCATCTTTAAGAAAATTTGATGATTTTGGGTGACATGTCTCAACTTGATTTCTTAATTAATCTGCACATAAAAATCAAGAATAAATATAAAAAAATAAACTTTTGTGATGACGTTGCTAATAAATTAAGAAGAAAATAAATATTTGCTACATGGTAGGAAGTTTCTTTCAGCAAGGGCTGTAATAGAAACCCTTCAGTGAGCTATATGGTGGGAAGTTTCTTTCATGCCACTTTAAAGAAATTAAAATTCTATCAAACAAGTGCAGAGTTGAGTATCACCACTGTATATAGCAGGACTAGGTTTCTATGGAAGGAGTCCTTATTGGCAGCCTCTGTGACTGCTTTCTCTGCTTCAATCTCAGCCATAAAGACATCACAGCAATTTCTATGTTGTTTCCTCCACTCTCAACAATCTAACATCACTGCAATTTCTAAGTTCTTTCCTCCACTCTCAACCAATCTAATTGTAGGAAGACACAAGTTGGTAGTTTCTTTTTAATTTTTTTGTTGAGACAAATCAATCAACCAGAATTAACTATGGATAATCATTGTGTTCAAATAAACTACACTGAATGTTCAAATTGCAATTTGGTGCGATCTTACCTAATTGTGAAGTCAAATTTTTGTCATAATATGGGACAAGTTTAGTCCAGTTGAAAGAACTTGAATTTGGCTTTGGCTTCCTACTTCAAATTTTATGCATCACTAAGTGAACAATAATTAATTTATTAATAGATACTAGAAGGTATTTACACACAACATTTTTTTGTGATTGATGCCTTTTATTTCCTCTATTATTGTTTCAACTACTCCTATAAAAATATGAAAGTACTCTACTGTATTATGTATCTATTTTTCTATAGTAATGTATTTATGATGTAGCAATGTCCTCTTTCAAGTCTTTCTATCCTATCCTATGTGACACTCTCATGTTTCATGTTTTTTCCTATCTTTTTTCCATCTTCATTCATTCAATTTAGAAATAATTCATTTTGGCAAGTTATAAATCTGGAAATAATCGATAAACATAAATATAATTTTTAAAATTACAAATTAATTCAATTTGGAAAGTTATAGATTTTAAAAGTATCACAAACACAAATTTTCTTTTTTAAAGTCACAAATTTATTCAATTTAAGAATAATTTAATTTAAAAAATCAAATTTTAAAAATATCACAAACAAAAAATAAAAAATTTTTAAACCCCAAATTTGTTTAATTAGTGTTTTTTTGTAACCATTAATCAAAAGAATCAGAACTTCAAGATAACTTCTCAGATCTAAAAAAAAAAAACATTTTTTTTACCTCAGTTCTGATGAGATCATTGCGCCGAGAGAGACAAGTGATGAGAGAGAGGACTTGGATGCAATGGTCAGTGCCAGAGGCGAGAGAAAAAGTCGGTGATGTCAACAGCGATGGGATCAGGTCGAAATATGTCGACGAAGGTCGGCAATGGCAACACTAATAGTCGGTGAAGAGAGGTTGAGAGATATGAGAGAGACGAGGGTCGGCGATGGTCAACAGGATGGTTGTTTTACAATTTTAGAAACATGGCCGACCTTGGTTGTTTTATCCCTATTTAGAAGCACATAAATCGTCTTTTGAAAAGACGATTTCTCAAAAGTACCCTATTTTGGTAAATAAGTTGAAAGTAACTCAATTATAGTAATAAAGTTTTAAAATGCCACAAATATGGTAAAAAATTCGAGATTATTCCCTACACTGCTAATATGTGGAAAGGTAGGTCCTATTTGAATATTATTTGAGAGTTATGAATTTTAAAATACTATAATTGAGAAATTTTGGATATGTGGATTTATTGGAGAAAATAATTATTAATTATAATGAATTAACACATTAGTGATTGTACTCTCCCCTTTGGAGAGAAGGGAACAAAAGAATTTCGAAGGAAAAAAGGACTTAAAAAAGGGATTTTGTTAAATATTCTATTTTTCTAGTTTCTACAAAATGACTTTAGATAAGTGATTGTTTCATAGAGTTTTTGAAGAGATGTAAATGATGCATAGAGTAAGGTTTATGTTAACTTCTCATATACAGGGGTGTGCACCCCCCTTTTTTAGGCATTTTAGTGAACATTTACCTGGCCAAAAGAAAAAACACTGTTAGAACTCGAACTTGCAACTTACGAGAAAATAACCTTGAATCTTTCCCATTTGAGCTAGAGCCCTTAAGAGTTACAAGATTGGTCAAGCTTAATACTTTTAATCATACATTGTTTCACAGGGCCAACAGTGGTCAAGCTTAACACTTTTAATACTTTTAAGCTTATTACCAAGTATCTTACCTATGCTTTATTTTTTTCAAATAGAGTACCTTAACTACAGTTTTGGCTCAGGTTGAAAATAAAATGGTTTCGTTTAGATTTGCATAGCACTTGAATATGCACAATTCTCTATGATAGACATGAACATCTCTAAATTACCAAAATACTTGTTTAAGAAAAAAAAAGAAACTCTCAAGTTACCAAAATATAAAAGAAAAATGAGGTGTTCCTTGAACGTTCTATCAATAACCCATTTGGATGGATCCATTTATAATGAAAGGATTTGGGGTTTTAAGTCACAAAAATAAAAGGTAGTTTGCTTTGGATCAAGAGTTACAAGGAGGATAGAGTAGAGAATCATAGATGTGGGGTGACATATTTTATGAATATCCATGTATAATTAAAACCTTTCTTGGCATGGATTTCAAGTTACTTCATCAGCTTATTTCAAATCCATGTACAGGATTCAGAATCTATTCATGCATCCTATTAAGATCTCATTAAAGAATAGATCCTAAACCTATGATTCACCCCCTAAATCATTAAAACCAGATCCAGCCTAATATACTTTTAGAATCACTGATCCCAGTTCCATAAACTAGCACCGGCACTTGCCTCATCCCTAGCCTGAGCTCCAGTAACCAGAAATAGAACATGTGTGCCTTCTTTCGCTTGCTCTAGGTCCAAACCCTCAATATACATTACTTCGACAAGATATAGATGCATTTGATGGTAAATACTGCAATATATTATTTCTTTATTTGTTATGATTAGTACCAATTTGGATGATCTTTGGTGTCATTCCAGTCTTCTTACACGGATCTTTTTCTTTGCAGATGACGATGAGGACAGTGATTGAATCCTGCATAAGTAGAATTGCAAGATGATGATAACAAGAGATCCCATCAGGATAGAACTATAAAGATATACTTTGTGTTTTATTTCTTGTTTTGTTGTGTGTGTGGGGAAATAGGTAGCCTGTGATAAAGAATATGTTTTCAACTTTATCACTAGGATATTTTTGAGTGTAGCTGGTTTAGCAACTCCTGAAGTTATGTTTTCTTGATGAGAAATTGGTATGTTTGAACCCAAGGCCTTTTATGTAGTTCTAATGTATCATTATTAGTGGCAGATCGATGTAGCTGTTTGTTAAGATTGATTTTGAAACAGTATTTGAGTAAGAAACTTTTCATGGAACATTGAGAGGTTGAAAATTAGCAATTGAGTAGAAAATATTGTACACCTCAGGCTCAAACCCTGAAGGAGGGGAAAACAAGAGGTGACCTCAATTTGTGGCAATTATCTCTTATTTTATTTTATTTTTATTTTAATCAATATACCTGTGGCCTGTTTGAAAAAATTTGAACTGTGCAGTAAAATATTAAAATGAACTAGTTTTAAAATTTTATAATATTTGATAAGTATTTTTTTGTAGTACTAAGATCTGCATTTGTTCATAAAAGATGTTTTTAACTTAGGCGATGGAGGTTGGTTTTTTCGAAAAATAGAATGGATCCAGTTCTTTATCATGCCACAAAGTTACACTGCAAGATGTTACCAGAGAAAAGTTCATTCATAGATTTCACTTTTATTACATTTTCTGCTAGAAGGCAAACATTCTCACAAGCTTGTGTACACATAAACACACACACACACACACACACACACCATCACACAATTAAATTGTCTTCCTAAGCCTAACAATTCCACAACAAAACAAGAGAGAGACAATTAAAAATACAACATTCCAACAGGTCCAGAGCAAGATCATTAGACCGTCCAATAACTATATATATATATATATATATATATTAATTCACGTAATTGAAAGCAAAAAAATTCATCACCCATCATGGACTGGCAATATTATACCTCCTCGGAAGCATTTGTAGTACTAGTACCAACATTCAATTTCTCACCAAGCAAGGACTTCTTCTCTTCTGTTATTGATTCATTGCTAATCCATGGATGCTTCTCTACCTTTCTCATGAGTGCCTCTAGTTCCATTGCTACTACCTTCATTGTAGGCCTTTCATCTCCTTTCACATTTAGGCACCTCATTGCAAGATTTGCAACTTCCTCAAGCTGTTCAGCTGCATGCACTAAAATATCATCAAGAATGTTAACTAATGGCCCCTCTTTCAGTGAAGTAAGAAAATAGGTAGCTAGGGTTATCTCTCCGGGCTTATCAAAAGAAAATGCTTTTTTTCCAGTTAGAAGCTCTGCAAGGACCACCCCAAAGCTATAAACATCACTTTTTTCAGTCATCTTGCTTGTCTGCAAAAATTCAGGGTCTAAGTATCCAAGAGTCCCTTGCACAATTGTAGATAACTGAGTTTGATCCGATGGAGCCAACCTTGAAGCTCCAAAGTCAGACACTTTTGCAGTGTATTTATCATCTAAGAGTATGTTTGTAGACTTAACATCTCCATGGATGATAGGGGTAGAAGCTGAAGAGTGTAAATATGATAACACTCCAGCAGTTTCTGTTGCTATCCTTAAACGAATGTCCCAAGAAATGGCAGATGCCTTGTTGTTATCATGTATGTTGTGAAAAAGGGTGCCATTGTTGATGAATTCATAAACTAGTGAAGGGATTTGTGTCTCTAAACAAAAACCCAAGAGCTTAACTACATTCCTATGGTTGATTTGGGAGAGAACAACCACCTCATTAATAAATTGCTCAGTGAGGCTTTTATCCACTATTTTGAACTTCTTGATGGCAATTGTTTTGCCTGCTAATTCTCCTTTATAAACTGTGCCATAGCCTCCTCGGCCAAGGATTCTGCTTCTATCATAGTTGTTACTAGCCTTCTCAAGATCTTTTGCAGTGAAAAATCTAATTGTTTCAGTGGATCCTTCTCGCCCGGTGAGTAGTTTTTGTAGCTTTGGCCCACCATTTTGCTCAAAAAATGTTTTTCTGATGTTGTCAAGCTTTCTTTTCTTGAATCCCAAGTACAACCAAGAGATACCAACAAGCAAACCTGTGATACCTATGGCAAGACCTATAATTGAAAATAAGTTACTTTTTGTGAGTAAAATGAAACTTTAAACATTATTAGAACTCATTTAGACATTGCAATATATTATTATTATTAGTATCAATATTGTTTTTGCTAAGTAAGACTTAGATATAATTCTACAATAGAAGGTGCCCATTCAAAGGGTCAAACCAACGGGGCATACCTCTAAAACAAAAAGTATTCAAACAAGCAACGATGTTACACCATTTCTAATAGTTTAAACTTTTAATTGAGTTAATGATTTAACAATATATGTGTATAGATATTGTAAATAAATACATAAGTGTATAAAAATACAAGTAGATAAATATACAAAAGTATGCCTGCGCACACATCCTTGTCGATAAGCACGTACATAGATTTATATTTATACGTATATACATAAGTAAAGGTATATACATAACTCTCAATACCTGCCTATGTATGTATGTGTATATATACATATTATTGAGTCGAACAAATGAAGTAAAAATGTGTTTTTTCCCCTTTAGAAAGATTTTTTTTACTTTTAAGAAAAAATAAAATTTTA
This sequence comes from Nyssa sinensis, assembly GCA_008638375.1. Lineage (NCBI taxonomy): Eukaryota > Viridiplantae > Streptophyta > Magnoliopsida > Cornales > Nyssaceae > Nyssa > Nyssa sinensis. Next base: position 25,431,786 of record CM018038.1, read on the forward strand.
TTTTCCTAGAAGTATATTTTTTTTGGCACAAACAAAGGAATATCCTTCGTAAGAGATAGTATTGTAATATTTAATTCAAAGTTAGAGAAGATGAATTTACTTTTATCAAACTATATGTATTTATCATAACTTATTATGTACGTAAAATACAAAATTATAATGTAAGTTTTGTTTTTAAATAAAAAAATGACTATGTTTATTGTGTAATATACTTACCGACAAGCTAACTTAATCACACGTGACTGATCAGGACACGTATAACTCCCTTCAGTGTTGATACAATTTTTTTTGCACTTGTTCAAACTTGGATCTGCACATTCGTCGATGTCTGCAATATGATTAAAGACAAAAAGTAATGTTCAAATGTTGGTATTCAAATTCATGGTATTAATAGACTCCACATTTTGAGCACCAAAATTGTACTCTGAATCATTGCTCAAAAAGAAGACACAATTATCATCATCACGAACATCACCTACGTACAATAGATGCATGCTAATTATATTCAAAAGAAATGAATTAAGTGATGTGCAAAACTGATAAAAATAAAATAATGATTTAAGATCTAAGATTTACATGATTTAAGTAGATGTTTATTGACTGTGTTCAAAATGAGTCATATGCATAAATGATGATAAGTGTACTAAATTAAGTCACTGAAGAGAAACTCCTGACGTTAAACATCTTAGAAAACAAGTACTCTTACATTAGAGAAAGTGTTTGCACTGACACTTGTCCATGCCGAATGCAAGTGGTACCGAGCTTATAAGCATAATCCAATTAGAAAATTGCCATAACATGATAAACATAGTTCATATTTTTCTCTCAATCAAAATCCTATCATAGCATGCTCACGACTATAAAAAAAAACATCATTACTTATTAAAGTACACTCTAAGTCTTGACCTAAGTTGTAGTTCGAATATCCCACAAACATAACCGATTTAGCCATGGGAGAGTTCTTGACTCTTTTTGGTGACCTCTTAATCATTTTGTTTTGTAGGTTAATAGGAAGGAAACTCTCCACCGTTAATCTCAGCATCCATAATTTGTCCTCAACATTTACATATATAGATGGCGATGATCAATTCCATTACGTATCGAAAAGATTAAAAAAGTCAAAACACTCACAAACCCAAACTTTTTTTTCTGCCCAAGGATGGACCACATAAGTCGGCTCTTTCCCATAAGAAAAAATCTTAAATACAACACCCTCATGCATACAAATTACAAAATAAGAAATGAAACGGATTAAAAATATTATCTTTTTTTTTGAGTTGCATCTGATCAACAGTGTAAAAGTAAAAATTGAAGTAAATTGATGACAACCGTCTAACATAAAAAATGAAAATGATGAATACCTTTACAACCTTCTCCATCTTTTCTGTCGTCCCCACGGTAACCCGGGGGGCAAGGACACCTATAATTTCCCACAGTGTTATTACAATCTTTTTTGCACTTGTGCAAACCTTCCGCACATTCATCGATATCTGCAATATGCATGATTGAAGAAAATAAATAAATTAGGCATGCATGCAGATGCAGTAGTGAATTAATTAAACATGAAGGAAAATGATACCCTGGCAACCATCGGGGAGGTATGGGTTGCCTCTATAACCCTCCGGGCAATTGCAGCGATACCCAGAACCAGAAGTAGTGTTATCGGGTTCATAACACTTGCTCTTCTTATCTACACAAGCATAACTAGTCTGGTCCTTCTGGGCCACTTCACACGTCTTGTTTCCAATGGTCCAGTCAACCACCAGTGGAAGTTGAGTCTCGTGTTGCAAATCGCTATATAACTTTGAGGAGAAGTTGAACTCACGTTGGTCCACAACGAAGGCAAAGCTGCAGGGATTGAAGTCTATTATATCCTGTATGATTGTGATAGCTACTCAGTGTGAGATTGATACCCCGAAGCCCATTTGGGATCGATATCTGGCAACACCCGACACCAAAACAAGACCCATTGACAACGCTGTCGATGCTTTCACAGATGGATAAGCAGCCAGTGGTGTAAACGTGATCGCCTTTATAGCCACGAAAAATTGCATAAGTATCACAACCAACTGCCGTGAACTTGTTTTGAGTACTAGATATGGTGAATTTGGTCAAATTGAGCCAGGGTTGGTTGAAATACCTTGTATCCGTTGTTCTTGAAGTGTCACCATAACAATCATAGGCTATATACTGTAAGATGTGCAACTGACCCTCAACATCAATTTTGGTAACATTGATGTTTGAACCATAAATTGGTTTGGGAGGAATGGAAGAGTGGTCACAAGTTATGAGGAAGCTATCGTCCAGATAACAACCTTTGGTCAGGCCGAATGGGTATGGGATGCTTACATTCCCGCAATGATCATCGCAGCCTGGCTTGGCTATTGCTGCTGTTGCTTGTGCAGCAATGGCTACAGATGACAAGATCACCAGTATCTGCAGGGTGATCAGTTGCACTCGCAGGCAGGCCCATGGTGATTGATCACTTTGTTAATTTCTAGCAATGTGAAATGTTTTAGTGTGCATAAACTTCCTTTGCCATTTGGTCCTTTTGTAGGCACTCGAAGTCTCCGAAAGCAAGACCAACTCAATAATGCAGTGGGGCCACAACAGAAGAGTGACGTAATATGCCCTGACGTCGCCAACATTTTTTAGGGTGAGGAGATACATTTATTTTAATACCTCAAATTATGTAATTAATGTGATGTAAAATAAATGACTTGATGATTTCATAAATGAATGAAAGCATTTCGAGGCATGTTCGTGATATGAAAAATGGACATTGTGGAAATTCTTTTATCTTATTTTGACTCACCAATTTTTATATTTTTTAATTTTTAATTGTGCTCTAATTAATATTAATAATTTTTATTTCACAAGTATAAAAAATTAATAATATTAATAGAAGGAATTAGTAATTTTAGTTTTATAAATTTGATATATTGGTCTCTTATTATTTAATTTATTAATAATATTTTAATTTTGAAATTATAGTGTTCTATTTTGATTGGGTGAGTAATTCTCATGTTATTAATTTATCTAACAATTCAACATACTCAATTCCTATTCATGTTTTTTTGCTTCCTTTTAATGTGACATAATAATATAATATTTCATTCAATCCTCTTATAATTAATAGATATGGAAGATTGAAAATTTATTAATTATTAAAATTATTAATTATCAATTTTTTTTCGTACTTTCATTAATCAATAAGTGTTTCTTACATGTAAATAATTTTTGATACAAAAGTAAGACATTATATGCAACTTTTTAACGACATTTTAATTTTTCATAATATATATACATATATATATATAATATTTAACTTATAGCATAAAAAATTCATAAGATTTGTTTCAAGTAAAGAAGAAGTATTTTTTGAATATCATAATTTCATTTACAATACTTTTGATTTCAATCTTGTAAAATTAATAAATATAATTACTAAAATATGTCATAAATGTAATATATATATATATAAGTACATATATAATTATTTTATCTCTCTTATAATTAATATTATAAATAATTGTTTTTAAAAAAATATTAATTATTAAATAATAGAATAATTAATTATTCATCATGGAACTAAGTTAATTCTTTAAAAATTTATTAATCATAGAGTTAATTTATATTAATTGAGTTCTAAAATTTAAGATAAAAACTTGAAAACCTTGACAAAAATTCTTAACTTTTTATTGGAAAGCAATACTACTTTTTTAAAAAAATAAAATCTCGAATAACATGATAGCATTTCAAATAAGACAATGCTTGGCTTCATATCACGGAGGAGGAGGAGGAGGAGGAGGAGTAGGAACCTCTCTGTTATCTTTTTTTTTTTCTCCCTAATTTCTCTTAATATAGTCCTAGATATATGATACATTATATATTTGTTATTAAATAATTAAATAATAAATAATGTGTCATGCATCCAAAGTATATTAAAAAAATTGATAGGAGTAATGTAGGGAAGTCTTGTATGATAGAAGACGCTTCTATCTTTTTAAATAGATGTCACAATTTTAATGTGTTACAATTTTTTTTCCAAAAGTGACAACAATTATTTGATAACTAGTGGAAGTCGTTGTCGCTAGCTAAGGTCATTCATAACTTTGGGTAGCCAATAAAAAAAGACAGATGTGATGAAATTAGTCATCTGCACAGTTAAAATACTATTTTTTTTTTTCAATTTGATAATTGGATGACTGTGCCAGCTTACACGGACTTCAACTAATTTCAAGATCCTAAAGTTGATAATTGAATAAATTTTTAGTGCTAAAAAAAAACCTGAATTTGAGATATTAAATTTAATTTTACAGTCTTTATCATTCAGCTAACTCCTTGAAATTTTTAAAATTTATTTTTTAATCAGTGATAGTGTGAATCTAGATTTAGTCTTTATTATTCAAGATAATATATTATACATACACATATAACTTATCATCTAATCGTTAAAACTATTGAATCAGTCATTTCAATAATTTTTCAGTTATGTTGATCGTGCAACCTAATTAATAGCATAATCCATTAGTTTTGAAGCAAATATTTGTACCACACAAAAGCTTAAATAATAAAATTTTAAGTTATTCTTCTTTTCATTATTCCTAAACTTTTTAAGCAAAATTATTATTTTTATTACACTACGTGAACTTGCCATATCATTTCATGAAAATTCTAAAATAAGCTACTGCGTACGACTTATTAGAAAAAGATCAATTTTAAACAAGAAAGAATTTGACAATAATAAAATCAATGATGACATGCCGTTGTTTCAATTTAAAATAACATGAAAGAATTTGACAATAATAAAAATCAATTTTAAATACGTAATATGAATGATGACACACCAATGTTTCAATTTAAAATATATTTTACATGTTAAATTTTTTTACATTACTATTAAAGTTCTTCGTACTATCTTATTTTTTCTCCGACTTCTTGCAACTAACTACATGATGCGCGATTTGTGGAGAGGAATAAGACTAAAAAAAGAGTAATATTATTCGTATCAAATTTTTTTTATCAAAATTACTTACACATATGAATTAATAATATTATGTTAATTTTTATCATAATATATCACATCATGAAATAAAAATTAAAAACTAAAAAGTTGCATGTGAATTCAAAAAGATAAAAAGTGGAGGGTGTTGCTTTATTCTTTGCCTTTAATTGTCTAAAGCTACTTTGTCGTCTTTCCAGAAGTAGCAGCCACTTAGGGCTCAAATTTGTGTTTAATTCAAATTTGGGCACGATTTTAGGGCTCAAATTTGTGCTTAAATGAAAAGAGTTATTGATTATTATCACATAGGTTTTTTTTTTTTTAAAAAAAATTATCTTATTAATTAATAACTTTCATGATTTGGACAATAAAATATTATCCTTCAAATTTTATCGGATTTGATATATTAAAAAAAAAAAATGCAATGTCAAACACATTTCTTTTTAACTGCTTTCACTTTTTTTTTTTCCAAGATCATATAAATTTTTTAAAAATGTAACCATAGAGACTATCATTCTAATTTCACTTAAAAATGTACAAAATGAAAAATGAAAGAACTTCCATCACAACTGCCTTAGAAAAATACACTAAAATAACTTAGACAGATTAAGATTAAGGATAGATATGTTATATTATGTTACAGTTATATTTGCCTTTCCAAAACGGCAGAATAAGATATATTAATAAAATCAAACAAGTCAAGTGGACCTACAATTTTGAAGGAAAAAATGTTCTAGCCAGGGAAGGAAATCCTCAAGCCAAGACATATCTAAACCTCTTAAAAGGGTCAAATGCGCCACTTCATGAGCTGCCCTATTGAAAAAATGAGGGGAACTAATCCACCATAAGTTAATTCATTGAGATCAATGTCTTTATGCATGTTTTTATAAATTATTATAATACCAGCTTACAAGTTGACTAGGAAGATTGAATCTGTATTCTTAATTCCATGTAAGTGGTGAATGGAATCCAAGTCGTGATGTATGGCTTCCAATTTTATTCCAAAAACAAGATAAATATAAATTACTCAGACAAGTTCTCTGAGATTCCTGGTGTGTTAAAAGCTTGGTGGCCTCCATTTGTATAGATGCATGCAACTTGACGAAGATGGACAGGAGTCGACACTCGACACTTCATTGTCAAAAATGGCCTGATGTGTTTGAGCATTAGCTTCTATTATTAGTATCGAAAAACGACATAGTGCAACTGGAAAGCATCGTGATTGGCCCCATGAATTCTGGACTTTGTAATATATAGCTAATGATTTCTTGGCAAGTGAATCTGAAAAAGATGATGCAACGATGCTACTACTGCAATCCATCCTGGCTGTTGCCCGTTGGAAACATGAATTAAATCAGAATAGTAGAAGCATTAAAATAATAATAATTCATATATTTTTGTGAATCTCAACTGATTAGAAATAACATACTACATAAAATAATGTAGGCTAAAGTTTTTGAACACGGCACAAGAGGGAACAAGGACACATTCATGACTAGAATCTTAATTGCTAATACAGAATTCCAAGCTCAGAACAGAGCTTATCAAGTTTGAAAGGGCATCCGAATGAGAAGGTGGCTTTTCCCAGGCTCAGATGATGTTTTTTGGACTGTTAAGTGAGAAGAATTGATTCTGATAGCAAGGGTGGAGCCAACCAGATAAATTATTGGGTAGAATTTTTTTTGGAAGAATTTTTAAGGGATTTTTGTTTTTTTAGATTAGAAAATCTTTAGATCTTTTTTTTTTTTTCAAAGAAGAAGATGACAGAAGTTTTGACAAACCAAAACGCTGGATATCAACTTAAGTGCCCCAAAACCCCATAACACATCTCTCAAATGACAAAGTTAATTTTCACAAGCTGACGACACTCAGTTTGGAACACTGGTTTGCAACTTTCCATTCCAAAAAGGCTCATTTTGAAGTTTTGACGGACCAAACATCGAATATCAACCTAACTAGCCTGAAACCCCATCACACGCATCACAAATGACAAAGTAGAATTGTACAAACTTACAATACTCAGTTCGGATCCCCAGGTTTGTAACTTGTGCAACTCCTCGCTCCTGAAAAAAGTGACCATGTTGGGGTTTTGATGGACCAAAACCCTGGATATCAGCCTAAGTATCCCCGAAACCCCATCACACACCTCACAAATGACAAAGTAGACTTGCTACAAACTTACGACACTCGGTTTGAATCCTCGGTTTGCAACTTATGTAACTTTCCTCCATTCTTGCTACTTATGCGTGCAAAATTTTTTATCGCAAAATTTTTTTATCACAATATTTTTATATTCATATATATATATATATTTAATAAGTGTTCTAATAGATATTATTTGATCTTTATTTCAGATTGACCAAGATTATTGTGTTTGCGTCGCCTCATTCGTGCGTCGGGACCTGCTTTTCTCCATTGTTTTTTTTTTTCTTTTCCTATACATCTATAGTTACATTTTCTAAGATAATTTTTAATTTTTGTATTTATTGAGATGATTGTAATTAATTACACACACACACACAATCATACATATATATATATATATATATGAATGCATTTCTCTTTTAATATATTCATTTCATAATGTTTGGAATTGTTTTATCTCAAGATGATTGATACAGGTTTTAAATAGGAATAAAACACAAAAAAAGAAAAAATCAGGTGCAAAATAGGGTGAAAAAAAAAAAATTTTAACGACGCACAGAGTTTGTCTCTGAAGCTGTATAATCATTCCAATAACACACTTTTTGTAACACCTTCTGTAAAATTTAGTGTGCTGTCGTAGGGAACCAAAAAAAATAAAACTTAAACTCCTAAAAATATATGTAGTAGTGGAGTAAGGATCGTTCCCATGGAGAATATTTGGCTTAGTTTTATGCTATGTGAACAAGAATGAGGGGGGGGGGGGGGTTTGAGCATAACGAAAACAAATTAAAAAAAAAAAAACTAAGGAACAATTCAAATTAAAGTATCAAAATTAATCAAAAGAACAAACATTGGTCTAAGTCAACATCCACCATCGAAATTTTACAATTGATCATCGATGCAAATATTTATCAATTCACATTTTAAATATTCACCGTTGAAACTATTTTTCTATCTCTCCTTAGTCGCCGTTAATTAGAAAACAAGCGATCTAATTAACCCCAACTACTAAACAACCCAAGACAAGCGCTAAAGGTTTAATCTAGTTGCAACCTTAAGAAAAGAAAGATCGATGAAGCTAAATAACACAAGCACAAGCGGTTGTATTTAATTTAGTCGAATGTTTTTCCTAAGATCTAGTAATTTCTGACGCAACAAATCATTAAATCTTAGTTGCTTCACAAATTAGAGGGATCAAACAATTACGGATTTGATATCTAAGCTAGCAATAGATTGCAATGAATAATAAACTAGTAGGCCTCCTAATAATTAAACGAGACAATCATGAAAATAAGCACAGAAGAACATCCGATACTCAAAGCATAAATTGAACAATAAAAATAAATTGGATCTCACAGCTTTATTGATTCCAAGGCTTTCATTTCCTTTGACCAATTATAAAAATTTAGCCTGCGCAGGGCCATGAAAACTCGAAGGAGAAATTAGAGAATAGGGGAGAGAGAGCCGTCAAATTTGATCTCCTCCTCTTTTACATATTAATTCAGTGTTGGAAGCCTACTAGAACTCTTAAAGATATTCTAAATATTATCCTAAAATAAAAATACCCAAATCTAACTAATTAAGGAAAATATTAAAAATAAAATAAAGTCTTAATATAACTAGGAAAGTGGTGTTTTTAGCTAGAATTTTCGTGCACTAGATCTGAATACTTCCAAAAATAAATTGCGTGGACCCGCGCATTAGAATTTCGCGCAGCTAAGGAACGTTAGCAATGTAGGTGTATCAACTTCAAGCCCGATTTTGACATTGATGCAACTAGCATCTCTAACAACTCAAAACATGAAAGTTGAATAACTATTTCTTTGATTTCCATAGCATCTTGAATCATCTCAATCGGAGCTCTGCTGAGAGAGTTATGCCCAGATTACGAAGCGATGTCAAAATTGTCTAGAATCGCCCAATTAGCTTCGTTCTGCACTTAGAGTCCTCCATTTGCATTCGAAATCAAAATATAAGAATAATGAGTACATTTAAGCACCAAATAAGTATAAAAGACTAACATTAAGGGAGAAAAATATAACATTTTGCATTCTCATCAAATTCTGCCACACTTAACTTTCGCTTGTCTTTGGCCAAAACTCAAATTCACTTTCCCAAAAACACCAAAGTTACAATGCCATCAACAAAGAACAACCAAACTCTTCAAAACTTATAACATATCATAATGATGAACAATGCTCCACTAGCTCTACAGGCTTGGGTAAATGCATTATTTTTGGGTTTAAAGCTTGTAACGTGGGTTCACAATAAACGAAAATAAAACCAATAAAGCTCAAAGGGGTTCAACAAAGAGAAAAATTAATTACAAGGTAGGCTATTTGGCTTATGTAGTTTATCACAAAGAGGCCTTAATCATTTTCATGCATGCATGTGTTAATATGACCTCGAAGAGAAGCTGTCGCAGGCAACAAAAAAAAAAATAAAAACCTAAACTCCTAAAAATATATGTAGTAGTGCAAGTAAGGATCGCTTCCACGGAGAGTGTCTAGCCTAGTTTTATGCTATGTGAACAAGGATGGAGGGTTTGAGTATAACGAAAATAATTTTTTTTAAAAAAACTAAAGAACAACTCAAATTAAAGTATTGAAATCAATCAAAAAAACAAGCATTGGTCCAAGTCAACATCCACCATCAGAATTTTACAACTGATCATCGATACAAATATATATCAATTCACACTTTGAATATTCACCGTTTGAACTATTTTCCTATCTCTCCTTAGTCGTAGTTAATTAGAAAGCAAGAGATCTAATTAACCCTAACTACTAAACAACCCAAGACAAGCACTAAAGGTTTAATCTAGTAGCATCCTTAAAAATTAGAGAGATCGATGAAGCTAAACAATACAAGCACAAGCAGTTGTATTTAATTTAGTAGAACGTTATTCCTAAGATCTAATAATTTCTGACGCAGCAAATCATTAAATCTTAGTTTCTTCACAAATTAGAGGGATCAAACAATTACGGATTTGATATCTAACCTAGCAGTAGATTGTAATGAATAATAAACTAGCAGGCCTACTAATAATTAAACGAGACAATCATGAAAATATGCATAGAAAAAAATTCGCTACTCAAAGCATAAATTGAACAGTAAAAATAAATTAGATCTCACAGTTTTATTATTCCGAGGCTTCCCTTTTCTTTGACCAATTATAAAAGTTTAGCCACGCACTGGCCATGAAAACTTGAAGAAAAAATTAGAGAAGAGGAGAGAGAGAGAGAGAGAGAGAGAGAGAGAGAGAGAGAGAGAGAGAGAGAGAGAGAGACGTCAAATCTGATCTCTTCCTCATTTTACACATTAATTCGGTGTTGGAAGCCTACTAGAACTCCTGAAGATATTCTAAATATTATCCTAAAATAAAAATACCCAAATCTAACTAATTAAGGGAAATAATAAAAATAAAATAAAGTCCTAATATAACTTGGAAATTGGTGTTTGCAGCTGGAATTTTCTTGCACTAGATCTAGAAACTTCCAAAAATAAATCGCGTGGACCAGCGCATTAGAATTTCGCGCAGTTAAGGAATGTCAACAGTTTAGGTATAGAAAATTCAAGCCTAATTTTCACCTTGATGCAGCTAGACTCTCTCAAAACGCAAACCATGAAAGTTGTAGAATGTTTTCTTGGCTTTCCATAGCATCTTGAATCATCTGAATCAGAGCTTGGATGAGAGAGTTATGCCCATATTACAAAGCAATGTCAAAATTGTCCAGAATCGCCCAATTAGTTTCGTTTTGCACTTAGCGCCTGCATTTCCATCCTAAATCAAAATATAAGAACAATGAATATATTTAGACACCAAATAAGTAAAAAAAGACTAAACATTAAGGGAAAAAAAATATGACATTTTGCATTCTTATCAAAGTTGCCCACACTTAACTTTTACTCGTCCTTGGGCAAAACTCAAATTCACTTTCCCAAAAACACCAAAGTTGCAACGTCATCAACAAAGAACAACCAAGCTCTTCAAAACATTCTTAAATAACTTATAATTACTTACTAAGCATTTTCACTCAAAGTTTGAGTAAACTAAATACGTAGACCCTCACGGAAATAAACATTCGACTCTCATATGTTTAAAGGGTATGTGTTTCACTCAAATTCATTCCAATGGAAATGATCTACCATAGGATTGCATATCTTCTCATTCTTCACCACTGGGATCACATGCATAACACGGATCATAAGGATTTTTCAATGGTTGTAACGGGGTTTAGGATCAAGGTGGGAAATATTTGGGAATGTAGCTCAAAAGCCATCGAAACTAGTGGAGCAAAAATGAATCAACTCAAGCTCGAATATATAAGACATATAAAACCAATCACTCCATTCAGCAGCTTCTTCAATTTGGTTTTAAAGCATTTAAACCATGTAAAACTCTTGCATTGAAAAAGAGATCGTTCAAAAGGAACACTTTTCGTTTGCAGCAGAGAACGATCCTTTGCAATAGCTTCCACCTTTGTATATATCAAGTATAAACAGACGCCTTTCTTGGGATTTTAGGAGGAATTATGAACATGTACAGTTTGTAACATTAAAAGTAATTTCCTCCATCACTTCCTTTCTTTTTTTCCTCTTCTTTTCTTTTTTTTTTTTTCCACCAAAATTACATCAACAATGGAACTTACGAATTGAGAATGAAAACATGTTCCATTTCTTCACCAGTCATAGCCATACCACAAATCCAGACACACCCATACTTATTTCTTGCATACCCATATATATCATAATGATAAACAATGCTCCACTAGCTCTACGACTTGGGTAAATGCATTATTTTTCGGGTTTAAAGCTTGTAACGTGGGTTCACAATAAACAAAAAAAAAAAAAAAACAATAAAGCTCAAAGGTGTTCAACAAAGGAAAAAATTAATTACGAGGTAGGCTATTTGTCTTATGTAACTTATAACAAAGATGGCCTTAATCATGTTCATGCATGCATGTGTCAATATGACCTCGAAGAGAATCAAAGCAAGTTCTAGAGAAATAAATCCATGGAAGAATATCTCACATGAAAGAAAATAGTGAGACTGATATGGATGTGTCAGTCTAAAGGCTCAAAATCTCACCGGCCTTTGTCTAACAAATTTAGTCACTACCATTCTCAAGGAAAATAATTAGACTAATTAATTCTAAGTTGGAAGATTACTTGTTCAATCATGTTATGAATTTTTCAAGCTTAATTAAATCTTTCTCATGACAAACACAACCAAAAATTCATTGAAAACCATAAAAACAAAAAGCAAGACTCTATTTTTTTTTTCAAATCTTTTTTGAAAAACCATGCAAAATTAAAACACAACCTAAATCCCCTCCCCCATACTTAAAACTTACATTGTCCCCAATGTAAGGTGAAATGCAAATAAAAGGAAAAAATAACCAAAATATAAATGCGAAAATAAGAAGAAAAAGAATGAACTCCCCTTGGGTTGCCTCCCAAGCCATGCATTTGTTTATTGTCATTGGCTCGACTCAATGCTTCCTTCTTCAATCAGTATAAATCGGATCCTCAAGGTCTAATTCTGTCACATTCTTTACTTGGAAACCGTTCATAGAAATGTTTAAGTCTATGGCCATTCACCTTGAACACTTTGGAAGTTGCTAAACTTTGAGTTTCAATTACACCATGAGGAAAAACATTAGTAACAACAAAAGGTCCAATCCAACGAGAATGCAACTTATCTGGAAATAAACGAAGCCGTGAATGGCATAGAAGGACTTTTTGACCAACTTTAAACTCTTTCCTAGATATCATCTTGTCATGAAAAGTCTTCGTCTTTTCTTTGTAAATCCTTGCACTCTCATAGGCATCATTGCGAATTTCCTCTAACTCTTGGAGTTGCAACTTCCTGTGGTCTCCACTTTCAGCTATCTTCATGTTGAAACTCTTGATAGCCCAATAAACCTTGTGTTAGAACTCAACTAGAAGGTGGCATGGTTTCCCAAAAACTAACCAATAAGGTGACATACCAATGGGCTTCAAATCTAGAATGGGGGCCCTACAAAACAGAGGGTAAAGGCCTTTTGTTAGAAACTGGTAACGCAATATAAGGAACATTACCTGATTGTTGTAACTTCAGAAAATCATTCAACATTGCAACAGTTTCCTACAAATCAGTACTCAAGGCTAACTCTTCATTCTCTTTCTCAAGATGCTTACTAATGGCAACTTCCAATCTATCTTTCCCATCAAGTTCAAAAACTTCTTGTGCTAAAGAATCAATCACATCAATAGAATAAACAGGATTATCATCATCAAGATATTTCATGGCATCATAAATATTAAACTTAATAATTTCACCATCAAATTGCATGGTAAGTGTGCCACTATGAACATCTATCTTAATATTGGATGTCTTTAAGAATGTTCTTTCTAACAAAATAAGAGCAGTTTGATCATCATTCTCTATATCAAGCACATAGAAATCAGTAGGGAAAGCCAAATCATTAGCTTGCACAAGAACATCCTCAACTACACCCTTAGGATAGACATTAGATCTATCAGCCAATTGAATCACAATAGCAGTTTTATTTAAAGGTCCAAGTTTTAAAGAAGCATATATAGAATATGGCATGGCATTAATAGAAGCTCATAAATCTATCATGGCCTTCTCTATAGTGTTACCTATCGTACAATGGATAGTAAACATACTTGGATCTTTGCACTTCGTAGGAAATTTTCTTTGAATATCTGTAGAAACATTCTCCCATACTCTCACTTTCTCACATCTTTTAAGCTTCTGTTTCCTCTTAATTGTACCCAGTTCTTTCAGAAATTTAGCATCATGAGGTACTTGTTTAATAGCATCTAAAAGTGGAATATTTACCTCGCATCTACAAAAAGTCTCATATAAATCTTCATTTTGCTCATATTTTCTAGATTCTGCTATAGCCTGAGGAAAATGAGGTACTGGTTTATAATCAGAAAGAGGCGAAAACTTACGTTTCGGTACGTCATCGTCATTGGGAATGTTCTTGTCTGTAATGACGTTGTTTACCTTTTCTTGCTTTGACAATGTGGGGGCTGCCTTTACTGGAATCTCAAGCCCTTTGCCACTTCTCAAAACGATTGCACTTGCATTTTCTCTTGGATTTACTACTGTTTGAGAGGGTAATTTTCCCAAAATTTGCATCTTTAACCGACTAATTGCAGTTGCCATCTGGCCCATTTGATTGTCTAAACTTTGAATACTGGCTCTCGCCTTTTGTTGAAATTGTTTCGTCTCCTATTGAATTGCAAAGTATTGTGGCAAGAGACTTAACAATAGCTTCTAAAGGCTGTGAAGCCTAAGAAGCAGTAAAAAGAAATGAGCGGGCCCAGGCATAAAGGAAAAAATGGCTGGAGAAAGAGAGGAGTCCATGTGGAGGAAAGCACAAAGTAAAGCGCGGTTAGGGTTGTATTATAAAAAGGAAGCTACACTGAAGAAAATAAGCTGAACCAAAAAGTGGCACAGGAAAAAAGAATTAAAAAGGGAGGAGAGAAAAAGCAAAAGGGGAGAGCAGCTACCAAGCGCTGCGGCAGGAAGGCAAAGCAAGTGGCTGTGGCTGAACCTAGCTTGTGACTTGGCTTTGCGGCTTGGAGATTGGCTTGGGAAGTTTTGTGGCGTACAAGCAGGAAGCAAAGAAAAAAGTCC
>CM018038.1:25451592-25524092 GCA_008638375.1 Nyssa sinensis
TTTTCTACTATCTTTGATTGATTTCAGATCATGGCTTGGCGAGTGATGAGATTTTTCTATGGGGTCTAGTTTTTGTTTGAGGACAAACAAAGTTTTAAGTTTGGGGGTGTTTGATGACTTGCAAAATATATGATATTTTATCACCTCTTAAATTTAAACTTTAGTCTAATTTTATTTATTTTCTAGTTTATTTTGGGCTTCATTTTTATCATTTAAATTTTATCACAGACTTGAAGAAATTGAAGCAGCTCGATCCATGAATACTTAAGCTGGACAAACTGATAATTAGCCGTGAGTCCTCATCACGATTGCTGCCTTAATTGTACTCAAGTCGTCCAGCAAAAGCCCAAAAAGAAACAAAAAACCAAAAAAAAAAAAAAAAGAGCCGCGAGCAAGTAAGGATTGAAAAAAAAAAAAAGAAACAGAACAAGCGGCTGGGATCTTGTGTTTGACCAGTGAAGCAAGCGCAACAGGTTTTGGAGAAGAGAATAAGAAAAAGAAAAAGAAAAAAGAAGAGAAAAGCAAGGCTATGCGGTGCAAGAAGCAGTAAAAAGAAATAAGCGGGCCCGGGCATAAAGGAAAAAACGACTGGAGAAAGAGAGGAGTTCGTGTTGAGGAAAACACAAAGCAAAGGGAGGCTAGGGCTGTATTATAAAAAGGAAGCTATGCTGAAGAAAATAAGCTGAGCCAAGAGAGCGGTGCAGGAAACGAAAAGAATTAAAAAGGAGGAGAGAAAAAGCAAAAGGGGGGAGCAGCTACCCAGTGTCGCGACAGGAAGGCAAAGCAAGCAGCTATGACTGAACCTAGCTTGTGACTTGGCTTTGCGGCTTCGAGATTGGCTTGGGAAGTTCTGTGGCGTACAAGTAGGAAGCAAAGAGAAAAGTCCAAAGGAATGGCTATGCGGTAGAAGAGAATAAAGGAAGAAGTGGCTGCACAAGGAATAAGAAGGAAGAACCAATGGCTGTGGGGCATCAACTTTGACTGTGCATTGTAGACTTCTGCGACTATTTTTTAGTGTTCAATTTCCTTCCGTTTGTCTTAGGAAAAAGCATGGTGAATTCGTTTATGTTAAATTTAAATTTTAGCATGAACTAAATTTCTTTATTCTAGAAAAACGATGTAGTCTAGTCTCAAACTATGCTTGCTTATCTATGCTAGTTTAAAGTAATTCTCTTTTATGTTTGTCTGATGTATTTTAAATTTATTGCTTCTAATTAACTGACCACTAATTAGATAATTTTAATCCTGTGATTTGTTGTCGAAAGAGGGAATTATAAGATGGATCTTGAATATTTCAGCATAGGTAAATATAGAGATCGAAAGACTTATATGAACCTATGTAGTATTAAAAAATCGTTGGTCTTAATGCATTCTTGCTTTATTAATTTGCATACTCTTGTGTAAATAATGAACAAGAATAGTGTCCAATTGATTGTTGAAAGAGGCTTTTGGATGATTTGGAGATTTGCTAACCAACATAGGGAATTAAATTCAATTAGTTAGATAAGTAAAGCATAGTGAGAAATTAGGTGAAATCGATTTCCTAGAATGTTTCTCTCCCATTAATTTGATTTTCGAACAATATCTCTCTTTTTATTTAAGTATTTTCTTTGCATTAATTTTATTTTAAGTTGCAATTACAAAGATCTTAGTGAATTTCTAAATAAAATCGAGATTAGTTTAATTTTGGTACTTGTCAAAAGTAAGTCACCAATCCCTGAGGACGATACTCTTCTTATCACTTTATTATAAAACTACGATACTGTACACTTGCAGTTTTGCAACGATCGCTTACACCACAAATTTCTTTTCGAATATTAGCCACCCTTGAAGTTGGGAAATATATCTCCAAAAAAAACCTCTTCATCTTGTTCCATGTGGTAATACTCCCGGAGGGTAGATAATAGAGCCAATCCTTAGCCGAATCCTTCAAAGAAAACGGAAAAGGCTCTTAATTTAATTTGCTCTTCAGTCACCTCCGTGGGTCTCATACTCGTGCATATTACATGAAACTCCTTTAGATGCTTGTGAGGATCTTCACTTGCAAAGCAATGAAAAGTGGGCAAGAGATGTAGTAGTCCAGATTTTAATTCAAAAGTAGTAGTAGCATCTAAAGTAGGGAACGTTATGCATAAGGGTTGTTGATTCAAATCAGGGGTGGCAAGCTCTTTCAAAGTTCGATTTTTAGCCATGACTTCCTCCTCTTCTAAATCAGAATCGCTATCAAATAGGGAATCAAGAGTTAGATCATTCTCTTCAGAATTTCTCTGAGTTACCCTCCTTAACCTGCACAGAGTTCTCTCTATTTCTGGATCGCACTACAAATCACCTTAATTGGAAGATCGAGTTACAGTCATTAACAATCAAGGAAACTCTAATAAACCATGAAAAACAAATCAAGAAAAATCTAGAGTAATGAAAATAAAATAAATAAAAAAAAAATAAATATAATAAAAAAAAAAATCTACGCTAAAACTCTTTCTCCTTTTTTTTTCTTTTGTTTTTTTTTGAAAAAGTGTGAATGCTTTTGTGTGGAAAAGAGTTTTGTAAACCGGACACTAAGGGTTTTAAATTGTTTATAAAATGAATTAGTTGAAGTGAAACAAAAATAATACTAATGCTTATAACTCTGTATTGAACGGACTGTGATGCCCATAGGGAGAACACATAAATGCTCTTTTTTTTTTTTTTTCTTTTGGTAATTAGATAGTCAAGTAATGCTTAACTACAATGAAAACAATTGAACTATAATATTCTATTAACTATGTTCAAGAACGGAATCCAAGTGGTAAGGCATCGGTTTTTGGAGCTGAACAAGTGCCTTAGATACGAAGTCCAACAAGCGTGACTTTTTTTTTTTTCGAAAATTTTACGATCGAAATAAGGATCACAAGAAGTACAAAAATCAACTAGAAAAACTCCCCGGCAACGGCGCCAAAATTTGGTGTGCTATCGTAGGCAATAAAAAAAAATAAAACCTAAACTCCTAAAAATATATGTAGTAGTGCGAGTAAGAATCGTTCATACGGAGAGTGTTTAGCCTAGTTTTATGCTATGTGAACAAGGATGGAGGGGTTTGAGTATAACGAAAATAATTTTTTTAAAAAAAAACTAAAGAACAATTCAAATTAAAGTATTGAAATCAATTAAAAAACAAGCATTGGTCCAAGTCAACATCCACCATTAGAATTTTATAGCTAATCATTGATGCAAATATATATCAATTCACACTTTGAATAATCACTGTTGGAACTATTTTCCTATCTCTCCTTAGTCGTAATTAATTAGAAAACAAACGATCTAATTAACCCTAATTACTAAACAATCCAAGACAAGCACTAAAGGTTTAATCTAGTAGCAGCCTTAAAAATTAGAGAGATTGATGAAGCTAAACAACACAAGCACAAGCGGTTGTATTTAATTTAGTCGAACGTTCTTCCTAAATCTAATAATTTCTGACGCAACAAATCATTAAATCTTAATTGTTTCACAAATTAGAGGGATCAAACAATTACGGATTTGATATCTAACCTAGTAATAGATTGCAACGAATAATAAACTAGTAGGCCTCCTAGTAATTAAACGAGACAATCATGAAAATAAGCACAAAAGAACATCCAATACTCAAAGCATAAATTGAACAGTAAAAACAAATTAGATCTCACAGTTTTATTGATTCCGAGGCTTCCATTTCCTTCGACCAATTATAAAAGTTTAACCACGCACGGCCATGAAAACTTGAAGGAAAAATTAGAGAAGATGGGAGAGAGAGAGAGAGAGAGAGAGAGAGAGAGAGACGTCAAATTTGATCTCCTCCTCTTTTTACACATTAATTCAGTGTTAGAAGCCTACTGGAACTCCTAAAGATATTCTAAATATTATCATAAAATAAAAATACCCAAATCTAACTAATTAAGGGAATTATTAAAAATAAAATAAGTCCTAATATAACTAGGAAAGTGGTGTTTGCAGCTGAAATTTTCGTGCATTAGATCTGGAAACTTCCAAAAATAAATCGCGTGGACCCGCGCATTAGAATTTCGTGCAGCTAAGGAAAGTTATCAGTGTAGGTGTAGTAACTTCAAGCCCAATTTCAACCTTGATGCAGCTAGACTATCTCAGAATTCAAACCACGAAAGTTGTAGAACTATTTCTTTGATTTCCATAGCATTTTGAATCATCTCAATCGGAACTCGGATGAGAGAGTTATGCCCATATTACGAAGCGATGTTGAAACTGTCTAGAATCGCCCAATTTGCTTCGTTTTACACTTAGCGCCTCCATTTGCATCCTAAATCAAAATATAAGAATAATGAGTACATTTAGGCACCAAATAAGTAAAAAAAAGACTAAACATTAAAGGAGAAAAGTATGATATTTTGCATTCTCATCACCTTCTATGCGCACACTAATAATATGCTATTAGCGACACCCATTGAATTCTTTATACAGCATTAGCGACGTTGCACCCAATTATTAGTGACACATATTCTTGTGCATGCCGCTAATATTATTAGCGATGTGATTATTAGTGATGCCCATGACAACGTACACTTGTGCGTCGCTAATTGGGACTATTAATGATGCATGCAAGCGTCGCTAATAGTACCATTTGCTGTAGTGACACCAGGACTTGATAAACTGACCTTACTATAGTACATCGTAGTCTTTCACAATTGGTCACTCTCCATAACCCTTTCTGTTGTGATATTTCGTATTGTTAATTACGTTTTCACTAATAACTATTCTTCTTATTAATCACTTTTACCACCAATCTAAGCTCTATAGATCAATACTTTACTGTGAATTGAAGTGAATCTCATGATAACACCAATCTCATGATAACAAGTGAATCTAAAACTCAATCATATTATGAAAAATTCATCACAATTACTTATGTGATACATGAACGGTATGAATTGCTAATCTAAATATGATTTCAAACTCTTCCATTCAAAAAGAGTATTAAAATACTCAAAAGGGCAGCCACCCAATACAAAATAAAGCTCTCTCTCTCTCTCTCTCTCTCTCTCTCTTATGTATATTGAATTCTTGCAATATATATATATATATATATATATATATATATGCATCTTAAATCCTAAATAGTTTCGGAATTGGAAATTTTCACTTTCTATCACAAATTTGACACATGCTCAGATGATCAAGCCTTCACTGTTTGGATGAAATAGCAACTCCGTTCAGCCTAGAGCCCTACTATTTTTAATGCAATTTTTAGAATGAAAACAATTACAAACTTTAGTAGAAAATTAAGTATCCAATAACCTTTTAACTTTTGAGCCTACAGTCAAAAATAAAAGTGACTAACTTAATTAAATATTCTTTTGAAAAATATGGTTCTATAAATATTAATCACACATGCATCTTAAAAATGATCTAATCACGAGTACATGATTTTTAGTATGTGTGGTTTATCTTTTAATGTGATTTAAGGTTACAGATTGAACTAGAATAGTTTCTTCAGATTCACAAGTAGTAATTTGAGTGTGGTACAATTCAGTATTCAATATAGAAATTGACTAATAATACAAGTTTTAACACGATTGATTTAAACCTAATGATTACAAATTCAATATAAACTTTTGAAATAAATTGCCAACATATCATAATGAGAGAAAAATTTTATAATTACATCTAACACAAAGTTTTCTACCATAAATAATGCAAGAGCTGTATGAAAAATTATTGAGAAACGTGTGTCACGATAATTACTGTAGAAAAAAAATCATACCTACTAAAATGAGAGAGGAAATCGTGAAACAAGTGGAAGACTTCTCTAGAAAAGGTCATCGATGGCTTAAAGCATTCAGTGAAAATAGACAGATTGTAATTATTGATGAAATTAGCAATCATGCACACCATTAAAATATTCTTGAGTGGCCATTAACACTTATAATTGAGGTTCTGCCTAGTCAAAGATAATTTTAATATTTGGAAAACTCAACCTTTACTATTACTAGTTTGTTAAAGTTCTTTAAAAATTAAGACTTCGTGATCAGCCGGCCTTTTTAAAAATATTTTTGAAAGAACTGTTTCATATTTTAATAATTATACTTTTTCCTTTTGAATCAGTCCATGGGTGAGTGTAGGTTTAGGTAGGTTTTAGCATAAGAAAAAGAATAGAGATGAAAGTGACCTTCTTACAATTATTTTAGATGAGCAATAATTTGTGATCAGGTGTGTTTTTTTAATGGAACAAAGCCTAGTGAACAAACCCATATGTGATCAGGTAACGGAATTTAAGTTTTGATTAAAAATTCTTGGAAATACAGCATTAGGGAGAAGATATAATAAATCATCAATCAAATATGGAGACCGGCAGTCTTTATAAAAGTTGCCAATCAAAAAGATAGAAAGGTGAGGGTATTACTTTTAATCTTTTGCTCGTAATGGTCTAAAGCTACTTTGTCGGATCCAATCAAAATAGAAAACTAAAAACATTTAGGGTAGGGAGATGTTTACCGTTTTATTTTAATGATAAAAACATAGATTTTTTTCAAAAATACTTGTTTTCTTTAGTATTTTGACTGTCGAATTTGAATTCTAGGAAATTCTTAAAAAGGAATTGTATTAAAAAAAATAATTTTGCAAAAATAATTTTAGCAAAATAAACTATTATCGGGTTAGACTCAAAATGATCTAACATCAATTGTTAAATCTAAAATTAAAAATATACAAAATAGAAATAAATTATGTTGTTCCAAAATATACCCAAGCCTGTGGATAAATTGAGTATTTGAAAATTTTCAATCTTAATTTCTAATTTTAAAAAAGGAGAGCTATTCGGGCTTCCTTTTAAACACTTGCATTCCTAAAAACACAATAATATTAATTATTATAATCAAAAGTATACTTTTTAAAGTTCAAGTTCTAATTGGCATGGTGGGTGTATGTCTCTTATCAAAAAAAATATTGCAAAAGACTAGTTGAAGATCGCATTAAGCTAAAAGTAAAGAAAACATGACAGAAATGGTTAAGCAAAAACATGGATAAATAATTCTGTGATTTACTTAACCTCCATTATAGTTCAATGTAAATTAATTGTTTGGCCTTCCATTTTATGGGTTTAAAAATTGGGATGTGAAATGAAATTGTTAGGAAACAAAAATAATATAAGGCCAAAGGTCAATCTGTAGAATCAAAATAAAAGGTCGCTATAATATATATATATATATATATATATATATATTTAAAACTAAGTAATTTCACATCGGAATTTCAGCATACATTGAAAAAGTATATTTCTGCGTATATATAGATACAGTTCCACAGAGAGGAAGAGAGAGATTGTGCATGCTCTTTCATGGCTCTTGTGCTGGAGGAACCTTTACTGTCGTCTTCAATTTACTAGCAAGTAAATCAGTCTTATCATCAAGAATGCCTGATCCTGTTGGCAATTCATGGGCATCTCCTTTCTCAGTACTGGTTAACATTTTTGAGTTTAAACGATCTTTGCTTTTTCCCCACACCACAGAGTAAAGACCGATGACTATGATGATGGCTCCAATTAAACTGTAGTCGTTTAACAAGCAAACAACCTATAAGTTAATCAGACAAAAAGCAAACAACCTATATGCTATGCAACTCAAGTACTTAATTAAATTCAAGCCCAAAAAACAATTTAGTTCAGTCAAAGGATCAACAATATTTAGAAAGATGTCCCTGAGGGTGCAAATCAAGCGGGCTAATCCAACCTCGATTGGAGCCCAACTCAAATTTTTGTTTGCTTTGGACAATACTATTTGTAAGTTTGGTCTGAATTTGGGTAAAAGAAAAAAAAAACTGTCTAATTTGAATACAGGCTTGACTTGGGTTAGCCTTCTAAAACCTTATGCCAACCCGAGTGGATATTCTAACAACTTTTTTTTTTCAAATAAATTTTCTTTTATCTGAACTCTACTTTTTAAAAATGTTATTTGTTGTCTAACATTCTATCATTTGTTCTTGTTCCCTTCTTTTCTTTTTTGGGTCCAAATTTAAAACTAAAATTTGGCTTTCTTGTAAGTATTGAAAATTCATCAGACTTAATTTGAATCTAACACTAATGAATTTTAGTTTGGGACGGACTCAAATTGGATTTATCGAATTCAAGGTCAGGTTTGGGACGGGTTTTAGCTGGTTGTCTCAAAGCTTGAGTTGAAATTAGACATGCCTCGACCCAAGTCCATTCCGTCGAGTTTAAGCCTTAAACATAAATAATCTTTAATATATTGGTAAGATCAAAACAACGTGAATCATGTCAAATTCTACCTAGGTTTTTTTTTTTAGAACTTGAACATTCTATATGCGACATTGAGTTTAAGTTTGTAAGTTAATGGATGATGTTAGATTAATACCTTCCAAGGTGGATTGGCTCAGACAAGACAGTGGCCCCGAGAACAGCAGTGATGATCATGCAGAGAGGGCTGAATGCTGTCACGAACATCGGACCTCTCTCCTTGTTTACCACGCCTTGCACATAATATGCAATTCCGGAGCAAACTACCCCCTTTAATCACAAAGTTAAATAGAGTTGAGGAGGGACAATGGAGATCATAGCCAAACCAAATCTCATTTAACATCAAATGCACTAAGTTTTGATCTCGGCTAAAGTGGAATTATTTTTATGATTAATGTTTAGAATAAATAAAATACTGCAGATGAGAAATCAACAAATCACTACTATCCCACTTGGGGACATGAAAATGTGACCTCCCCTATGGAAAGTGGTACAAGATGTTACTCGTGTTATGGCTCTCTCGATATAAATTTTGTACTACGTGAATCAATGGTGGAATTAGGAAAAGAATTTTTAGGTTGAGTCAAAATTTTAGGATGAAAATAAAAGAAAAATTTCGTGGATGACTACTTATTTTGTGCATTAGAATGTTGCTCACAGAATAAACAACAGCAAAAAGCCTAAATTCCCAACCAACAACCCAAGCTCTCATGTCGCGTTCCATTGCTAGTGCCACTACTCCGCCTTCCAACATGCCCATCAAGCATATCAAACTTGTTAGAGACAATTTTGTCGGGTATTGCTTCAACGTAAATGATTCCACAAATTATAGTTTCATATTCAGAGATTTTTTTTTCCAATCCAACAAAGTTCATTACTCAGTATTGATCTTGCATACCCAAAATGCTAGTAGGGATATACTCCAAACACACTGAGCATTTTACCATAAAATCAAGTAATGACCCATAATCCTATCCAACAGTTTCATCAAAATCTTAAAACTAATAACAGACAAATCTTAAAAAAAATTAAAAATGATTTATATACCCATTTCAGTTAAGTCATGTTAAAGTAGAATAGTAATGTTGTTTGTAGATCAGATGGGTCATTAAGTCGTGCCCAAATCCATTTAACCTCCACGATTTATTTATTTATGAAAAATTCTATGTAAATAGTTAAATGATCTATTTATTTATTTGTATGGTATAAAGTGTTGAGAACCATCTATTAATACAATTAGAAAGAACTAGCCTGGAGTATGAAGAAACCAAACCAACCACAAATACAGGCAAGGAGCATTAGTGTCCTAGTGAGCCAATGCTGATCAGCAGTAATACTGCTGGTTTTATGGTGGCTTCTTCCTCACGAGTACCATATGATATCAACAATGGGGCCTTTATACAAAGTCATCAGCATCGCTCCCATGATTGTGATTATAGTTCCAATGACCTTTGCTTCACTCTATATCTGTTTAATATTAACTCTCTCCAACCTAATGAGATAAATCGTGTGTATTATGTGATGATGAAAGCAGAGACATGAAATTAAAGAAAAGATTTGACACCAATATTAGTACAAACAATCAACCTTCCTTTTTATTAATTGTTTCTTCATATAAAATATAATGTCTCCACTGCATATACAAGTTCTCTTTAGAGTTTTCATTGAAGGTAATGTAAATTTTTTTCAATTATTCAAATAGTTGGTTAAAATAGAAAAATTGGCTACTTTTAATTTCTTCACCTTCATTTCTCTCAAATATCCTTCTAGGTGATTAAGAAAAAAAAAATTCATCTTTGTTTAGGTACAACAAACAAATCCATCTGAAGAAGGTTGTATTTCAGGTACAACAAAAGAATCCATCTTTGTTTCAAGTTTTCATTCAAAATATATCTTTTAAGATTGGAAATGGTGGGAGATTGTTGTTTTGGAAAGATAATTAGGGGTTTGGTAGCTCTTTCAGAGAGTTATTCCCTAGGCCATTTAGTGTTTCAACTGACAAGAATCTGAGTTTATTGAATGCCACAGTTAGATATGGAGTTTATGAAGGAAATATGGATTGGAAATTGAATTTGAGAAGATCCCTTTTTTCTTGGGATGAAGTAGATTTGTGCAAAGCTTTTGAGAACTATTGGTACAGTACCTATCATGAATGAAAGGTCAGAGGATTCAATTGTATGGATTGCTGATTCCACATCTGTTTTTTCTGTGAAATCTCTCTGTAAAACTTTTGATTAGGGATTGGCTGGTAGGAGTAAAAAAGTGTTGAACATGGTGTGGGATAATATATCTCTCTCAAAAGTTAAATGGTTAGCATGGTTAATATGGTGGAATAGTGGGTTAGTTGTCTTGAAAGGCTCATGAGATTGGGGATAGTGGCTGATGATGAAGATGCAGCCGGTAATTGCAAATTTTGCAACCATTGACCACTTATTTTTACAGTGCTGTGTTGTATGGAAATTATGGGAAGCTTGTATAAACTGGTGGGGTATGTGATATACCACAAAGTGAGAGACCAGTCTTCACGTGACAAGTGTGACTACAGACCAGACATAGGTCGGCCATCTAGAGCAGACTCAGCTATTCAGAGCAGGCTTGGGTACTTAGCCTTCAGAACTCACATGTTTGAGCACAAGGCCTTTAGAGCATCCCTTAGGGTTCAGAGCTCATCACCGCCTTAAATATCCTACCGAGCAAAGGAAAAGGAAACAGTCATCAACAAGGAAACTGCCACCTACGAATATGTATCAAGCGCAATACCCAACATGGTAACTGCCATTCTCCGATAATCAAATCCCTACATTCATGGCTCCAAATCCTAATCAATTTAGGAAAGCCACAGCCTATAAATTAAACCCTAGAGGTACGCCTTAGATTCATGCTCATTCTTTGGTTTATATTTCAGTCTTTCAGTTCAATTTATTTGACTTAAGCATCGGACACTACAAAAATACCCATTTTTTGCGACGCCCGTTATTTGCGACGCACGGGTGTATGTCGCAAAAGGCCACTATTAGCGACGTACACCATGGCGGTCACTAAAAGCAACAAAAAATGGGCCTTTCTCGCTCAAAAAAAGGGCGCCAAACAATTAGCGACGGACCAACAAATATTGGTGACGCACACGTGCGTCGCCAAACTTTAGCGACGCTTAGTGTGCGTCGCTAATATTTGTTTAATTGGAACGACGTTGTGCTGTCACACTATTTGCGACGCTCATTTGCTTTTAGCGACGCTCAATGTGCGTTGCTAAAAAGGTCACCATATATGTGCCCGACCTTTCATTTTCTTTTTCCCCTCTCTATCAGTACTTTGACCCCTCATATTCCTCTTCTCCTTTAGATCTGTCGGCGGCACGATGGTTTCTTCTTCTTCCATTCTCACTCCTCTCGATGGCTGGCAAGCAGATGAAACAGTCTCTCTCTAGCCTCGTTCGATCAATCTCCCCCTGGTAAGATTTTCAGGCTTTGATTCGTCTTGGGATTTATGGTGTGATTCATTTGTATTAATTTTTTTCTCTTCTGGATTCGTTTTCATTTTTTATTTATTTATTTATGTTATTTGATGTTTTAGGGTTTCTGCGTGATTGAAAATTATTGTCGTTGTCGTGCCTTTCCCTTGTTTTTTAATTGATTCTTTATTGTTTGTGTTTTTCTGTGTCTTAATTAATTTCTCACTTATACTTAATATTTTGTATTCGTTATATTCTGTAATCTGTGTTTTATTTATGCCTGGTGGTATGATATTTTGTTTTTATAATTTTCAACGATTGATTCTGGTTCTATGCAGATATTAGATTAAGTTCTATGGTTGGTAATTTTATATGAGTTGGTTTCTTTCTTTGAATCAAATTTTGTTACCCTTTTAACTTTCTGTAGTTGCTTTGTCAAGCCCTAAATTCTCACGAACCCGGGTGCGAGTGAACGAAACCAAAAGGAAATAAATAGTAAAGGATAATTACATGCATTTCAAACACTAATTCAACTCATTGTCCTATTACAATCCATAAGTCCTGCCTGTCATTTCATAACATACAAATAAACGTAAAATAATCTAGGGCTTATGTCCTTGTACACTCATCAAAATACGCCCCACGGGCCAAACTCTCCATAACTCATGTCTCTTCTACGTTCTAAGACTTCCTCAAGTCTTAAGTCTCTGGAGCATCATCTGTAATATAGTGTCCCACGAATGGGTCAGCTCAACTGCTGGTACAATGTAAAGCTAATGCAAGAAACAAGATTAAGGCGTGGAATATGCAAAGTGAACATTTATCTCTAAATGCTTTTCAATTCCATTAATATAATGTAACGAAAGTATGCATGACACACCCATGGACCCAATGCCACACTCATGTCTCCTTTACGGGCCTCGCCCCGATGGACCAGAGTACCAATTCCCTTTACGGGCCTCCCCTTGATGGATTTGGGTACCAATGCAATGGCCAATTTTTGGGTTTTTCACCACAGGATCTACACCCTCATAATGTACAGCACCGCGTGCTCAACTCCCACCATGTGTCCAAGAAATTCACCCTATGCCAATATGCCTTGCATTCATCACACAACAACATAATCTCAATGAAGCATGCTTTCAATGATATACCACATTCGAAGCAACAATAACATTTAAATCACCATCTTATTCCACATGAATGCATATCTCATGCTGTCAATCTAATCACATAGTCATAATCACATTCATCACTTTACCAATTCTCAAGAACATAAGAAAAACACAAAACACATAAGCAAATGATTCCAAGGCATCAAATAATCATGATCTGAATAATTCCCAAACAACAGTTAACCAAATAAACTATTCAATCCACCCATAAAACAACCCTAAACTTAACCCCATTTCTCACATTAACAAAACATCATACCTGACGGGTTTGTCTCAACCCAAGAAGTCATACTCGTAGCATAACGGAACTAATAGTAGGAATGTAGAAGGTCAGACAGCCTTCTCCTTGCCTTTTAGTGTTTCTAAAATCATGAAATGTAATTCAGTTCATTTGCTACTTGAATTATGTTATTCATCAAATTTTATGTCTTTATTTTATTAGTTTCTATTTTGCTAAAATAAATTCTACCATTGAGTCCGAAACGCTGAACAAGGTCGGTTTAAGCTTTCGCAGAATTCAATTGGACTTTTGTGTTAAAAAGGTAAAACGGTCATTTTGCACTTTTATGGGTCCTTACATTCCTGAGACCTCTTTTCACAAATTGGACTCCACGGTTAAGTCTGGAATGGTTGAAATAATAAAATTTCACTATTTGTTTACATTAATCGGAGTTCGTTTGACTACATTTTAACTCAGGGGCATTTTGATAATTTTTAATGTTATTACGGTTCTTTTATTTTTCGGGACCTTGTCTCACATCACGGACCTCACCATTGGTCTCAGGAGGTCCATGATAGTCAGAATACATATATGACTTGTCTAATTTAGTCTCCGGGCCATTTCGGGGTATTTAATTTAATTAACTAAATTAAATCAAAATGTAATATATATATATATATATATATTTCATGCCAAAATGGGCACGGGATTGTCCCGTCCCAATTGGCTCACACGTGTCTCTCCATCCGTTCCACCAAGGTTCAATTCCCAACGGCCGCCACTATGCGTGCCCCTTTTTATTTTTCAACCCATTTTAAAACCAAATAGCGGATGGCCCATTAAACATGAACAAGATATCCCCTGTTTCAATTTAATCTCCAATTCAATTCCCCAGAAACCCGTAGCCAAACGCCCCAAATCTCATTTAAAAACTTAACCCTAACCCACAAAACGGCAGCGTTCTATTAATGCGGTGGCCAACCCCATCGCGTGACACGCGTCCTGAGTCGACACAGCCTTGGTACAACTCGGTCAGGACTTGGCTGAGTCAACACACGAGTTGACTCAGCGGAGTCGTCTTCCTCTCCATGCCTGAACCACTGTTGCCCTAATTCTGTAAATTCGAACTCTTTGATTTCGTGGGTTTTGAGAGATCGAATCTCTCTATTTTTGAGTGTTCTCAGTTCCTGCGGGCTTTAGCAACATTTTGGCATTCATTTGGAACCCTAGGTCTGGCTCAATTGCTCAGTTCAAGGCTTGATAGCCGAATCTGCAACTTGGCCATTCATGGCCATTTTTGGTCCAAAATTCTTGAGGTTTGTTTTGTTGTGATCCATTTATCATAGGGGTTCAAAATCACCACTCAAAACCTATCTCTTCCTCTGCTTCCTTCTGATTTCCCTTCTCTCTCTAACCCAATGGATACACATTCAACCTATACACATTTCCACATACACCATTTCACATGTAAGGTCACCTCAGCCCCTTATTTCTCTCTCTTCCCACTCCTCTTTCTAACTCTCCTCCCTGTCCACCACAACTTGCATTTAATGCAAGTTAACATTAGGGATGTATATATATATATATATATATATAAATATATGCTCATATTATATTATACACACAACACACAGACACGGTTGAGCACCACACACACTACTGTACACAGCAGCACATCCACATACACTTCCCTTTTAAAATATATATATATATATATATATACACACACACACACATACATTACATTGAAACACATATATATGTATATACACATTGCACATATATAACATACACAACATACAATCATATAATATATATATATATATATATTTCACTACATATACTTACACATACATAACACACATATTTAGAAAAAAAATATTTATATAAAAAAAATTGCCCTAAAAAATTCAAATCTTTACATCCTTCCCTCCTTACAGAAATTTCGTCCCGAAATTTAAAAATATACATCAATGCACAAACAACTCGAGATACTTAGAACGGACCTCAGCCTCACGTTCCCAAGTAGCCTTCTTGACCCCATAATGGTTCCAACGAACCTTGACCTAAAGAATGGTCCTGCCTCACAAAACCTGGTCCCTCGAGTCCAGTATCTCTACGGGTCTCTGATCATAAGAAGCGTCACCCTCCAACTAAAGATCTACCCAGTTTAGTACATGTGAGGGGTCAAGCTCGTACTTCCTCAACATTGACATGTGGAAGACATCGTGAACTCTAGATAGCTGTGGCGATAATGCTAGCTTATAGGCCACCTTCACCAACCTTCCTAAGGATCTCAAATAGGCCTATAAACCGCGGCGACAGCTTCCCACTGCATCCAAATCTCCTCAATCCTCACCGTGGGGCTACCTTTAAGGAACACGTGTCCCCCAACATCAAATGACAAAGGTCGTCGCCTCCTGTCTGCATAGCTCTTCTGGTGGCTCTGTGCTGTCAGTAGATGCTACCTAATCACCTGTATCTTGTTCGTGGTCTCACGGACTATGTTGGGCCCCACAATAGCTGCTTCTCCCACCTCGATCCAACACACTGATGAACGACACGACCTACCATACAACGCCTCGAATGGTGTCCATCTCAATACTGGACTGATAGCTGTTGTTGTAAGCAAACTCTACCAAAGCAAGGTGATCCTCCCAGCTACCTCTGAAGTCCATAACACAGGCTCTAAGCATGTCCTTTAGGATCTGAATGGTACGCTTTGACTGACCATCAGTCTGAGGGTGAAAGGCAATACTAAACTATAGCTGAGTCTCTAAGGCTTGTATGAAGACTCTGTCAAAATCGTGCAGTGAAACATGGGTCTTTATCTGAAACAATGGATACAGAAACTCCATGTAGTCGTACTATCTCTCAGATATACAACCTACTGAGGACATCTGATGAATCGGTCGCTCTAATCGGTAGGAAATGTGCAGGACTTCATCAATCTGTCAACTATAACCCAAACCGCATCATGACCTCTAGGCGACTTCTGAAGACCCATCACAAAATCCATGATAACAAACTCCCACTTCCATTCGGCCCCTGGCAATGGCTGCAACAAACCTCCAGGTCTCTGGTGCTCAGCCTTCACCTGCTGGCACGTGAGACATCTAGACACAAACTGCGCTACATCTCCTTTCATCCCTATCCACCAATACTTGACGACGCAAGTCATGATACGTCCTAGTGTCCCCTAGGTGCACTGCTAGGCGTGAATGATAGAAATCCCTTAGGACATCAGTCCTAAGAGACTCTAGGACAAAAACTCTACCCATATACCTCAAGTTAAATCGGAATGAACTGTCCACCCCTCACAACCCTCAGCACTAGCAACTCGGGCTCAAATCTGCTCTGCCTCAGTATCCTACAATTGTGCCTCATTGACTCTGGTTAAAAGTGTGGGATGTACACATAAACTGAATAGTGTGGCATGCCCCTCAAATTCGGCCAAGTCCAAATCAAGCTCGCCAATGCCTCCCATCATCTCCCACTCTCTAATGGCAATACTAGCAATAGTACTCCCCGGCCTCCTACTGAGTGCATCTGCTACGACATTGGCCTTACTAACAAAATGACTTCTATCATCAAAGAAACATAACAAAAACCTCACCCTCGAAGATCAATCCAATCGCCATTTGGCCACAATAGGAAATAGTCATAACAAAATTCCTAGCACTTTCATACTCCACTAAAATCAAAAGCCATCAAATGTATTATTATATTTCTTAGTAGCCAACCACAGTTTAATATGTATATTTATAAGTCACTCCATCCCCGAGGCATACCATCTCTAACTAATCTTACATTCCAAAAGTATTCATCAATATCGGCAGTAAATTATAACCAAATATTAACAATAATCCACCACTTCTGTTCACAAGACCTTGGACTTCTACAAGATCATTCCATCTTTCAAATTAAAATTTTCATTCTCAATTTACATGTCAAGCAAAATTTGAAATCACACTCACCACCTAACTTGACCTAACCATGCCATTCACAATTCACTCTCTATCTCAACAACACTATCATCAACTAATAGTTCAACAATCCAATTCATCAAAGATAAGTTAAAGTCTCTTTTACTCCGTATCTAAGGTATATTTCATACACACTCCCACATATTGGTAAAAGTTTTCCATCTTTATCCTTTTAAGCTTTCAAGCTTTTAACTCCATGCATTATTTAATGATATTGCTCCAAAATGCAACATAAACATGTAAGCGCATATTTACCCAGTCCATGGGTGTATACAAGAATAAAATATGCAATACATGTGTCTTACACATCGATTAATTTAACATGCTTTATCAACACAATAGCCAGGCAATACACATACCATCAAATTAACACACCTCATGCATATACTAAAGATACATTAGGTTTCCATCATTCATTTGGTATACACTTATGCAAGTTCACATTAGCTATTTTCTTTTTCTTATTGTCCACAATCATCTTATTAGGTATCTTTTACCTTTTTCCTGTATATAACTATGTGATAACCCTTTATGGATCACAGCTCCTTTCGTTACTGGGTGATGGATTGGCCAGTCCATACACTTGTAACTCAAAACCTGCTACCAATTCAGTATATTCATAATACAATTTCAAGTGATCCCAACCACATGGGTTTATAACCTAGTATATACATTTCTATATCATATGCCCATAACAGTTAATATTCATTTAATCATTCATACTTACATAACATGGTTAATCATACTTTTATATATGCATTACTACCAATCCAGTCTGTTTAGATATCATATTCATAGTACTGTAACCTTCTGAATATCGGGGACTAACCTAGTATACACACATAGAATCAACAAGCAACATTCAACAGCTAACACGTAGCCTACCACATAAACACTTAAGATTTCGATCTATCCTAAGAATATACACATACATAAATGAACATACAACTTACTTATATAGGTAACTAGGCACATAACCGGTCTATGGATGTCCAGGCCTACAGCCTATCTTATAGATCACTAAGCACATAACTTATCTCATAAACCACTAGGTTTACTAATTAGACATAAGCATATATCTCCAGTTCATCAATAATCAAGTATACCACATATTGTACAATTTTACACATTAAAGCAACAAGCACTCACCTAATCACGTAATCCAAACCAACCCAATTAAGTCGAGGTCGAACCTCTCCTATCTCATAAAAAAGTCCATCCTAGAAGGATCCACGGACAACCCGTGAAATAAAACTATCTCCCTCAGGAGTACATACCGTCATTCTTCCCCTATAGCAGTCTATACTCGCCCGTAAATGAACAACCAATACGTCCTCAATATAATGCCAAAACTAGGCACATCAAGTAGAATGAAGTCAAAATAAAGGACGCGGTCAGCTATCTCTATTGAGCAATCTCTACAGGTTCTCATTAGTGTCACATTACTCCAAGTATATGCACACAACTCGCATCATGAACACAAGACTCTTATTCAAAGATTTATGTCATCCAACTCTTAACTAGATACACAATTTTCCTTTAAAGCAACAACCAATGTTTATCCTTCATTCAATCATAACAATGTAATCTTTCTTATAAACCATGCTAGAACTAGGCTCATAATTCACACCTCAATTTGGCCCATTTTATGCAACTCATTATTTTCACAAGGCTTATATTCATAAGTTCAATTAATCAGTCTATTATTCTCATGACACTTAGTATCGATCATCTTATAGGACTAGGTAAGTCAATAGTATCCATCACTAGGTTACCTCCACAGGCCACCACAAAATAACGTATTCCAGTTAAATAAAGAAATCATTTCAATTCCCAACTTTCAGATTCACATCACTTGAATTTATCAATATTCGTCCTAAGCACAAAATCAAAATTCAATTATATCATAACCTAAATTTATCCACATCAATCTTTTCCAAACCATTCATGTCTACACAATTTTCCTAAAACGAGATATCATCACTCATTACCTAATAATCTAACAAATCTTGTAGACATACCTTGCTTAATCATAATTTATAAAACTCACGTCAACCACCTCCATCCATTGGTTACAATAAACAATTAACAAATTCCCCCCAAATTCAAATATAGTCTTTTGCCTAAGAAAACTCCATTTAAGTAATACAATATACACATGTCCAAGTCATGCTAGTTCTCAACTAGTCCAACTTACTTAAGGTCTAAACCCCATCCGTTATTCCAAGACATTAGATCACATACCATGTTATATCACATACGATCATACCAATATACATATCATCCATATCATACACCACACTGCATCACGTCACGTAATCACGTATCAGAGTATATCATCATCTAACACATAATCACAACAAGTTATGCTTCAAGTGTATATAATCACATAACACACAAGATCTTATCGCATGCTACGGACAGTTCACACTAAGTCTCACTCTTTCCTCTAGGGTCTCATGGTGTTCAACAACAGCCCACAGTCTCTAGGTATTCTAACCTAGGCTCTGATACCATGTTGGCATGCCCCGAATTCTCACGAACCCGAGTGTGAGTGAACGAAACCAAACGAAAATAAATAATAATGGATAATTACATGCATTTTAAACACTAATTCAATTCACTGTCCTATTACAATCCATAAGTCTTGCCTGTCGTTTCATAACATACAAATAAACGTAAAATAATCCAAGGCTTATACCCTTGTATACTCATCCAAATACGCCCCACGGGCCAAACCCTCCATAACTCATGTCTCCTCTGTGCTCTAAGACTTCCTCAAGTCTCAAGTCTCTAGAGCATCATCTGTAATATAGTGTCCCATGAATGGGTCAGCTCAACTGCTGGTACAATGTAAAGCTAACGCAAGAAATAAGATTAAGGCGTGGCATATGCAAAGTTTACATTTATCTCTAAATGCTTTCCAATTCCATTAATATAATATAATGAAAGTATGCATGACACACCCATGCACTCAATGCCACACTCATGTCTCCTTCACAGGCATCGCCCTGATGGACCAGAGTACCAATTCCCTTTACGCGCCTCCCCCTAATGGATCTGGGTACCAATGCAATGGCCAATTTTTGGGTTTTTCACCACAGGATCTACACCCTCATAATGTATAGCACCGCAGTGCTCAACTCACACCATGTGTCTAAGAAATTCACCCTATGCCAATATGCCTTGCATTCATCATACAACAACATAATCTCAATGAAGCATGCTTTCAATGATATACCACATTCGAAGCATCAATAACATTTAAATCACCAACTTATTCCACGTGAATGCATATCTCATGCTGTCAATTTAATCACATGGTCATAATCACATTCATCACTTTTACCAATTCTAAAGAACATAAGAAAAACACAAAACACGTAAGCAAACGATTCCAAGTCATTAAATAATCATGATCTGAATAATTCCCAAACAACAGTTAAGCAAATAAACTATTCAATCCACCCATAAAACAACCCTAAACTTAACCCCATTTCTCACATTAGCAAAACATCATACCTGACGGGTTTGTCTCAACCAAAGAAGTCATACTCGTAGCGTAACAGAACTGATAGTAAGAATGTAGAAGGTCAGACCGCCTTCTCCTTGCCTTTTAGTGTTCCTAAAATCACGAAATGTAATTTAGTTCATTTGCTACTTGAATTATGTTATTCATCAAATTTTATATCTTTATTTTATTAGTTTTTATTTTTCTAAAATAAATTCTACCATTGAGTCGGAACACCGAACAAGGTCAATTTAAGCTTTCGCGGAATTCAATTGGACTTCTATGTTAAAAGGGTAAAACGATCATTTTGCATTTTTACGGGTCCTTACATTTCTGAGACCCCTTTTCACACATTGGACTCCAAGGTTGAGTCCATAATGGTTGAAATAATAAAATTTCACTCTTTGTTTAACTTAATCGGAGTTCGTTTGACTGCATTTTAACTCAGGGGCATTTTGGTAATTTTTAATGTTATTACGGTTCTTTTATTTTTTGGGACCTTGTCTCACATCACAGACCTGACCATTGGTCTCAGGAGGTCCATGATAGTCAGAATACATATATGACTTGTCTAATTTGGTGTCCGAGCCATTTCGAGGTATTTAATTTAATTACTAAATTAAATCAAAATGTAATACATATATATATATATATATATTTCATGCCAAAATGGGCACGGGATTGTCCCGTCCCAATTGGTTCACACGTGTCTCTCCATTCGTTCCACCAAGGTTCGATTCCCAAGGGTCGCCACTGTGCGCGCCACTTTTTATTTTTCAACCCATTTTAAAACCAAACAGCGGATGGCCCATTAAACTTGAACAGGATATCCCATGTTTCAATTTAATCTCCAATTCAATTCCCCAGAAACCCGTAGCCAAATGCCCTAGATCTCATTTAAAAACTTAACCCTAACCCCCAAAACGACAGCATTCTATTAATGCGGTGGCCAACCCCACCGTGTGACACGCGTCCTGAGTCGACACAGCCTTGGTACAACTTGGTCAGGACTTGGTTGAGTCAACACACGAGTTGACTCAGTGGAGTAGTCTTCCTCCCCATGCTTGAACCACTGTTGCCCTAATTCTGTAAATCCGAACTCTTTGATTTCATGGGTTTTGAGAGATCGAATCTCTCTGTTTTTGAGTGTTCTCAGTTCCTGCGGGCTTTAGCAACATTTTGGCATTCCTTTGGAACCCTAGGTCTGGCTCAATTGCTCGGTTTAAGGCTTGATAGTTGAACCTGCAACTTGGCCATTCATGGCCATTTTTGGTCCAAAATTCTTGAGGTTTGTTTTGTTGTGATCCATTTATCATGGGGTTCAAGTCCCCATTCTCCTATTCAGGTTCTTCTCAAAGTTTGGAAGGTTGGGTTTTTAAAACCGTTTCTGCAACTCAAATTTCTATGGCTTCCCTCGATTTTCAAGGTCAAAGCTCAGTGTTTTTAAAACACTATGGGGGTCTATTTGTGGTAAGTACAAACCAAACTCAGTTTGGCTTTGGTCGGTTTAGACCTGCTCTCATAGAGGCCCTTTAATGGCTGCTCTTCTTGGTTTGGGGATGTCAAGTCCTCTTTGACTTACTAGTTTAGTTCAGATAATTTTGTAATGCCTAAATGAACTCATGCATGCACAAGAAAGACTTAAAACAACTTGCATATATGCCTAACTTTTAGAGAGAGAAAGTAGTAGATTTTTGTAAGCTCACCTCTACACTGGGCCTTTGTTCCTCCCTATCTTTGCTCTCTTCCTCCTCTCCTCTTCTGGATCTCAGAATCACCACTCAAAACCTATCTCTTCCTTTGCTTCCTTCTGATCTCCTTTCTCTCTCTAACCT
Source organism: Nyssa sinensis (assembly GCA_008638375.1). NCBI lineage: Eukaryota > Viridiplantae > Streptophyta > Magnoliopsida > Cornales > Nyssaceae > Nyssa > Nyssa sinensis. The sequence continues at coordinate 25,474,010 of CM018038.1, forward strand.
AACGGATACACACTCAACCTATACACATTGCCACATACACCACTTCACATGCAAGGTCACCTCAACCACCTATTTCTCTCTCTTCCCATTCCCTTTTCTGACTCTCCTCCCTATCCACCACAACTTGCATTTAATGCAAGTTGACATTAGGGATGTATATATGTATATATATATATATATATAAATATATAAATATATGCTCATATTATATTATACACACAGACACGGTTGAGCACCCAGACACACTATTGTACACAGCAGCACACCCACACACACTTCCCTTTTAAATATATATATATATATATATATATATTTCACTACACATACTTACACATACATAACACACATATTTAGAAAAAAAATATTTATATAAAAAAAAATTTCCCTAAAATATTGATATAAAAAAAAATTGCCCTAAAAAATTCAAATCTTTACATGCTTTGAGTTTTAATGTATTGTTACATGAGGTTGATGTTGTTAAAAACATAAGGGTTCATCTTGGGCACCAAATGTCTTTTGATCCCAGGCAGGAATATATGTTGTTTCTTTGGTGTGTTTTGTGTTTTTTGAACCGGGGTAGGTTATGGTGTTTTTAGAAGATATTTTTTGGCCTTTGAACTTAGGTTGTAAAATAAATAAGTTAAATTTAAACTTATTTTAAAATTCATTAATATATTAATGTCTAACTTAAACTCGACTCGATAAGTTATTAAGTAATCTAATATTATATAAAATTTATTGTTACTCAAACTCGACTTGCTATTTGTTCAATTAGAAACTCGTTTAAGATTCGTTTGAGAAATAAATAAACCAAACTTGATTATAATTTGAAATTCATTTATTTTAGCAAGTTAAACTTGAACAGCCCACCACTCAGCTGAACTCAACTCATTTACAATCCCAAATGCTACTTAAGAGCTGCTCTAACCCAATAATCATTTGAGTTGCTATTTTCAAATTTTGATCAGGAACTTAAAAAAAAGTTCCAATAACTTACCAAATATTCATTCATAACACAAATTAACCATTTGGGCTTTTGTTCATTATCACCAAATTCATTATGATAAGTCATTCACAAAACAATAGTCTTAATTATCATTAATAAAAGGCTATTTAATTTTATTTAGAAAGTTTTAGAGAAATAATTTTTTAATCATTTGTCGACAAAATGAATTAAAAATTTGATAAACAAAACCTAATTGAAATTTGGCCTAACGAGAGTTTAATTAGTTGGGAAATATTATCATCAATCGCTTCACAATCTGATTGCAATGTACATATAAACCACATTGCAATTTTTCAACTTTTGTGATTGACGGTAGTGTTCTTAATCAGTTTTCATTAAGAAGATTTAGAGCTGACACAAGGAATTAAACCTTTAATACCACAACCAATAATGGATCATCATTCTAATAACCATCACCAAGTCCAAATCCATGCGTGATTGAATCTGACAAGAGCAAATAGGGGCATGAAGAGTAGGTTCTCCTTTATTCATGTCGGTTTAATTGCCATGAAAGAAGACTCAAAGATGGACAGGTTTAGTGTTCTTTTGTGAGCTTTTTATTGATTCTTGAATGGTGTTGCTTTTGTATTATTGCAAACGACACAATCACATCAATCATCAAACCAACTTGTAGTAGTAGTAGAATATAGTGTTCACATCATTCTCTATATAATATAGTTTACCTTAGGCTATCTTTACTGGTGATTCAAACTCAAACTTAAATTTCACTTAAAATTTGAGTAAAAAGGTGAATCTAAGTTTGATGTTCTCCATGTTTTGTGACATATTGATAGGATGTTTTAACTATTAAATGACTTAGAAATTAGAAGTAAAGTGATTGTGATAAATAAAGATTCAATTCCGATACTACTGATAGGATGTCTCTTCTTTGTTTTGACTGTCATACTTGCTAACTAGGTGAGAATATGTCTTCTTCTCGGATGGAAAAGGAACTTCCCATTTCCAGGCATTTCTTCAAGGTCATGATGCCTGGTTTCCTTACAAAACTTGTATGTCCCCTCTCTATATATATATATATGTATGTATGTATATCTGTGTTTGTGTGTGTGTGTGTGTGTGTGTGTGTGGTCAGTCCAAGTGTCTTTTCTCTTCTTAATGTAGCAACATTTCATAGTGACTCAATCACTCTAATATAGTTTTCTGAATTTCAAATTTACACAGCTCATTCCACCGGCTTTTTTTTGAAGAAAACTAGGTGAAGTAAGATCAGAAGAAGCAATTTTGACAAGTTGTTAAGGGTCATGGCATGTTAAAATTGGTAAATGTGCCAAAGGATTTATTTACTTCCGAGAAGGTTTGGATAATTTTGTGCAACACCATGGCCTCTGTCTTGGAGATTTTGCAGTATTTGAGCATATAGGAGACATGTATTTTAATGTGTGTGTGTTTGATTCAAGTAGTGTTTGCGAGAAAGAGTTTCCACTGCAATTAGCTCGTGAGATAAAAAGGGAACCTGATGTAGCGCATGAGATCAAGGAAGCTACATCTTTTATGACAAAAGGTATTCCTCTTTTATATAAATATTTTATGCTGCACCATCTCTTACACACACACACACACACACAAACACAGATATACATACACCTCCCAAATACTTGCAAAATCATTTAATAAATAGAGGGATAACCATGGTTTGTGTTTTTTTAATGAGAAGATCAACAAATGGTTTGGTGAGAGACATTATATAATATATTGATGTGTGGATATAGCATGCTCAATGCAAGAATGATTAAAGAGAAAATTAAAGGTTTAAACTTTGGCCGTCCTACCCTTGATGATATGATTTAAGAGCTTTTATTTATTGTCCAAATCCTTGTAATCCTCACCTACTCTCTCTTTCTCTCTCTCTCTCTCACACACACACATACACAATCTATATACATATATATATATATATAATTCCTCTCTAAATTTAGGGCATTTTTCTTTTGTGGCCTTCTCTCAAAAAATTGAACATGAAACTTATGCAAGTTTCTGCTCCAAAAGGCCTATTTTTAGAGTTTTGAGGGACCAAAATGCCATATATCAGCCTACCGACCCCAAAACCCCATCACACACCTCCCAAATGATAAAATAGACTTGCACCAACTTATAAAACTCGGTTCAGATCACTGGTTTGAAACTTATGCAGGTTTCTGCTTGAAAAAGGCCCATTTTAGAGTTTTGACAGACCAAAATGTCAGATATCAACATACCGACCTCAAAACCCCATCACACACCTCCCAAATGATAAAATAAACTTGTACCAACTTACGGCACTCGGTTCGGATCATCGGTTTGAAATTTATGCAACTTTCTGCTCCAAAAAGGCCTATTTTGGAGTTTTGACAAACCAAAATGTTGGATATTGGCCTACCAATCCTGAAAACCCATCACACACCTCCAAAATGATAAAATATACTTGCACCAACTTACGGTACTCTGTTTGGATCACCGGTTTGAAACTTATGCAAGTTTCTGCTTAAAAAAGGCCCATTTTGGAGTTTTGACAGACCAAAATGTTGGATATTGGCCTACCAACCCTGAAACCCCATCACACACCTCCTAAATGATAAAATAGACTTGTACCAACTTATGGCACTCGGTTCGGATCACCAGTTTGAAACTTTTGCAAGTTTTTGCTCGAAAAAGGCCCATTTTGTAGTTTTGACGGACCAAAATGTCGGATATCGGCGTACTGACCCTGAAACCTAATCACACACCTCCTAAATGATAAAATAGACTTGCACCAACTTACAACACTCGGTTTGGATCATCGGTTTGAAACTTATGCAAGTTTTTGCTCCAAAAAGCCCATTTTGGAGTTTTGACAGATCAAAATGTCGGATATCGGCCTACCAGCCCTGAAAACCCATCACACACCTCCTAAATGATAAAATAGACTTGCAACAACTTATGCTACTCGGTTCGGATCACCGGTTTGAAACTTATGCAAGTTTCTACTCAAAAAAGGTCCATTTTGAAGTTTTGACAGACCAAAATGTTGGATATCGGCCTACCAACCCTAAAACCCCATCACACACCTCCGAAATGATAAAATAGACTTGCACCAACTTATGGCACTCGGTTCGGATCACCAGTTTGAAACTTCTGCAAGTTTCTGCTCGAAAAAGACCCATTTTGTAGTTTTGATGGACCAAAATGTCGGATACCGGCCTACCGACCCTGAAACCCCATCACACACCTCCCAAATGATAAAATAGACTTGCAACAACTTACAACACTCGGTTTGGATCACCGGTTTGAAACTTATGCACGTTTCTGCTCCAAAAAAGCCCATTTTGGAGTTTTGATGGACCAAAATGTCAGATATCGGCCTACCGACCTCGAAACCTTATCACAAACCTCCTAAATGATAAAATAGACTTGCACCAACTTACGGTACTCAGTTCAGATCACTGGTTTGAAACTTATGCAAGTTTCTGCTCAAAAAAGGCCCATTTTGTAGTTTTGATGGACCAAAATGTCGGATATCGGCCTACCGATCCTGAAAACCCATCGTACACCTCTAGAATGATAAAATAGACTTACACCAACTTACAACACTCTGTTCGGATCACCGGTTTGAAACTTATGCAAGTTTCTACTCCAAAAAGGCTCATTTTGTAGTTTTGAAGGACCAAAATGTCAGATATCGGCCTACTGACCTCGAAACCCCATCACACACCTCCCAAATGATAAAATAGACTAGCACCAACTTACGGTACTCGGTTTGGATCACCGGTTTGAAACTTATGCACGTTTCTGCTCGAGAAAAGCCTATTTTGTAGTTTTGACGGACCAAAATGTCGGATATCATCCTACCAACTCCGAAACCCTATCACACACCTCCTAAATGATAAAATAGACTTGCACCAACTTACGACACTCGGTTCGGATCACCGGTTTGAAACTTATGCAAGTTTCTGCTCGAGAAAGGCCCATTTTGGTGTTTTGACGAACCAAAATGTCGGATATCATCCTACCGAACCTGAAACCCCATCACACACCTCTTAAATGATAAAATAGATTTGCACCAACTTACAGCACTCGGTTCTGATCACCGGTTTGAAACTTATGCAAGTTTCTGCTCTAAAAAGGCCCATTTTGTAGTTTTGACTGACCAAAATGTCAGATATCAGCCTACCAACCCCGAAACCCCATCACACACCTCCCAAATGATAAAAGAGACTTGCACCAACTTATGGCACTCGGTTCGGATCACCGGTTTGAAACTTATGCAAGTTTCTACTCGAAAAAGGCCTATTTTAGAGTTTTGACAGACCAAAATGTCAGATATCGGCCTACCGACCCCGAAACCCCATCACACACCTCCCAACTAATAAAATAGACTTTCACCAACTTACAGCACTCAGTTCAGATTAGTGGTTTGCAACTTATGGTGTTTGTTGTCGTTCTTACTATTTATGCATGGAAAAAAAATAATATATTCACTTTCATATATATTTAATAAGTGTTTTAATATATATCATTTGATCTTTCTTGCAGATAATTGGGTTATTGCACTGCTGTGCTTTTGTTTTGGATCGGGACTTATTATTTTTATTTGTTTTTTTTTTTTCTTTTCATAGACATCTGTAATTACATTTTCTGAGACAATTTTTAATATTTTTGGACTTATTGTTAACTTATACTTTTATAAATGTAAGTAATTAGTATAATATATATATATATATATATATATATGATTCCATCGGCTTTCTTTTAATATATTGATTTCAGAATATTTAGATTTTATTATATATCAGGATGATTGATACAGGTTTAAACAGAAATAAAACAAATAATTCAAGTCAAAAAAGGGAGCCAAAAAAAAAAAAAACTTTTAGCAACGCACACACAGGCATCGCTAAAAAAAAAGTAACCATTTTTGGCGACACTTTACATTCGTCGCTAAATTAGGATAATCAACTATTACCGACACACACTGAGCGTTGCCAAAGGGACCTATTAGCGATGCCTATTGCATTCATGTATAGTATTTGCGACGCACTAGCAAAATTATTAGCGACGCACCATGAGTGTCTCTAAGAGTTACCGTTAGCGACATAAAGGGATATGTGCGTCACTAATACTATTTGCGACACTTTTAGTGACGCCCCTTTGTGTGTCGCTAAAGCTCTCTAGCGATGCATTTTGTCACTATTAGCGATGCATGCGTGCATCACGAATAGTGCATTTTCCTATAGTGGGAGCAGCTACTGCCGGAGCCAATCTGGTGGCCCTCTGATCCTTCTCTTTGAGTGTTTCTCAGGCAACGAAGTTCGGAACTCCAACCGACCAAAAAGTGCAGCATCAGTTTGGCACTGTTTGTGGGAAAGCTTAGGCCACGTTTCTCATTCCGGGAACTCTTGGGCCACGTGCCTCGTTCTTGTGCTCCACAAGTCCCGATTGGGGGAGTAGTTGTTGTGCCACTTTGAGTACCACATCGGTTAGGAGTCAGGCACTGGCGTCGCTTATAAGCCATAGGTTGCTCTCTTCCTATCATAAGGCCTTTTCCTCCCTAGAAAAACAAAGCCGTGAGGGCCTCTTAAGGCCCAAAGCGTTATGTACCAGGGCAAAAAAGGGCAGCAAAACTGATGCTGGTAGAGCACGTGGCTTTTAACCACGTGGTCGTGGGTTCAATTCCCACAAACGGCGCCAAACTGATGCTGCACTTTTTCGTCCTAGCACATGGTAGGCTCCCTAGCACAATATTATCCGCTTTGGGCTACTCGTAGGTCTTATGGCCCGCACGGCTTTGTTCTTCCCCCTTGGGGGAAAAGGCCTTGTTCTTGTCGTCTGGAAAGAGCCCTCCTTCTAGGTATTGAAGGATGGAAGTCATCAAGCTTTGGGTTTGCTCTGTAGCTCAGGCAACTTGGACCTCTTTTATGCTTAGTTCTAATTGATGGGAGATTTTCAACGTGGATTCTCCTTCGACCTTGAGGTGGGAGGCCATATTGGCCAGTGCATCAGCCTTGGAGGTCTGAACTCTTTCAATTTTCTAGATTGTGAATTTTTGGAAGGTTTGCTTCAGCAATTTCACTAGTTCTGAATACCGGAGTATTCTGTCATCTTTGATGGAAAACTCTCCCAAAATGTGGCTTACCACAAGTTGAAGAATCAGAAAAGACCTCGAGGTTCTGAGCCTCGTATTCTAAAGCCAGCCTCAATTTAAGGATAAGGGCCTCGTATTCTGTTTTATTGTTTGAAGCTCTGAACCCCAGACTTACCACCTTTTTTGCCATAAGCCCATCAGGGGATTATAGCACCAAGTCGACGCTAGAACCATGGTCGGTGGAAGATCTATCGGTATAAAGCTGCCATGTACTAGAGCTTTCACAGAGCTGTGCCCTGTCTTGCAGTGCTAGGGTGAATTCGGTGATAAAATCGGCTAAGGCTTGCCTTTTGATTAAGGTCCGTGGAATATAAGATATGTGAGATTCCCCCAATTCTATCGACCACTTGACCAGTTGTCCTGAGACTTCCGATTTCGAAGCACCAACTTCAGTAGATAGGCTATTGGAATCTTAATGGGATGAGCCTGAAAGTAGGGTCTGAGCTTCTGTGCTAAGGTTATTAGGGCGAAGGCTAATTTTTCAATCTCTGGATATCTTTTTTCTGTGTCCAGTAATGCCCTGCTGACGTAAAATATGGGTTTCTGGACTCCTCTGCCCTGCCTGACCAGTATCGAACTGACGGCGTTTTCGGAAATAGCAAGGTAGAGAAATAACTTTTCCCCTTGGACTAGCTTTGATAAGAGTTCAGGAGAAGTCAGGTACTCCTTCAGTTCTTGGAAAGTTTTTCACATTCCTCTGACCACTGTAGGGCTTTGTTACCTTTCAAGGCTTTGAAAGACGGTAGGCAGCGATCAGTGGATCTGGAGATAAATTTGCTCAGTGCTACAATTCTACCGTTTAGAGCCTGAATGTCTTTCTTGGTCCTTGCGACTCCAACCCAATCAAAGCAGTGATCTAAGTGCGGTCTACTTCAATACCTCTCTAGGAGACAATGTATCCCAAGAACTTTCCTTTGGTTACACCGAAGGTGCACTTCGAGGGATTCAGTTTCATCTTATGTTGCTTCAAGATGTCAAAGGTTTGAGCTAAGTGCTGGATATGGTTGCTCTTCTGTAGGCTTTTGACCAACATGTCGTTAATGTAAACCTCCATGGTACTGTTGATCAGAGGACTGAACATCTTGTTAACCAGACGCTGATATATTGCCCCAGCATTCTTTAGGCCGAATGACATCACTTTATAGCAATAGAGACCTCGCTTGGTTATGAATACTGTCTTTTCTTGGTCTAAAGGGTACATTTGGATCTGGTTATATCCAGAGTAAGCATCCATCTCATGAGTTCTTGTCCTACAGTAGCATGAACTAACTGATTTATCCTTGGCAGTGGAAAGCTGTCTTTTGGGCAGGCCTTGTTGAGGTTTGTATAGTTAACACAAACTCTCCACTTTCCATTTTTCTTTTTGACCAGGACAGTGTTAGCAAGCCATTCTAGATAGAATATCTCTCTTATCATCTTGGCTTCTAGCAGCCTCTGGACTTCTTCATTAATGATCTGATGTTGCTCTAGAGCAAATAACTTTCTTTTTTGTCTTACTGGGGGGTGATCAGGATCTACCATCAACTTGTGAGTGATGAGATCTCGATCTATGCCTTTCATATCCTTTGTTTCCTAGGCAAACACTGAGAGGTTATTTCTTAGGAATTGTACCATCTCTTCCTTGCTCGGTAGGTGTCAGGTTTGGACCGATCTGTAGGTAACGCCCTTGTTCTTTCGAGTTGACCAGCACTTTGATGGGGTCCCCTACGGGTTTGGCCCTGCTATCCTTTCCTCTAGGGCTTAGAGGCTCATCAATTCTGGAAAGGCAGTCTTCTGCCTCGTGATAGTGGGTGAGGTCTGGATCCACGCATTCACGAGTGTGTAGTAATTGCTATTTGGAGGCCCTCTCCTTGACCGTGATAGCATGACACTCTCGAGAGGTTGGTTGACATCCTCTCATGAAGTAGACAGCATGATTGTGGACGTACTTCAAGCATTGGTAGATGGTCGAAGTGACTGCTTCCATCTAGTGTAGCCAAGGTCTCCCAATTATGACGGTGTAAAGAGGACCTGGCATTTAGAACCATGTATTCTGATATCGTGGTCTTTTGTCCAGTCACCCTCTCTTGCTGTGGTTGGAAGGTCAATCCTCCCCAGTGGGGTACCGAGGTTTCCATCAAATCATGCCATGATAGCAACGGTGGGTTTGATGTCAGTTGGGATTGAGCTTCATCTGTTTGAGGGGTTCGTAGAATATCTCGTTCGTAGAACTCCCTGTGTCCACCAAGACTCTTCGGATCTCAAAGTTGGCAATCTTGAGGGAGATAACGAGGGCATCACTGTGATGACAGTGTACTCCTGCAAGATCCTGATCTGAGAACTGGATCCCAGGTTCCGACCTCAATCTTTTCTCAATATTAGAGATTTGTAGTATGCTAAGAGTAGTCCTGTCCTCCCTGAGCATACCATTTTCTTACTCTATTGGACATTCCTACTGCCGGGGTATCTGAGTAGAGGAAGAAGATAACCTGATTGTTTTGCTGTTGAGGCTCGTTCCTTCCATCTCTTTGTTCTGGCCTCTAGTCTGGCCTTCTCTACTAGGGTCTGTCATTGTGGGGGTTCTGCCTCCTGTCTTGCTTGACAAATTCCTGCAGTCGTCCTCTCGTTATGAACAACTCGATTTCATGTTTAAGGGACATGCATGTGTCAGTTGCGTGCCCGTGATCTTTGTGGAAGTCACAATACTTGCTCTGGTCCTGGTAACTAGGATCGCCTCTTAGCGGCTCTGGCCACTTTAGGTTTTCACGTGTTCGGACTTGTACCGAAGTATGTGAGTTAGGGAGGCGTTTAGAGGAGTAAAAGTGGTGAATCCCTTTGGAGCTGTGCTGTTTGGAGTTCTAGAGGTCGTTCTTCTGTCTGGGCTTCTGACCCTCTTCCTAACTGCACTAGGATCTTTCCTCTGGTCATCCTTCTTCTAGTCATCCTTCTTCAGGTCATCCTTTTGGGCTTGCTCTTTAATCTTTTGAGAGGTATTCTTTGCTTCCTCTAAATTTATATATTTCTTGGCCCGATCCATGAGGGTTGCCATGTCGGTAGGAGGACTCTTTGTCAAGAGAATCCCTAAAACCTCCCTGAGCGAGAGCAGAGGTCAGACCGACCACAAGGAAGCTTGAGCTTGCAATCTGTAATCTCTATGAGCTCGGCATTGAAACGCGTGATGTACCCTCTAAGGGGCTCCTTTTTGGACTGTTTTACATTTAGTAAGAATTCAAGGCCCTTCCTCAACCTTCTACTGGTCATGAATCTGTCTAGGAAGCACCTGTCGAGCTCATAGAAGCTGGTAACTGAGTTCGGTGGAAGGTGGTGAAACTACTTCAGAGCAGTGCCTTTCAGGCTGGTCATGAATGTATGGCACATAAAGGCGTTGGAAGCCCCATGTAGTGCCATGGTATGCTAGTAATGGGAAAGATGGTCCCCTAGGTCCCCAATCCCATCATAAAGGGTGAACTTTGGGACAACAAATTTTCTCGGCCTCTCTTCAGCCATGATAACCGAGGTGAACGGCGTGACAAACCTTCTGAGCAACCTGGCCGACTTATCCTGCTCTGGAGAGATTTGAATACCTCTCATAACAGTTGTGCGGTCCATAGAGTCCGCAACTTTTTCAGCCTTCCGTGGATCCCTTGGTGGGATTGGTTACTATGAGTCTAGCCTTATGACGTCTGTGCCAGTATGGATGGGATGACCCTAGTCCATGGCTGGAAGGTGACTTTGGTCCTCTTGAGCTGGAGGAACTGGAGCTGCTTGAGGTTGAGACTTTTGCGGCGCTGGATTTGCTCCTGAAGCCCCCGGGATTGGAGCCCTAGTGGTGCTTTGATAGTGGATGTCTGGAATAAAAGTCGGTGCCCCCCTATTTGCGGCTGCTGATGGCTGGGGGTCTCTGCCAATACGGGTGGTACCTTGGGGGTACACCGGTTGACTATTGGGAATCTCTTTATGAAATCCTCCACCCGTGGTGGCGATAGGAGGTTGTGTCCTTTGATCAACTGTGTTGACGGGTCGATTCAAAGGATTGGTTTCGAGATTTTGGGTGAGTACCGTCAGAGTTTTAGACATGGCAAGTAGCTGTTTTTGCATCAACTCGTTTTGTCGTTTGACTAAGTCAAGCTCTTGCTGCATAGGATCAGTTGTTCATCCCCTTCCTCGTCTGGCAGATGGCCGAGGTTGAGGGTTTTGAGGATTTTGAGCATTTTTTCTCGATCGTAGATTAGGAGCCATAGTCCTTCGGTGAGAAGGAAGATGAGTTTGTTTGCAAGTAGAGCACTTTTGTTGAAAGAACGATTGTCGTTCCCACAAACGGCACCAAACTGATGCTGCACTTTTTCGCTCTGGCACATAATAGGCTCCCTAGCACAATATTGTTTACTTTGGGCCTTAAGAGGCCCTGCGGCTTTGTTCTTTTAGGGAGGAAAAGGCCTTGTAGGTGAGAGGTGTGCTATCTTATCTTAGCTGTATAATATTGTCCCCTCTGCTGGGCTTAAGTTGCCAGCGCAGGGCTTTGTTCCTGTGAACGAGGTAGCCGTTGTGAGGAGGCCTTGTGCTAGGAACAGAGTAGCCTGGGGCTTATAAGCGATGCCAGTGCCCGACTCCTAACTGATGTAGGACTCAAAGTGGCACAACAGCTACTCCCCCCAATCGGGACTGGTGGAGCACAGGAATGAGGCGCATGGCCCAAGCGTTCCTAGAATGAGGCACGTGGCCTAAGCGTTTCCACAGATGGCGCCAAACTGATGTTACACTTTCTCTTCCTAGCACAAGGCCTCCTCACGACGGCTACCTCACTCACAGGAATAAAGCCCTGCGCTAGCAACTTAAGCCCAGCAGAGGGGACAATATTGTACGGTTGAGCTAAGATGGCACATCTCTCACCTATAAGGCCTTTTTTCACAAGGCCTCCTCACAGTGGCTACCTTCCTCACAGGAACAAAGCCCTGCACTGGCAACTTAAGCCCAGCAAAGGGGACAATATTGTACGACTGAGCTACGATGACACATCTATCACCTACAAGGCCTTTTCCTCCCTGGAAGAACAAAGCCGTGCGGGCCATAAGACCTACGGGCTGCCCAAAGCGGACAATATTGTGCTAGGGAGCCTATCACGTGCCAGGACGAAAAAGTGCAGCATCAGTATGCAATTGGTTTACCCTGATTCTGTGAATGATGTATTCCTCTAGTGGGTGGGGAGCAATGTTATAAAGAAGGGGAATAAAGAAGAGGAAAGTTATTTGGAGGGTTATAACAATGGCAATTCTATAGACAGATTGGATTAATATTAGAAACAAGCAAATTTTTGAAGGTGAAATTCCAAAGTGGGATGAGGTGTTGGATTTGGTTAAGTTAAGAATGGCTCTCTAGGTAAGAGTGGATAGAGATTTAAACCAATATTCTATCCAAGATTTTATATATATATATATATATATATATTGTAGAGTATTTTAGAAGTAATTGGAGGACTCTGCTGCGGTATTTTTGTGCTTGTTGTGCAGGGAATTGAAGGATGTTGATGTAAAGGTGACAATGAAAGATGGCTAGTGCTAGTTCAAGGAGATTGTGTCTAATTTTCATTCTAATCAATTGCACTGTTTGGAATTTTCTTTTGTAAGGGTTGGCCTCGTGCCAACTTCTTTCTTGGGGGTTCTGGCATATAATTATGGGATTCCGTTGTGTCAAAGTAGTTAGGATGTTGGTTCTTCCCCATGATGCCCTATACACTTCCTCCTGTTTTCTTTCTTTTTATTGATGTAATGTAATTGATTTGTATTATTGTATTTTCATCAATCAATTGCTTTTTCTATGTTGATGAAAAAAATTAAATAAAATGAAATAAACTTGTAATTTTGGGATTGTCGGTCTGGCCTATTTCAATCGGCCCATTCATGCCAATGTGCCATGCCCATTGAGACAACCATAGACTCAGTATGGCCCATGTCGTGCCGGCCCATAGATCTGCTCATTTTTTTTTTTTCACTCCTATTTTTTTTTTTTTTTGGTTTTTAATGATTAATACGGACCGTGGTTTTTTTAAATGTTATATTTTTGCTATTTTAATTATATAATATCATTATTTTTATTTTGTTATTTATCATTATAATATTTTGTTTAACTTTTACATTTTTTATTTTTTTATTTGTTAGTCTAATATTATTATTATTTACTTTATTATTTGTTATTATAATATTTTGTTTAAATTTGTATTCTTTTTCAAAATTGTTACAATTTTTTACTTGATTACTTTGACATAATAATAATAATAAATAAGAATAAAACAAAAAATAAAACGGACTTAACGGGTCATGCCAACAGGCTGCCGTGCTTTCAATCATGTTGTGCGGTGCCTAGGTCGTGGGCCCTAAGATAGTCAGCCTGACACGGTCTACGAAGTCATGTTGTGCCTGACGTAGTCCTACCAACTCTCATGCTATGTCGTGTCATGTCTGTTCTTAACATGATAGGCCGGGTCAGTTCAGCCCATTTGAAACCTCAATAGTTGGCATGTTAGCCCTAATAATAATGATGTTTATAACAAGCAGGGCACAGATTGGCCTTTCATTGTAGTAAACCAAAAACCAATTGCTAAAGATGGTACTTGAAAATAAGTAGTGTTTGCCATTTAATACTTGAACTACTGAGTATTAGTTAAGTCAGAATTCGATCTTGCAACTTCGAGAAAGTAACCTTGAGTCTTTCCCATTTGAGCTAAAGCCCTTAGAGTTACAAGATTGGTCAAGCTTAATACTTTTAATCATACATTGTTTCACAGGGCCAACAGTGGTCAAGCTTAACACTTCTAATACTTTTAAGCTTATTTTGTTTTTTTCAAATAGAGTACCTTAACTACAATTTTGGCTCAGGTTGAAAATGAAATGGTTTTGTTTAGATTTCCATAGCACTTGAATATGCACAATTGTCTATGACAGACATGAACATCTCTAAATTACCAAAATAATTGTAAAAAAAAAAAAAAGGAAATTCTCAAGTTACCAAACTATCAAATTAAAATGAGGTGTTCCTTCAACGTCCTATCAATGACCCATTTGGATGGATCCATTTATAATGAAAGGATTTGGGGTTTTAAGTCACAAATATAAAAGGTAGTTTGCTTTGGATCAAGAGTTACAAGGAGGATAGAGTAGAGAACCATAGATGTGGGGTGATATATTTTATGAATATCCATGTATAATTAAGACCTTTCTTGGCATGGATTTCAAGTAACTTCATCAGTTATTTCAAATCCATGTTCAGGATTCAGAATCTATTCATGCATCGTATTGAGATCTCACTAAAGAATAAATCTAAACGTAAGATTCACCCCTTAAATCATTAAAACCAGATCCAGCCTAATAGACTTTCAAAATCACTGATCCCAATTCCATAAACTAGCACAGGCACTTGCCTCATCCCCAGCCTGAGCTCCATAACCAGAAATAGAACATGTGTGCCCTATTTTCCTTGCTCTAGGTCCAATCCCTTTATATATATTACTTCGATAAGATATGGATGCATTTGATGGTAAATACTGCAATATATTATTTCTTTATTTGTTATGATTAGTACCAATTTGAATGATTTTTGGTTTCATTTCAGTCTTTTTACACAGATCTTTTTATTTGCAGATGACAATGAGGACAGTGATTGAATCCTACATAAGTAGAATTGCAAGATGATGATAACAAGAGATCCCATTAGGATAGAAGTATAAAGATATACTTTGTGTTTTATTTCTTGTTTTGTTGTGTGTGGGGAAATAGGTAGCCTGTGATAAAGAATATGTTTTCAACTTTATCACCAGGATTTATTTAAGTGTAACTGGTTTAGCAACTCATGAAGTTATGTTTGCTTGATGAGAAATTGGTATGTTTGAACCCAAGGCCTATTATGTAGTTCTAATATATCATTATTACTAGCAAATGTAGCTGTTTGTTAAGATTGATTTTGAAACAGTATTTGAGTAAGAAACTTTTCATGGAACATTGAGAGGTTAAAAATCAGCAATTGAGTAGAAAATATTGTACGCCTCAGGCTCAAGCCCTGAAGGAGGGGAAAACAAGAGGTGACCTCAATTTATGTGGCAATTATCTTTTTTTTTTATTTAATCAATTTACTTGTGGCCTGTTTGAGAAAAATTGAACTATGCAGTAAAATATTAAAATGAACTAGTTTTAAAATTTTATAATATTTGATAAGTATTTTTTAGTAGTATTAAGATCTACATTTGTTCATAAAAGATGGTTTTAACTTAGGCGATGGAGGTTGGTTTTTTCAAAAAATAAAATGGATCCAGTTATTTATCATGCCACAAAGTTACACTGCAAAATGTTATAAGAGAACAGTTCATTCATAGAAGGCAAACATTCTCACAAGCTTGTGTACGCAAACACATACACACACGTACACATACCATCACACAATTAAACTATCTTCCTAAGCCTAACAATTCCACAACCAAACAAGAGAGAGAGTTAAAAATACAACATTCCAACAGGTCCAGAGCAAGATCATTAGACCGTCCAATAACTATATATATATATATATATATATATATATGAAGAAGTCCTTGCTTGGTGAGAAATTGAATGTTGGTACTAGTATTAAAAATGCCTCCAAGGAGGTATAACATTCATCACCCATCATGGACATCATAGACTAGCAATATGATACCTCTTCGGAGGCATTTGTAGTACTAGTACCAACATTCAATTGCTCACCAAGCAAGGACTTCTTCTCTTCTGTTATTGATTCATTGCTAATCCATGGATGCTTCTCTGCCTTTCTCATGAGTGCCTCTAGTTCCATTGCTACTTCCTTCATTGTAGGCCTTTCATCTCCTTTCACAGTTAGGCACCTCATTGCAAGATTTGCAACTTCCTCAAGCTGCTCAGCTGCATGCACTAAAATATCATCAAGAATGTTAACCAATGACCCCTCTTTCAGTGAAGTTAGAAAATAGGTAGCTAGGGTTCTCTCCCCGGGCTTATCAAAAGAAAATGCATTTTTTCCAGTTAGAAGCTCTGCAAGGACCACCCCAAAGCTATAAACATCACTTTTTTCAGTCATTTGGCTTGTCTGCAAATATTCAGGATCCAAGTATCCAAGAGTTCCTTGCACAATTGTAGATAATTGAGTTTGATCCGATGGAGCCAACCTTGAAGCTCCAAAGTCAGACACTTTTGCAGTGTATTTATCATCTAAGAGTATGTTTGCAGACTTAACATCTCCATGGATGATAGGGGTAGAAGCTGCAGAGTGCAAATATGATAAAACTTCAGCAGTTTCTGTTGCTATCCTTAAACGAATGTCCCAAGAAATGACAGATGCCTTGTTGTTATCATGTATGTTGTGAAAAAGGGTGCCATTGTTGACGAATTCATAAACTAGTGAAGGGATTTGTGTCTCTAAACAACAACCCAAGAGCTTAACTACATTCCTATGGTTGATTTGGGAGAGAACAACCACCTCATTAATAAATTGCTCAGTGAGGCTTTTATCCACTATTTTGAACTTCTTGATGGCAATTGTTTTGCCTGCTAATTCTCCTTTATAAACTGTGCCATAGCCTCCTCGGCCAAGGATTCTGCTTCTATCATAGTTGTTACTAGCCTTCTCAAGCTCTTTTGCAGTGAAAATTCTAATTGATTCAGTGGATCCTTCTCGCCCGACGAGTAGTTTTTGTAGCTTTGGCCCACCATTTTGCTCAAAAAATGTTTTTCTCATGTTGTCAAGCTTTCTTTTCTTGAATCCAAAGTACAACCAAGAGATACCAACAAGCAAAGCTGTGCTACCTATGGCAAGACCTATAATTGAAAATAAGTTACTTTTTGTAAGTAAAATGAACTTTAAACATTATTAGAACTCATTTAGACATTACAATATATTATTATTATTATTAGTAGTATCAATATTCTTTTTGCTAAGTAAGAGAGAATTAGATATAATTATACAATACAAGGTGCCCACTCAAAGGGTCAAACCAACTGGGCATACCTCTAAAACAAAAAGTATTCAAACAAGCAACAACAATGTTACACCATTTTTAATAGTTTAAACTTTTAAAAGAGTTAGTAATTTAATAATACATGTATATAGATATTGTAAATATATACATAAGTGTATAAAAATACAAAGTAGATAAATATATATAAGTATGCCTGCACACACATTTGTAGATAAGCACGTACATAGATTTATATTTATACATATATACATAAGTAAAGGTATATACATAACTCTCAATACCTGCCTATGTATGTATGTGTATATATACATATTCTTGAGTCTGAACAAATGAAGTAAAAATGTGTTTTTTTCCCTTTAGAAAGATTTTTTTTGCTTTTAAGGAAAAATAAAATTTATTTTCCTAGAAGTATATTTTTTTTGGCACAAACAAAGGTATATCCTTTGTAAGAGATAGTATTGTAATATTTAATTCAACCTTAGAGAGGATGAATTTACTTTTATCGAACTATATCATAACTTATTACGTACGTAAAATACAAAATTATAATGTAAGTTTTATTTTTAATTAAAAAAATGAATATGTTTATTGTATAATATACTTACCGACAGCCAACTTAATCACACGTGATTGATCACGACACGTATAACTCCCTACAGTGTTGAAACAATTTTTTTTGCACTTGTTCAGACTTGGATTTGCACATTCGTCGATGTCTGCAATATAATTAAAGACAAAAAATAATGTTCAAATGTTGGTATTCAAATTCATCGTATTAATAGACCCCATTTTTTGAGCACCAAAATTTGTACTATGAATCATTGCTCAAAAACAAGACAACTATCATGATCACAAACATCACCTACGTACAATAGATGCATGCAAATTACATTCAAAAGCAATGAATTAAGTGATGTGCAAAACTGATAAAAATAAAATAATGAATGATTTCAAATAAAAATAAATAAGATCCAAAATTTACATGATTTAAGTAGATGTTTATTGACGTGTTCAAAAAGAGTCATATACATACATGATGAGTATAGTAAATTAAGTCACAAAGAGAAACTCCTGACCTTAGACATCTTAGAAAATAAGTACTCTTACATTAGAGAAAGTGTTTGCATGACACTTTTCCATACCGAATGCAAGTGGTACCGAGCTTATAAGCATAATCCAATTAGAAAATTGGCATAACATGATAAACATAGTTCATTTTTTCTCTCAATCAGAATCCTATCATGAATAGCATGCTCATGGCTATAAAAAAAAAAAATCATTACTTATTAAAGTACGCCCTAACTCTTGACCTAAATTGCAGTTCGAATATCTCACAAACATAACCGATTTAGCCATTGGAGAGTTCATGACTCTTTTTGGTGACCTCTTAATCATTTTGTTTTGCAGGTTAATAGGTAGGAAACTCTCTATCGTTAATCTCAGCATTCATAATTTGTCCTCAACATTTACATATATAGATAGCGATGATCAATCTCATTATGTATCGAAATGATTAAAAAAGTCAAATACTCACAAATCCAAACTTTTTTTTTCCACCCAATGACGGACCACATAAGTCGGCTCTTTCCCATAAGAAAAAATCTTAAATACAACACCCTTATACATACAAATTACAAAATAAGAAATGAAATGGATTAAAAATATTATCATTTTTTTTGAGTTGCATCTTATCAACAATGTAAAAGTAAAAATTGAAGTAAATTAATGACAACCATCTAACATTAAATATGAAAATGATGAATACCTTGACAACGTTCTCCATCTCTTCTGCCGTCCCCATGGTAACCCGGGGGGCAAGTACAATTATAATTTCCCACAGTGTTAATACAATCTTTTTCGCAGTTGTGCGAACCTTCCGCACATTCGTCGATATCTGCAATATGCGTACATATGCATGATTAAAGAAAAAAATTAGATTAGGCAAGTATGCAGATGCAGTAGTGAATTAATTAAACATGAAAGAAAATGATACCTTGGCAACCACCGGAGATGTATGGGTTGCCCCTATAACCCGCCGAGCAATTGCAGCGATACCCAGAACCAGGAGTAGTACTATCGGGTTCATAACACGTGCTCTTCTTATCTACACAAGCATAACTAGTCTGGTCCTTCTGGGCCACTTCACATGTCTCGTTTCCAATGGTCCAGTCAGCCACCAGTGGAAGGTCAGTCTCGTGTTGCAAATCACTAAATAAGTTCGAGGAGAAGTTGAACTCATCCGTAACGAAGGCAAAGCTGCAGGGATTGAAGTCTATTATATCTGTATGATTGTAATAGCTACTCAGTGTGAGATTGATACCCTGGAGCCCATTTGGGATCGATACCTGGCAACACCCGATACCAGAACAAGACCCATTGACAACGCTGTCGATGCCATCACAGATGGAGAAGCAGCCAGTGGTGCAAATCTTAGTGTCTTTCCAGCCACGAACAACTGCATAAGTATCACAACCAACTGCCGTGAACTTGTTTTTAGTACTAGATATGGTGAATTTGCCCAAATCGAGAAAGGTTTGGCCGGAATACCTTGTAGCCGTTCGTCGCATGCCAGCATAACAATCATAGGCTATATAATTTAAGATGTGCAACTGACCCTCAACAACATCAATTTTGGTAACATTGAGATTTGATTCATTTGAACCATAAATTGGTTTGGGAGGAATGGAAGAGTTGTCACAAGTTATGAGGAAGACATCGTCTAGATAACAACCTTGGGTCATGCCGAATGGGTATGGGATGCTTACATTCCCGCAATGATCATCGCAGCCTGGCTTGGCTATTATTGCTGCTGTTGCTTGTGCAGCAATGGCTACAGATGACAATATCACCAGTATCTGCAGGGTGATCAGTTGCACTCGCAAGCAGCCCATGGTGATTGATCACTTTGTTAATTTCCAGCAATGTGAAATGTTTTAGTGTGCATAAACTTCCTTTGCCATTTGGTCCTTTTGTAGGAACTCCAAGTCTCCAAAAGGAAGACCAACTCAATAATGCAGTGGGGCCACAACAGAAGAGTGACGTAATATGCCCTGACGTCGCCAACATTTTTTAAGGTGAAGAGATACATTTATTTTAATAATATTAAAATCTTTATAATTTTGAAATCTCGAATAATGAGAATACCCAAATTATGTAATTAAAATGACTTGTAATTTCATGAATCTATTAAAGCATTTCGAGGACATTGTGGAAATTTTTTTATCTGATTTTGACTCATCAATTTTGACACATTTTTATATTTTTTAATCTTTTAATTGTGCTTCAATTAATAGAAGAAATTGGTAATCAAAATTAGTAATTTTAGTTTTATAAATATGATATATTAGACTTTTATTATTTAAGTTATTAATAATATTTTAATTTTAAAATTATAGAGTTCTATTTTTATTGAGTGAGTAATTCCCATGTTACTTATTTATCCAAGAATTCGACATGCTCAGTTACTGTTCATGTTTTCTTGCTACGTTTTAATGTGACATAATAATATAATATTTCATTCAACCCTCTTATAATTAATAGATATAAAAGATTAAAAATTTATTAATTATCAATTTTTTTTTTCGTACTTTCATTAACCAATAAGTGTTTCTTACATACAAATAATTTTTGGCACAAAAAATAAGATATTATATGCAACTTTTCAACAATATTTTTAATTTTTACAATATATATATATATATATATAATACTTAACTTATAGCATAAAGAATCCATAAGACTTGTTTCAAGTAAAGAATAAGTGTTTTTTTGATATCATAATTTCATTTACAATACTTTTGATTTTAATCTTGTCAAATTAATAAATATAATTACTAAGATATGTCATAAATGTGATATATATATATATAAGTAAATATATAACTATTTTATCTCTCTAATAATTAATATTATAAATAGTTTTTTTAAACAAAATATTAATTATTAAATAATAGAATTATTAATTATTCATTATGAAACTAAGTTAAATATTTAAAAATTTATTAATTATTAGAGTTAATTTATAGTAATTGAGTTCTAAAATTTAAGATAAAAACTTGAAAACTTTGGCAAAAATTCTTAACATTTTATTGGAAAGCAATACTATTTTTTTGAAAAGAATAAAATCTCAAGTAACATGATAACATTTCAAACAAGACAATAATATATCAATATATCAATATATAATTACTATATATTAATTATATACTTTAATAAATTATTAATATTATATTATTTGAAATAAAAAAAATTTGAAATAATAATTAAAAAACATAAAAAAAAAATTATTCGAAAAGTGTAACTTGACTGAATTCATAAGCATAAAAGTGACAACAATTATTTGATAACTTGACTGACAGAAAGAAAATTAGACACTAGGGGAAGTCGTTGTCTTTAGCTAAGGTCATTCATAACTTTGGGCAGTCAACGAAAAAAGACAGATATGATGAAATTAGTCATCTGCACCGTTAAAATTCATTTTTTTTTAATCTAATATCTTTTATAAATACTCTCAAATTTTAATACTTATATTTTCTTCTTTTAAATATATTTCCTTTTTTTTTCAATTTCATAATTGGATGGCTAGCGAATTTAGACGGATCGGACAAATTTTTAGTAATTTTAAAAAAAACTCGAACTCAAGACATTAAATTTAATTTTAAAGTCTTTATCACAGTATGAATCTAGATTTAGTTAAAATTTAGCAAAAAAAAAAAGAAAGACAATAACAGTTATCCTTCTTACAATTATTCCAAAAGTTCTCTCTCTTCCATCTTCTCCTTATTTTAATGTGGCGATACAGTGCCCTAATTCCATTCTTCCCGAGCTGCTGTATCACCGACTGGACCACCATGTCTTGATAGGCTGATGAGATGAGATCATGTTGATACAAAAAAACTCAATCCGGAGTTCCTTTTCTCTGAGTTAGATATAAATAAAATATATATATTAATTGTTATTATTATGACTTGAATTTCACACCAGGACATAAAATTTTCACATTTAGACTTTGGATGTCGTTGCTAAGTGTTGATCTATGGCTCTGTTTATTTTTATATGATTGATCTCAAGCAGTTGAGCCTTTGCAATGCTTTTTTCTATTGTTTTGATTTCAAGCCTTATTGAATTTTGATAATTTTCTAGGAGAAATTATACTTTGAGATCATCTGTACACCACGTTATCGTGTGATGACCTCTCAAATAAAAATAGTTTTTTCTTATTTTGTGGATACAAATTTCTCATTAATTTCAGCCGTAACTGCTTTTTTGTGAGAGACCGTGTTTTGACATGGAGTGATATTTTTGTCAACAATATACTTAAAAACTTTTTTAATTAAAATATTTTGGATCGGATCTTATTTTAATTAAACATTTTATTGGAGACCTTTATCTTAATCATCCTAATTTTTTATTCTTAGACACAACCATCATTTCTAAAAATATAGGTAATAGTGTCCTTTCGAATTCTTATCACATTGGATTCCACATGAACGGATAAACTAATTCGATAGGCCAAATCGATATTCACCTTTATCACCTATGGATTTGTTCACTAGGTGTTCCATAAAAAAACACACATATGGGTGCCCACATATTCACAAATTATTGCTCATCTAAAATAATTGCAAGAAGGTCACTTTCATCTCTTTTTAAAATAATTGCCATTAAACAAATTTGTGGTTTAAAAAATTTTTATTTTTGGTTTGTGATATTTTTAAAATCTGATTTTTTAAATTAAAGTATTCTTAAATTGAATAAATTTGTGACTTTAAAAAAGAAAATTTGTGTTTGTGATATTTTTAAAATCTATAACTTTCCAAATTGAATTAATTTGTAATTTTAAAAATTATATTTTTGTTTATAGATTATTTCCAGATTTATAACTTGCTAAAATGAATTATTTCTAAATTGAATGAATGAATATGGAAAAAAGATAGGAAAAAACATGAAACATGAGAGTGTCACATAGGATAGGATAGAAAGACTTGAAAGAGGATATTGCTACGTCATAAATACATTACTATAGAAAAATAGATACATAATACATTAGAGTACTTTCATATTTTTATAGGAGTAGTTGAAACAATAATAGAGGAAATAAAAGGCATCAATCACAAAAAAATGTTGTGTGTAAATACCTTCTAATATCGATTAATAAATTAATTATTGTTCACTTAGTGATGCATAAAATTTGAAGCAGGAAGCCAAAGCCAAATTCAAGTTCTTTCAACTGGACTAAACTTATCCCATATTATGACAAAAATTTGACTTCACAATTAGGTAAGACTGCATCAAATTGCAATTTGAACATTCAGTGTAGTTTATTTGAACACAATGATTATCCATAGTTAATTCTGGTTGATTGATTTGTCTCAACAAAAAAAATAAAAAAGAAACTGCCAACTTGTGTCTTCCTACAATTAGGTTGGTTGAGAGTGGAGGAAAGAACTTAGAAATTGCAGTGATGTTAGATTGTTGAGAGTGGAGGAAACAACATAGAAATTACTGTGATGCCTTTATGGTTGAGATTGAAGCAGAGAAAGCAGTCACAGAGGCTGTCAATAAGGCCCGTTCCATAGAAACCTAATCCTACTACAGTGGTGATACTCAACTCTGTACTTGTTTGGTAGAATTTTAATTTCTTTAAAATGGCATGAAAGAAACTTCCCACCATGTAGTTCACTGAGGGGTTTCTATTACAGCCCTTGCTGAAAGAAACTTCCCACCATGTAGCAAATATTTATTTTCTTCTTAATTTATTAGCAAAGTCGTCACAAAAGTTTATTTTTTATATTTATTCTTGATTTTTATGTGCAGATTAATTAGGGAATCAAGCGGAGACATGTCACTCAAAATCATCAAATTTTTTGAAAGATGAAAAAAAAAAAAAAAAAAATTTGGTTTGAAAGCGTCTTTTCAAAAGACGCTTTTAAAAGCATATTTCAAAAAGACACTTTCATGTGAATATGAAAAAAAAATTATTTTTAAAAATTTCTTTTAAAAAACGTCTTTTAGAAAGACTCTTTTTAAGTTTGAAAAGCGTCTTTCTAAAGGACGCTTTTAAAACAATCCTATTTTTGATAAATAAGTTCAAATTAACCATATTTTAAAAAAATAACTTTTTTTTTTTTTACCCTATTTGGGGATTTAACTCAAATAATCTCAGTCCATTGCAAGTGGGGACTCTTTACAAGGCATCTCCTTGATACATCAATAAAGACTGGCAGTCACTCTCAACATTGGACCAACAATAGACTCGAGTTTAAAAACTAACAAGAGCCAATCGACTTACAATTACAAAAAATTTCATAGTGTTTTCACACTCCAATTTAAACGGTATAATAGACTTACAGCTAATTGTCTTTTATTATTATACTTTACTTGTCATTATTTTTTATTTAAAAAATTGTAAAAGGTGTGACTATTTTTTCACTTTGGGTTAAAAAGATGAATTGTATACTCTATCTTGTACACTCTCACCTTGTAAGGTGAAAGTATTTTTCATCTAGGAAAGGAAAGAAGAACGTTATACTCTCTCATGAAAATGTTTTAATCTTAACCTCAAGGAGATTGAAATAGTCAAATGAATTCCCCTAAGGTGTTCTTGAATGTAAAGGAATCGAACCACATAAAAATTGCAGGGTTTGATCATCTTACTATCTCACTTCCTTTGTTATTTCATTAAGCTATGATTTTATTAGTCTCTATTTTTTTTATTTATCTAAGCAATTTTTTGAAGGCTAAGATTTTTCACTCACTTGTATACTTGAACTTTAAAAAGTATACTTTTGATTATAATAATTATTATTATTGTGTTTTTTGGAATGCAAGTGTTTAAAAGGAAGCCCAAATAGCTCTCCTCTTTTTAAATTAGAAATTAAGATTGACAATTTTCAAATACTCAATTTATCCACCAGCTTGGGTATATTTGGAACAACATAATTTATTTCTATTTTGTATATTTTTAATTTTAGATTTAACAATTGATATTAGATCATTTTGAGTCTAACCGGATGATAGTTTATTTGTTTTTGCAAAATTATTTTTTTTAACACAAATCCTTTTTAAGAATTTCCTAGAATTCAAATTCGACAACCAAAATACTAAAGAAAACAAGTATTTTTGAAAAAAATCTATTCCATCTTCATTTTTGAAAAAAATCTATTCGACAACCAAATTTGTTTTTACTGTCATGTGTTTTTATTATTGTATGTTGATTGGTTTTGACCATCTAATCCATCTTCATCTTGCCATAGAAACCATCCTTCCAACTATAAGTTGTTTGGTTCATATAACTAAGAAATAGTGCTAATTTCAAATTTATTAGATCATTCCCATCATTACCCACTATAAAATGCATGGATTTGACGCAGCCAAATCATTTCTATATAATTTATTAGATGGGAAGATTTCCTTCTTCTTGACCTAATCCACATGTAGGAGGCGTGAGGGAGAATCAAGAGAGAAACCAAATACAAATTTCTTTTTAAATCTTTGCCTGTTTAGCTTTTAATTTTCCTTTTAATTAAAGTTATCATAAATATAGGTAATAGTGTTCTTTTTATATTCCTATCACATCAGATTCCACATGAACGGATAAACTAATTCGGTAAGTCAAATCGATCGATATCACCTGATCACATATGGCTTTGTTCACTAGGCTTTGTTCCACTAAAAAAACATACATATGGGTGCCCACATATTCACCTGATCCCAAATTATTGCTCATCTAAAATAATTGCAAGAAGGTCGCTTTCATCTCTTTTCTTTTTCTTATGCTAAAACCAAGCTAAACCTACACTCACCCATGGACTGATTTAAAAGGAAAAAGTATAATTATTAAAATATGAAACAGTTCTTACAAAAATATTTTTAAAAGGGCCGGCTGATCATAAAGTCTTAATTTTTAAAGAATTTTAACAAACTAGTAATAGTAAAGGTTGAGTTTTCCAAATATTGACCAGGCAAACCTCAATTATAAGTGTTAATGGCAATTCAAGAATATTTTAATGGTGTGCATGATCGCTAATTTCATCAATAATTACAATCTGTCTATTTTCACTGAATGCTTTAAGCCATCGATGACCTTTTCTAGAGAAGTCTTCCACTTGTTTCTAGATTTCCTGTCATTTTAGTAGGGTAATGCTATGTTATTTCTAATCAGTTGAGATTCCCAAAAATATATGAATTATTTTTTTTTTTTAATGCTTCTAGTATTCTCATTTAATTCATGTTTCCAACAGCCAGCAGGCAACAGCCAGGATGGATTGCAGTAGTAGCATAAATCACGTCTTTCTTTAGCATAAATCATGTTTCCCCTCATTTTTTCAATAGGGCAGCTCATGAAGTGGCGCATTTGACCCTTTTAAGAGGTTTAGATATGTCTTGGCTTGAGGATTTCCTTCCCTGGCTAGAACATTTTTTCCTTCAAAATTGTAGGTCCTCTTGACTTATTTGATTTTATTAATATATCTTATTCTGCCATTTTGGAAAGAAAAATATAACGTAACATAATATAACATATCTATCCTTAATCTTAATCTGTCTAAGTTATTTTAGTGTATTTTTCTTAGGCAGTTGTGATGGAAGTTCTTTTATTTTTCAGTTTGTACATTTTTAAGTGAAATTAGAATGATAGCCTCTATGGTTACATTTTTAAAAAATTTATATGATCTTGGAAAAAAAAAAAGTGAAAGCGTTAATAAGAAATGTGTTTGACATTTCATTTTTTTTTTTTAATATACCAAATCCGATAAAATTTGAAGGATAATATTTTATTGTCCAAATCATGAAAGTTATTAATTAATGAGATAATTTTTTTTAAAAAAAAAAACCCTATTTTATAATAATCAATAACTCTTTTCATTTAAGCACAAATTTGAGCCCTAAAATCGTGCCCAAATTTGAATAAAAAACAAAAAAAATATGAAGTAGTTAACCTTTAGTGGCTGCTACTTCAGGAAAGACGACAAAGTAGCTTTAGACAATTAAAGGCAAAGAATAAAGTAACACCCTCCACTTTTTATAAATTTGATACAAATAATATTACTCCTTTTTTAGTCTTATTCCTCTCCACAAATCGCGCATCATGTAGTTAGTTGCAAGAAGTTGGAGAAAAAATAAGATAGTAAGAAGAACTTTAATAGTAATGCAAAAAAATCTGACATGTAAAATATATTTTAAATTGAAACATGGGCATGTCATCATTCATATTACATGTTTAAAATTGATTTTTATTATCGTCAAATTCTTTCATGTTATTGTATCACTAGAGATTTTTCTAATAAGTCGTACGTATTAGTTTATTTTAGAGTTTTCATGAAATGATATGGCAAGTTCACGTAGTGTTATAGTTGTACTAAAAATAATAATTTTTTTAAAAAAGTTTAGGAATAATGAAAAGAAGAAGAACTTAAAATTTTATTATTTAAGCTTTTGTGTGGTACAAATATTTGCTTCAAAATTAATGGATTATGCGATTAAGTAGGTTGCACGCTCACAATAGGTCTGCAAGTGTGCGATTTGGTAATCATTCCACTTTAAATTCAAATTATAATTTTTGAATTCATTTTAGACCGAGATAATTGAGAAATTATTGAAATGATCGATCAAATAACATTAACAATTAGATGATAAACTACATGTGTATATATAATATACTGTTGTAAACGAGAAGTGATCCTCAATCTGACTATTGAAACCTTGATTTCAAAGAATCATTGAATAATTATTCAACATAGCCAATTATAAAATTGAACAACTTCTCATTCTCTTCTCCGGCATTACTTTACAAATACAAGCGACTGAACTCTCATTCTCTAAGTTTCTTTACAATATCTACAAAAATTATTTCTGGGTACTGTTAAATTTATCATAACAAAAATTCAATTGTTATTCAAGGACTGTCTTCGAGTATGTAACTGACAGACAATGTTTTAATTCATTATCTTAACTAGAGTTTTGGTAAGAACCTGATTGCACATCAATTTCAGAATCTTTTTGGGACTAAATATTGCATTTAGAAAGTATTCCCTACGCACGTTAAAACAGTACAGTTCCTGCAACCAAAAACAATTTCCTCCATCAACTAGAAGACCTCAAGTTTTCTCAACATTTACCATATTAAAAAGAAATTCCTACAATTCACTTTCTTTCTCTAAAATTTCCACATGTGGTTGCCAATTGAGAAATCTTCATCAATGACCAGAATGATAGATCCGGAACGTTGTAACCATCTAATCCATCTTCTTCATTGCCATAGAAACCGTCCTCCCCTCGGTGTGGATGGAGCCAATAATCATGAAATTGTTAGCTTCATGGTAATTGTTTATGCATGTTCAGTGCTATTTAATAATTACCCAAAGCGACCGGATTCGATTCAAAATAGGAGTAGTTTTCCAACTTTTTGATCCATTTTTAAGATATTTTGATTTCTTAATTTTGTCCGGACAAGTATTAGTAATTTTTTGTTCTACACGAATAATTAGTAGCTTCTTAATGGAATTAATTAAAGAAATTAGTAATTTCTTATTCAAATTAATAGTCTTTAGTCTTATAAATATGATGTATTGAATTTTTATTTTTCATATTATCATCAATAAAATACAATATCGAGTTTAGAGAATTTTCTTTTGTTGGATGAATAATTCATGTGTTACTTGTTTTCAAATAATTTGACGTATTCAATTCCTTTCACGTACCCTTCATCAAGTTTTATTTCAAGAAAAAAAAAATACAAAAAACAAAACACATTTACCAGTACCTAGATATTCATTTGATAAAAAATTAGGACGATTAAGATAAAGGTCTACAATAAAATGTTTAATTAAAATAAGATCCGATCTAAAATATTTTAATTAAAAAAGTTTTTAAGTATTTTGTTGACAAAAATATCACTCCATGTCAAAACACGGTCTCTCACAGAAAACTATGTTTTCAAAACTGGACCGTTTATCGAACTGGAAAATTGTCCGGGTTACGGGTTACCGGTTCAACCGTCGGGTCAACCGGAATCAAACCGTGATGTCATAATTATGTAATTAATAAATTTAATAATATATATTATTAATATTTTAAATTTAAAAAATTATACAAAAATTACTAAAAATTATATAAATTTTTTTTTACAAAATATGAATTTTCTTAATATATAAAACTTCAAGATAAAAAATAAGAAAAGTATAATAGACATACTTTATTATAATGTTGAAAGTTAAAACTTCATTTCCATTTTTTCATAATAGCAAAAGACCACAACAAAAATCATTTTAACATCCAATCCAAGCATAATCCAATAATTTAGTCTTCAACTACATGAAAAAAAAAAAAAAAGATACAAAGACTAATAATCATGCATAAAATAAAATAAAATATCACATGATAGAAATATATAATACTACAGTTTCAAAGTTCAAATTTCAAGGATTTAAAAATTTAAATACAATCCAAAATAAATTTAACACATAACATAGTTCATAGTTCTCAAAATAAAATAAAACAACAGTCCTCAAACATCATTGTCTTTTAGTTTTTGCTTAAATCTTTTCAAAAGCCTCTACGTAACCAATCATCTTCATCATTGACATTCTCTCGATTGTTACTAGGCCCTTCATCATTGTTGCCATCACCTTCAAATCCACCAAATGTTTCAAAATTGAGATCTTCATCAATCCCCACAACCACATCACCATCATCATCATCATTATCATCATCATCATCTAAAATAGTAAAAAATGAAATAAGTGATTTTATTATATATGTTGATTCTTGAATCTTGATACAAAGAAAATTTTAATAGTAATAACCTTCTCTTGGGTGACGGCGTTGTTTTTTACTTCTTGGGATTGAACTTTCATCGTAGAGCATTCTTTCCAACTCGTCATAATCAAGTAATGTACCATCATCCTCTTCCTCAATGATCCAAAATTCAGTTTTGTCAATACATTCAATGTCAATTGGATCATCATTTTTCTTCTTATAAAAATGCCTAAAATAAATAATTAAAAATATAGTTAATGATTCTCTAATGAATAATCAAATAAAAAAACATATATTTAGAAATACATAAGAATCATTTACCTATTTTTCAACCACAAATTATAATGAATATATACAAGATCATTAAGCCTTTGATGCTCCAACCTATTTCTTTTCTTTGTATGAATACGTTCAAAGACACTCCAATTTCGTTCACAACCAGAAGAGCTACTTGTTTGCCCAAGGATTCTTATTGCTAGTTTTTGCAAATTTGGAGCACTATGACCGAACATTCTCCACCATTCATCTTAGTTGCATGAAAATTGAAAAAAAAAAAAAAGAAGTAAGAACATAAGAAATGAATATATTAAGATTACCATTATTAAAAAATAAAAATACATTAATAATTTAATAAACTTACCGGGTTGGGTTTTCTTGCAATTAGAAAGAGCAAGATCTTTTCCAAAACTCTCCAAATGATCCCGAAACAATCTACTCTCATTCAACAACTTTGTCTTGCTACAAGTGGCTTTGGAATCTATGACATCAAGAAAACCTACCATCACCTCGGGTTTGTTGCAAAATGTTGCTTGATCATATTGGAAAGCCGGATTCAACCAATAAGCAGCTGCATGGATATTTTGACGTAATTGCCTATCCTATCGTTCTTTGAGTATTTTTGTATAAGGCTTGTAACATCTCTTTTTATGCATGAACAACTTCTTAATTCCCAAACGTGCCCTATACATACCCTCGTAGACATATCCCATTGACGGATTAATATCCCCATCAACAATACGCAAAAGCCTCATGAATGGTTCCACAATTTTCACAATGATCAAGCAATCATTCCAAAATTTACCATTTAGAATAATATCAATAACTTCTTTGCCTTTCCTATCTTTTGCATATCTTGAATCAAAAAAATCTCTACTAGTTACCAAAGCCTTCAAGTCATGCATGTGGTGATAAAGGCTATGCAAAGCAATGAATGTGGTGGCAAAATGAGTTGCTCCTGGGCGAATAATTTCTGTCCAATTCTTTTTTTTCCTCAACAAAGCCAACAAGTATACATGATTATAAATAAACTTTGTTATCTTGGATGCCTTCTCTGCAAGTTCAACAATATGCTCTAACTTTGCAAGATCGCTAAAAATCAAATTTAAACAATGTGCCGCACAAGGAGACCAATTGATAGTTGGATAATTCTCATTCACCATCATCCCTGCAGCAACATAAGCTAATCCATTATATGTCACCATGTGAACAATGTTACTCACCCCCACCCACTCAATCACTTCTTGAAACAATTTAAATAAGAGAGAGGCATCCTTCACAACATCTGAAGCATCAACAGATTTTATAAATATGGTTCCCCTAGGACAATAGACAAGAAAGTTAATCAATGTCCGATGTCTACCATCAGTCCAACCATCACCCATAATAGAACATCCAGTAGTTTCCCAAATGCTCCTCATAGAGTCTACAAATAGTTGCATTTCTTTCTTAGAATCCCTCAACAAGTTAACCTGAATATCATGATAAGTTAGAACCTTAAAGCCTGGACCAATTGCAATTGCGGCATCAAACATAGACTGGAAGTATACAGAATTTACAACATTCAGTGGAATGCAAGTGTCGTATACCCATCTAGCAACAGACATGTGTGCCCTCCACACAGCTTCTTTACTTGCAAGAGTACTCTTAATAGTCGGTTGGGAACTTGGAGTAGTCCTTAGAGCAAAATAATCATTAACATGTGTCTTCCCCTTCCCTTTTTGTGAAACTCCTATATTACTTCTATTCCCACTACCACCACATTCATTGATTGAAATCCTCTTATTCCTAGGTTGAGGTATTTCTTCAACCTCCACATCTTCATCCATATCACCTTCAAATTGTGAAAGACTAGGGCTAAATGAATTTTGGAAATCATGCACTTCTTCCCCTTGTTTTCTCTTATTAGAAATAGATTTTAAAGATTGCTCCATTTGAAATTTAACATCTGCAGGGACCTTTTTACATGACCCAATTTCTCCTTTTACCCCAGCTAAGTGTTGCTTCATCCTATTAATTCCTCCACCTTTAATGGTCTTTGTGCAATATAAGCATGTATAAGTCTTTTTCCCATCAGGGGCATATCCTTCACTTACATGTCCCCATGCAATATCAGATTTTTCCCTTGCGGATTGTAAAGAATTGGCAGTTGAATTTTGAACAA
Source organism: Nyssa sinensis (assembly GCA_008638375.1). Classification (NCBI taxonomy): domain Eukaryota; kingdom Viridiplantae; phylum Streptophyta; class Magnoliopsida; order Cornales; family Nyssaceae; genus Nyssa; species Nyssa sinensis. The sequence continues at coordinate 25,506,282 of CM018038.1, forward strand.
ATGAAGACATTATAAGCAAGCTACAAAACAAGTGACAAAATATGTGGTTCTATATTTAAAATAAATTCAGCCAAAGACTTACATTTTAAATTCAGCCAAAGACCCAATTTAAATTTTAATTATTATAGAGTCAATTGCAAAACTAGTATTGTTGCTAATAACATGCACAAAAGTTTCTTAGAGACAAGTCTCACAGCCAAACAAAACCTCAAACAATGGAGAAAATTGAATGTTGGTACTGCCAAATATTAATAAAAAAAAAAAAATTCAAGGCACATGCACAATTCATTCCACTTGAAGTGGTGTTCATTTTATTCCAAGAATAAAAAAGCTGTAAAGTTGAACAAGTATAGAGCTAGTGAGAGATGAATCTTGTTAGGTTACTTTTTAATTGAAGAAGCTTGGAATAATGCATTGAAATTGCAATTTGCAAATGCTTTATTTTCAAACCCCCCAAGAGAGTTGAATGCTTGAGGTCAAATAGAACAAATCCTTCAATTTTTAGGTGGTGAATATCCCAACTTTTAAGAATAATTCCTATAATTTTTTTTAACATTTCAGAATAATTATGTATGGGACTCATTTTTATATTTTTAACATATGTATATCACTTTTGAACTCAAAATTTTATCCTAGTTTTTTAAATTATTAAGAATGTTTTTCCCAAATAACTCACAATTATGTCAATTTCAAGTTTGTCAATATAATTTTCCACAACCTACTCTCCTTTTTTTTTTTTTCTTCTTCTTCTTCTTTTATTTTTTTTTAGGACCCAAACTCAACACTCAACAGTCAACAGAAACCAAACTCAAAAAAAAATTAAATTAAAGGAAAGAAAAATTGGAAAAGAAAACAGATCTTGATTCTTGAAACAATGAAAATTATGAAACTAGACAGGAGAAAACAAGTCTTAAATTACTGATTTACCTTTAGATTTCAATTTTCAACCGATCTATGAACGACGGAGTCAGACGGACGAAGAATGGAAGAAGGACAACCGAACGACGCTGTGCGGTGCGAGTCGCCGTCGTGCGGTGCGAGTCACTGTCGCCGTGCGGTGGGAGTCCGAACAGTTCAAGTGATGAGATGAAGTATTGAAGTGAGACTGAGAAACAGAGAAAGGGAAAATCCGAAAATGGGAAATGAGAGAGAAATCTCAGATCTGAGAAAGTGAGAAATGAGGGCACCATTACGTACGTTTTTTTTTTTTTTTTATATATGTAGAGGCGAATCGGTCCGAACCGGTGACCCAGTGACGGGTCGACCGGTTCACCGGTTGAACCACCCGGTTCGGACGGTTTTGCCTTTTAAGACCGGTTTTGAGGTTGGAACGGTTTCTCGGGTTCAACCGGACCGTTCCTTGGACCGGTCGACGGTTCAACCGGTCGAACCGTCCGGTCCCGTCCGGTTTTGAAAACAGTTAAAGCTGAAATTAATGAGAAATTTGCATCCACAAAATAAGAAAAAACTATTTTTATTTGAGAGGCCATCACACGATAACGTGGTGTACAAATAATCTCAAAGTATAATTTCTCCTAGAAAATGATCAAAATCCATCGCTCAATAAGGCTTGAAATCAAAAAAAATAGAAAAAAGCATTGCAAAGACTCTACTGCTTTAGATCAATCATATAAAAATAAACAGAGCCATAGATCAACACTTAGCAATGACATCCAAAGTCTAAATGTGAAAATTTTATGTCCTGGTGTGAAATTCAAGTCATAATAATAACAATTAATATATATTTTATTTATATCTAACTCCGAGAAAAGGAACTCTAGATTGATCTTTTTGTATCAACATGATCTCATCTCATCAGCATATGAAGACATGGTGGTCCAGTCGGTGATACATCAGCTCGGGGAGAATGGAATTAGGGCACTTTTACCTATGGATCCTTTTCCGATGTTTTCTTCAAAAGTGTTTTACACTTTTATCAGCTTTACTAAATATCCCTCGTTAAACAATCAATTAACCAACACAACCCACTCTCTCATTCTCTCTTCTCTGTAAACCAACAGACACGACTGTTCAAATCGCACTCCCTCTTCTCCCCCAATATTCCTTCTCTCCATTTTTTTGTTCAAATCTCTCCTCCAGAGGTATATGATTAGATTGCATGCTGTCATTTTAGAGGGGTCGAAGGAGATCATCGTCGCGCCGAAGCAGTCGAAGGAAACAGTCAACGCTTCTAAGGAGATCGTCCAAATCAGAGCACAATGCAGCACTCACCTGGTATTCTCTCCCCGCGCGTCTCTCATCCCTATCTCCTTTGTCTTTTGGTCTCCCCTTTCTTCTTTTTCTTCTTTCCATTTGTGTTCAAACAATAAATCAAACCATAAGAATTCATAACTGTAAGTTATGACAACATTCTGTAATTCTGTACTGATATTGTATGAACTTTTTTCTCCGCATGCTGTCATTTTAGAGGGGTTGAAGGAGATCATCGCCGCGTCGAAGCACTCGAAGGAAATAGTCGAGGCTTTTAAAGAGATCGTCCAAATTAGAGCACCATGCAACACTCACCTGGTATTCTCTCTCCGCGCGTCTCTCATCCCTATCTCCTCTGTCAAAGTCTCAATTTTACAGAATGTACTTTTTCCTTTCTTGTTTATATGTTGTCCGTGAAATTGGAACATCTTTCTTGGATACAGTTGTATGAGATGCTTTGTAAGTTCAGTTTAACTTCTAGATGCTTTTTGATCATTTATTTTTATTCAGGGTAGGCTACAAATGGGTCACAAGATTTCTTGCCCTGGGCTGTTATGCTTTCCTACTTATCCCAGGTTTTCTTCAAGGTTCGTATTTTGTGATAGAACATAAATAAGATTTGTAGTGCTGCTTTAAAAAAACTTCTTCCTTATTCTACTCCTTTATGTCGTGTATATTTAGTATAATGGCATTGTAGCGTGATTATTATTATGTATTGATGCCTTCTCCAATAATTATGTCGACAAGAATTATCTGCAAGTCAATTTCATTATAATTGGCAGAATTTATTCTTAGAACATTATAAAATTACTAAAATATCAAGATAATAGCTAGGTTTGGCCATTGTCTAATGGTTGCGTGTGTACTAATAAATTGTCTTTCTGAAATGTTAAAATGATGGTACAAATATCAGGTGTTTTTGAAGGCATAATGAGATAACTTATATATAGCTTTAAATAAAAATCAACTTGTGATTCTTTGCTAGAAATTGCTTTTTTTTTTTTTTTTAATTCACAAAACCCAATTTCTTGAATCATACCTGTTTTTCATTGTTTTCAATGGGGACAAGAATTGTAATTTAGCCCGATTATAGGATTTTGATCAATTACTCTTTGTCGTTTGTCAATCACATGTTGTTAAGATGTGTTAGAAAAATGTTTATTCACACAAATTAACAAAGAACCCAAAGAAGAATGAGGGTTTTTGATCATACCTTTAAAAAGATAGAAAAACAAAGAGTAAGAGATATCTTGTCATTGGAGAATGCCAAAAATTGGAATCTGCAAATTTTTTCGAAAGAAAAGTAAGGAAAAACTAAACGCGTGAACTAATTAATCCAAGCCCCATAATTATGAATAGATAATTGTGGTGACCATAGTTCTAGCCTTCTAGGCATTGATGTTCTTGTACTTTAGTTAAGCAATCATTTGTCAGACTTGATTGATGATTCTAATTTCATTTTTTGCTTCCCAAATATCTTAAAATTTTAAACTATTAGGCTATGCATATTGTTCTTTTGTTTATTTTTATTATTTTTGCTTCCTTTTATAATTTGGTGGTGTTTGATGTTGTTGTCAAGAGTACTGAACTATAATGTTCTAATGTATATTGCAAGTTGTACCATATTCACCTACACTAACTGCCACACAACAAGGGTCAGAAAAAGGTGGTAAGTGGAAAATTAATTTTATATCAAAACAGAAGCGCACTCACTTATCTTATATTATTCTCCTCCCCCCCCCCCAAAAAAAAAAAAGTTAGATAGTTATTTTTAGTCACTGAGCTCAAATCTTCCCCTCCCCCCCCCCCCCCCCAAAAAAAAAGTTAGACAGTTATTTTTAGTCACTGAGCTCAAATCTTTTCTTCAATTGAATGTAAATGTTGTAGGTAGTTCTGATGAAGTTTAATTTGGGTTGTTCTTTCAAGATTCAGATGCATGACCTTGCACTTTGTGTTATAATTGGGTTTTTCAATGCTCTGGGAATGAATCCTTAGGCTATGAATCTTTCTTATGTTGTGGACTTAATGCTTGTTCAGTTGATTGAGGGTATGATTTGAGTATTGGCTTTTCTTATTTTGGTAAAACTATTGTGTTTTTCTATTGATGTTTCTGATTCCAAGGAGGTATGCTTGCTGGGATTTTTTTTGGGTTAGGTTTTTATTTATTTTTTTTGGAGTAGGATGCCTGTTTGGATGTAACCATGAGTTTAATAATTTTTTTGGACTTCCTGTTGTATCCTTTTAAATTTTATAAATTCTTATTTTTTTCCTTACATCCCCCCTCCGCCCCCAAAAAAAATAAAAAAATAAAAGAAAGATATTGCTCTTTGTGTTCTTTGCATGAACCGAGCAGCTCAAGCTGGGCTACTTTAAATTGGCTTTATTGATCCCTTAAATAAGCTGAATTTGAATCTAAGCACTGGAATGCCCACCTGAATGAACTGGGGCAAATCAATTTAGATCTCTGTTTGTTAGGTCCTGAACACCTATAACCTCAAAAGGAACATGCAGCCTGTCATCTTTTCAAAATTTTCATATTCCGTCAAATCCTTTAATATAGTGAACCATTTTGTTCTTTTTACACAGTTTTAAATTAATAATGAACTGAACTGGAATGATTTTTGCAGTGTGACAACGGGCTCAACAATTCAACTGGGATTGAAGTTCCATTTTTGAAAGTTATTGGCGATGCCACCTCTTTTTGAAATGGGATATTTTCATTTGAGGTTCTCCAAAAGGTTACTTTCTTCAAAAAGTTACTTACGATCTAGCATCTGTTAATCTAATTGCTCAAATGAAACTGACGTTGGTTAATTTAATTAAGATGTCTTATCTAATTTGCAGTGGTAGGATTTACTTTTCAAGTCTTCTGTTTCTTCGACAATATTCCCTGATTTCTCATCAGCTTCACAAACACAAGCCTGATATGCTTGTCTCTTTCAGAATTAACAATTGCAATGCCTTCTTCACATCAGATGAGAGTAGCATGTAAAACCGCATAATTACTTCTCTTCAAATTTCTCATGTTCAGAACAACGTATTTTATATAACTTAAACACATATAACGGTTCTTGAGACATCAGACAACTTATTGAATTTTACATGAATAAATTCATGCATGACCTTCTTCTCTGGCTTGAAACATTATGAGGGAAGTTTATATTTCTTTTGAATGTTAAAACATAGATATTGGATGGTGATGAATCTCTATTACCTTCGTTGGTTTCGAATTGAAGACCGAAATATAGAGCAATGAGATCTTTGATAGAATAAAATAAAACCAGTCATGAAAAAATAGAATAGGTAGAAATGATAAGTTAGCATGTCGTTGCAACAATGATGTTAATGCACTTAAAAGGCTTGGTCTTTCATTCTTTATTACACAAACAAATAATTAAATGATAAAAATAATGATAAATCACACTAACCTCCTTGAGGCTTATAATAGAAGAAAAGAAGAACCCATTTTGAGATGAACAATTCAACTGACACAACTCCAAAAAAAGTTGAAAGATGAACTCATTCAAATTATATTGGTATTTTCTAACACCTCATTCAATATAATTTTATTTATGTGCTAAAAATTGTTTGTATTCTAATTTTTTTACTTAATTTATTTTCCTCTATGATGAATTTCTAATACCCATTTGGATATGATTGTATAGAAGTAACTGGGTGAGTTTATCAAATTTTAACATAACTATCAATCGATCTAATTGCTGCCGAATTAGTTTTTCTCTTTTCCTTGAATTTTATGTCATACCCATTTATTGGTTCACATAATATTTATGCTGAAGTTTGTGTATATAAAAATACATATATAAGCTTATATACATGTAGAAGAATATAGAAGAACATACAGAGTCATTTAATTATATGCAGGTGTGTATAGGTGCACAAAAAAGCATTTATATGCATTATAGACATTTTTTTGCTAGGCACATATATGGGTAGATGAATTCAAACCAGTGTTCTCAAACCTAATATTCCAAATTTTTTTATTATAGGATGTGTTTCGTTCTTAATAATTTTCATGGCTTTGCTTTTGAGTGGATAAAGGCATTGGAATACAAGAGGTCCAATATGCTGATTGATGATCAACAATCTTGTAATACCTAAAACAATCACATAATCATTATTACAAGTAGAAAGTTAATTCTCATATTTTTCTTGAGAGATTATATTTTCCCATTTTAAATTATCTTTTCGTACTATTGCCAAGCTTGTTCATATATCTCATGGTCATGGCACAAAATATTAATCTTTTCGATGGTTCACCCATCATGTTGTGTAGAACATTCTTGCTTATCTTGTAGTTAAATAACTGTAGAGGTTAAATCTATCCTTAAAAGAGACCATATAAAAAAAAGACATTGTGGAGAACATTGTTGTGACCGCTATATAATTAAAGCATCATAGATGTAGTGGAGAAGTGCTCTAAGATTGCCATAATTATAGTATATTGTTGAAGTTGAAGGAATATTTTAGAATAACTAATAAATAAAATATTGCAGATGAGAAATCAACAAATCACTACTGTCTCACTTGGGGACATGAAAATGTGACCTCACCTATGAAAAGAGGTACAAGATGTTACTCATGTTATGGCCCTCTCGACATAAATTTTGTATTATGTGAATCAATGGTGGAATTAGGAAAAGAATTTTAGGTTGAGCCAAAATAGGATGAAAATAAAACAAAAAAAAAAAAAATTCTTGGATGACTACTTTTTTTGTGCATTAGAATGTTGCTCACAGAATAAACAGTAGCTAAAAGCCTGGAGTCCCAACCAACAACCCAAGCTCTCATGTCGCGTTCCATTGCTAGTGCCACTACTCCGCCTTCCAGCATGCCCATCAAGCATATCAAACTTGTCAGTGACAGCTCTGCCGCGTATTGTTTCAATGTAAATGATTGCACAAATTTTAGTTTCATATTCAGAGATTCTTTTATCCAACCCAACAAAGTTCATTACTTAGTATTGATCTTGCATAGCCAAAATGTTAGTAGGGATATACTCCAAACACACTGAGCATTTTACCATAACATCAAATAATGATCCATAATCCAATCCGACAGTTTCATCAAAATATTAAAACTAATAAAAGACAAATCTTAAAAAACTTTAACCATGATTTATATACCCATTTCAGTTAAATCATGTTAAAGTAGAATACTAATGTTGTTTGTGGATCAGATGGGTTATTAAGTCGTGCCCAAATCCATTTAACCTTCACGATTTATTTATTTATGAAAAAATCTATGTAAATAGTTAAATGATCTATTTATTTATTTGTATGGTATAAAGTGTTGAAAACCATCTGACCTGGAGTATGAAGAAACCAGACCAACCACAAATACAGGCAAGGAGCATTAGTGTCCCAGTGAGCCAATGCTGATCAGCAGTAGTACTGCTGGTTTTATGGTGGGTTCTTCCTCGCGAGTACCATATGATATCAACAATGGGGCCTTTATACAAAGTCATCAGCATCGCTCCCATGACTGTGATTACAGTTCCAATGACCTTTGCTACACTGTATCTGTTTAATATTAACTCTCACCAACCTATTGAGATAAATAGTGTGTATTTTGTGCTGATGAAAGCAGAGACATGAAATTAAAGTAAAGATTTGACACCAATATTAGTACAAACAATCAACCTTCCTTTTTATTAATTGTTTCTATATATACAATATAATGTTTCCGCTGTATATACAAGTTCTCTTTAGAGTTTTCATTGAAGGTAATGTAATTTTTTTTCTATTATTCAAATAATTGGTTACAATAGAAAAATTGGCTACTTGTAATTTCTTCACCTTCATTTCTCTCAAATAGCCTTCTAGGTGATTAAGAAAAAAAAAATCCATCTTTGTTTAGGTACAGCAAACAAATCCATCTGAAAAAGGCTATATTTCAGGTACAGCAAAAGAATCCATCTTTGTTTCAAGTTTTCATTCCCTAGGCTATTCAGTGTTTCAACTGACAAGAACATGAGTTTATTGAATGCCACTGTTAGATATGGAGTTTATGAAGGAAATATGGTTTGGAAATTGAATTTCAGAAGATCCCTTTTTTCCTGGGAAGAAGAAGATTTGCGAAAGCTTCTGAGAACTATTGGTACAGTACCTATCATGAATGAAAGGTCAGAGGATTCATTGGTATGGATTGCTGATTCCACTTCTGTTTTTTTCTGTGAAATCTCTCCGTAAAACTTCTGGATTGGCTGTGTTGAACTTGGTGTGGGATAATATATCTCCCTCAAAAGTTAAATGCTTAGCATGGTTAATATGGTGGAATAGTGGGTTAGTTGTCTTGAGAGGCTCATGAGATTGGGGATAGTGGCTGATGATGAAGATGCAGCCGGTAATTGCAGATTTTGCAACCATTGACCACTTATTTTTACAGTGCTGTGTTGTATGGAAATTTTGGGCAGCTTGTATAAACTGGTGGGGTATGCAATGGGTTTACCCTGATTCTGTGAATGATGTATTCCTCTAGTGGGTGGGGAGCAATGTTATAAAGAAGAGGAATAAAGAAGTGGAAAGTTATTTGGAGGGTTAGACCAATGGCAATTCTGTAGACAGATCGGATTAATATCAGAAACAAGCAGATTTTTGAAGGTGAAATTCCAAAATGGGATGAGGTGTTGGATTTGGTCGAGTTAAGAGTGGCTCTCTAGGTAAGAGTGGATAGAGATTTAAACCAATATTCTATCCAAGATTATATATATATATATATATATATATATATATATATAGATTGCAGAGTATTTTAGAAGTTATTGGAGGACTCTGCTGCGGTATTTTTGTGCTTGCTGTGCAGGGAATTGAAGGATGTTGATGTAAAGGTAATAATGAAAGATGGTAGTGCTAGTTCAAGGAGACAGTGTCTAGTTTTCATTCTAATCTATTGCATTGTTTGGAATTTTCTTCTGTAAGGGTTGGCCTCTTGTCAACTTCTTTCTTGGGGGTGCTGGCATATAATTAGGGGATTCCGTTGTGTCAAAGTAGTTGGGATGTTGGTTCTTCCCCATGATGCCCTATGCACTTCCTCCTGTTTTCTTTCATTTTATTGATGTAATGTAATTGATCTGTATTAATATATTTTCATCAATAAAATGCTTTTTCTGTGTTGATGAAAAAAATAAAATAAAATTAAATAAACTTGTAATTTTGGCATTGCTGGTCTGGCCTATTTCAACCGGCCCATTCATGCCAATGTGCCATGCCCATGAGATAACCATAGACTCAGTACGGCCCATGGCATGCCGGCCCATAGATCCGTTATTTTTTTTTTTTTTTTCACTCTTGTTTTTTTCTTGGTTTTTAATGATTAATACATACCATGATTTTTTTAAATGTTATATTTTTGCTATTCTAATTATATAATATCATTATTTTTATTTTGTTATTTATAATTATAATAGTTTGTTTAACTTTCACATTTTTTATTTGTTAGTCTAATATTATTATTATTTACTTTATTATTTGTTAATATAATATTTTGTTTAAATTTGTATTCATTTTCAAAATTGTTATAATTTTTTACTTGATTATATTCACATAATAATAATAAATGAGAATAAAATAAAAAATAAACCGAACTTAAAGGGTCATGCCAACGGTCTGCCGTGCCTTCAACCATGTTGTGCGGTACCTAGGCCGCGAGCCCGAGATGGTCAGCCTGACAAGGTCTATTAAGCCATGTTGTACCTGACGTAGTCCACCCACAAACTCCCATGCTATGTCGTGTCATGTCTCTTTTTAACATGACAGGCCGGGCCAGTCCACCCATTTGAGACCTCAACAATTGGCATGTTAGCCTTAATAATAATGATGTTTATAACAAGCAGGGCACAAATTGGCATGTTAGCCTTAATAATAATGATGTTTATAACAAGCAGGGCACAAATTGGCCTTACTAAAGATGGTTGTTGAAAATAAGTAGTGTTTGCCATTTAATACCTGAACTACTAAGTATTAGTTAAGTAAGAGAATTCGAACTTGCAACTTCGAGAAAGTAACCTTGAATCTTTCCCATTTGAGCTAGAGCCCTTAGAGTTACAAAATTGGTCAAGCTTAATGCTTTTAATCATCCATTGTTTCACAGGGCCAACAGTGGTCAAGCTTAACACTTGTAATACATTTAAGCCTGTTACCAAGTATCTTACCTACGACTTGTTTTTTTTTTTTTTTCCAAATAGAGTACCTTAACTACAATTTTGGCTCAGGTTGAAAATGAAATGGTTTCGTTTAGATTTCCATAGCACTTGAATATGCACAATTCTCTATGATAGACATGAACATCTCTAAATTACCAAAATACTTGTTTAAAAAAAAAAAAAAGAAACTCTCAGGTTACCAAAATATCAAAGTAAAATGAGGTGTTCCTTCAACGTCCTATCAATGACCCATTTGGATGGATCCATTTATAATGAAAGGATGGGGTTTTAAGTCACAAATATAGAAGGTAGTTTGCTTTGGATCAAGAGTTACAAGGAGGATAGAGTAGAGAACAATAGATGTGGGGTGATATATTTTATGAATATCCATGTATAATTAAAATCTTTCTTGGCATGGATTTCAAGTAACTTCAACAGTTATTTCAAATCCATGTTCAGGATTCAGAATCTATTCATGCATCCTATTGAGATCTCACTAAAGAACAAATCTAAACCTAAGATTCACCCCTTAAAACATTAAAACCAGATCCAGCCTAACAGACTTTCAGAATCACCGATCCCAGTTCCATAAACTAGCACTGGCACTTGCCTCATCCCTAGCCTGAGCTCCATAACCAGAAATAGAACATGTGTGCCCTCTTTCCCTTGCTCTAAGTCCAAACCCTCAATATATATTACTTCGACATGATATAGATGCATTTGATGGTAAATACTGCAATATATTAGTTCTTTATTTGTTATGATTAGTACCAATTTGGATGATTTTTTAAGTCATTTCAGTCTTCTTACACGGATCTTTTTATTTGCAGATGACGATGAGGACAGTGATTGAATCCTGCATAAGTAGAATTGCAAGATGATGATAACAAGAGATCCCATCAGGATAGAAGTATAAAGATATACTTTGTGTTTTATTTCTTGTTTTGTTGTGTGTGTGGGGAAATAGGTAGCCTGTGATAAAGAATATGTTTTCAACTTTATCACCAGGATTTATTTGAGTGTAGCTGGTTTGGCAACTCATGAACTTATGTTTGCTTGATGAGAAATTGGTATGTTTGAACCCAAGGCCTATTATGTAGTTCTAATATATCATTATTAGTGGCAGATGTAGCTGTTTGTTAAGACTGATTTTGAAACAGTATTTGAGTAAGAAACTTTTCATGGAACATTGAGAGCTTGAAAATCAGCAATTGAGTAAAAAATATTGTACACTTCAGGCTCAAGCCCTGAAGGAGGGGGAAACAAGAGGTGACCTCAATTTATGTGGCAATTATCCTTTTTTTTTTTCATTTTAATCAATATACCTGTGGCCTGTTTGAAAAAATTTGAACTGTGCAGTAAAATACATGACCATGAGACTCCATACATTGCTAAAATAAACTAATCCAAGGGAGAAAAGTCGCAAGGAGACAATCTTATCATCATTCTTTCCAAATTTGAAGAGACACCGCCGATCTCCTCGTGAAAAGGAAAGAGGCAAGATGCGTTGGATGATCAGACCACCAATTCTTATGTCCCCTCCTACCTTGAGCAAATCCTTACAACAACATTTCAAAAATCAACAATTTACATACATGAAAACAAATTCCATGATTATTTAACCCATTAAAAAAATCTCATATTAATGGACCATCGATTTCTAAACAGATTCATATCATCTCTCACTATTTATATACACACACACATATAGATGTATATATAGGAATAGAAAACGTATCAAAGAGATGTTTCTAGCTACCCTCATTTCTCATTCTCTCTGTAATTTCTCTTTATAGATGGGTTTCTGGGTCCATTGTAGTTTCTCCATTGCTTTTCTTCAGCTAGCAAATATAGACAACTGAGGTCAAGTTCATTGGCAAACAAGTTTATGACTTGTAAAGATAGAAAGTTTGTGAATTGTGACATGATGTAATCATGATCATGCTATATTCTCATAAGTTTGCTTGCTGGTCTTAAAATTTTAATTTAATAACCTAATTAGAGGTGCATAAAATTAGTCTACTTGAGCCAAAACTGTTGCAGGCTTTTGGTATAATAATTAAACTCACATGTCACCTAAGGAAGTTAGAATAAGGGTCTAAATCCCATTGTTTATTATTAAAAAAAAAAATATTTGATTAGATAAGTTCTTCAAAAATTATTATTTTTAAATTATTTAAAAATCATCAAAGAAAAAAAAAAGCATGTTAATTAACAGAAGAAGAAAGCAAGGATGGGGTAGCACCATATTTTGTCAGGATAAAGACAACCTGAAAATATGTAAAAGAACATTAAGACTACTGAGAGTGTCATAGAAAGAGTGTGTACATAGTCCAAAAAGGTCAAAATTTTACCAATGACAGGGAATATAAAGGCGGTATGTTAAAAATATAAAAACTAAAAAAATAAATAAAGTTTTAGAGTCCCTATCAAATAAAAAAGAACTGCACGTGGAGTTGACCCCAAAAATGGTGTCCAATAAGAATATTTTTTAGATGTGTCCCACAAGCAAAGTTAATAAAGTATATCTAATATTGGTCCCGTTTATTTAGGGTGTTGGAAGGGGTATACTAGAGATAGACCTAACCTTTGATATTATTTTTGCATAAAATAGTTGCTCACGTACTCGAACCCCCATTCTCACGCCTGAAAGTCCAAGCATTTTACCATTGCACCAAGCAATGGAAGATAGAGTATTTATCCAAAGGGGCCAAACTCACTCTTATTAAAAGTACGTTGGGAAGCCTTCCAATTTACTTTATGTACCTTTTCCCTATCGCTGTGGCAGTGGAAAAGTAATGGAAAAAAATGCAAAGGGAAGAACGAAGAAGAAAACGGGCACACTTAATTAATTGGGATAGAGCGAGATACCCAATTAAGGGTGGAGGCTTGGGAGTTGAGGATTTGAGAGTCTTCAATATAGCTCTCCTTAGGAAATGTTTTGGCATTTTGTGGAAGAACCAAATGCTAGGATGGTGGTTAGTTGTTGAAGCTAGATTTGGTTGTAGGAAAGGAAAATGGTACTTTAAAAAGGTGGAGGGTCCCCATGTTGCGAGTCTTTGAAAAAACAAAAGAAATGGTGCAAAAGATTTCTTTGAGATTGCCAACTTTATGGTAGGGAATGGGGAGAAGATCAAGTTTTGGAGGGATAAATAGTGTAGGGATTTTAATGTGGAGTAAAGATTTCCTAGCCTTTATCAAATGTCTTCTAACTGGGAAGCTCTAGTAGAGGACTTCGTGGAGTATAATGACATTGGGTTTGTTTCAGTGGAGGACTTTCAAAGAGATTTCCAAGATTGGGAAGTAGAGGAGGCCATAAGCCTAATGACTATTCTCTATAAGGTTCAATTGGTTAGCGACAAAGAAAACTCTTCCTTGGGGGGGGGGGGGGAATGGAAAATTTTTTTGGTAAAGTTGTTCTACTTGCATATGTCCTAAATAGGAGTGAAAGACTTTCCTTAGAAGGCAATTGGAGAACCAAAGGGTGGCACTTTTTACTCAGATCATGGCATGGGGAATATTTTGATATTAGACAACTTGCAAAAAAGAGGGTTCCAATTGGCCAATAGTTGTTGCATGTGCCAGGAGGAGGAAGAATCCATTAACTACTTGTTTCTTCAGTGCTTTATTTTTAGATGTTTGTGGAATCTTATCTTCTCTTTTTAGATGTTCTTGGGTTATGTCTAGGGTAGTGATGGATTTCTTGAAGATGTGGCAATGGACTTGAGTTTTATGTAGTGAGGAAAGTGTGAAGATTAAAGCCCCTAGTGATGTATAAAAATCAATTTATACATTTTCCCAATGCTTGAGATTCTTGTTTAAAAGTCCAGAAACTGCAGTACTAAACCAAACTCGTAGACATCTAATCACTTCCGGATGCTTCATCTTAAAAGAAGATTTAAAAATTTAATCACAATCTTTAACAAATATTTATTATGCAATTCCAACAGTGAAGTGTCCAAATTTAAATAAAATTGAACCTTCAGGTAGGAACCATGGTAAAAAGTTAAAATGCGTTGCAAATTTCAGTCAGATGCTAAGTAACCATTGGACTATGACACAAAGCTACAAAAACAAAGTGATGTATTTTATAAAAGGATCCAACTTAGACCTTAGACGAAGGCAAGTGTATGGAGCAACCAAGCAATGCATCAATTCCTCCAAGAGATCCCTGATTTGAAAATATCTGAATATAACAATGAAACAACAATAGATTCCAAAGATTTATCTCAGGGCCTTGAGGTTTCCCCCATGTGTTGAACATCTTGTATGAAAGCATACGAGTTTGCAATGAGTTAGCCTAGAATGTCAAAATGAAAGTTATAATCTCAGTATGTGAAAAGGAAGATAGAGGGAGTAGGGAAATTAAAGTTGAATTTAGTATGATTCTATTTTCCAACAACTCTGCATTGCAATTATCTACCAGCTTCTTGGTCGTAACCTATACATGCACTGAAGTGTTGTTGCAGACAGAATTTTAATAATTAGCATTAAGAAAAGTATATACAAAAAAAATTTCTACTAAGTAAATAATATGAACAATAACAGTTTTTAGAATTGTGACTTGTGTAGAAAGGGCAGTTGCTTCCATCTAAAGTGTTTGCGGCTTCTTCTATAGCCTATTCGGATAATGTACATTTCACTCAAAATAATGGACTTTGATATGTGCCTTATTCGGATAATGTACATTTCACTCGAAAACAATAGACTTTGATATGTGCCATTAATTTAACTTTGCTCTTTAGAGGCAGTAAACATGTGAGAGTCCTCAATTTCTTGGAAAGAGTCACTTTTGGCCCTTGTTGCAAAGTAACATGGTGAGTGACATATAGTTTAGAGTGAAAAGTAGAGAGAAAATACTGGAAAAATTCTAAGTGATACAAAGAACTATAGTAAAAAAAAAGAAAAGAAAAAACTAACAATTGACAACATTGAAGAAGATCATGATAAATCTAAAATCAAACAAGTGGTAAATATAAATAAAAAAGATCATGATAGATGAATCTAAAAGAAATTAACTATAGTAAATTAAATCTAAAAGTCCATGTCCTTATCGTTGAAAACACTGGAGAAACCCCCCACCCCCAAAGAAAAAAAGAGTTTTGCATTAGTTGCATTACATCTATATAATTGAAGGTGAAATTTTGAAGTAATAAAGGTGTGGATAGATTTAGACATTCTCAACCTTAATTTTTTTTTTAAGAGCTTTGTGTTTTTTTTTCTTGGAATTTGCTTTTGTCTCTTGTAAAAATCATTAAGATTCTCATCATCTTCAATTTCAATCGGTTCTTTTTCATTTGGCTTGAAGTTATTGATGTCTTCATCTTCAATCAGGATCAGTTCAACTTCATCAATTGCTTCAACAATTTTCTTCTTTGTTTCATGTTTTTCTTCTTCATTGATTTTTACGAAGTTATCTTCTTGTGCAGCTTCAATTCCTTGTGCAATTATTGTTAGAGTTTGACCCGCGATAAAATAGGTTACTCTATTTGAATTAAACAAAAATTTGTATTGCATCAACTTGCATGAAACCATTTTTCTATTAGAACGGGTTTTGAACTTATCCTGTATTGAAATGCAAGCATAAATGTAATGTCATGTTTTACATACAAATATTCCACTAATATTGAATTTATTTTTGGATCAAAATATTGTATACATTGCGTACCGAGTTTATATAGTTTGAAATTGTGCAACCAATGAGAGAAGTTGCCAGCTCATCAAATAAGATTACAATAGCTTTATTATTACCATCAATGACTTCGAGTCTAATATGGTACCTATAATTTTTATGGAACCTATCAGATGGCAGAGTAAGAGATTCCTATCATAAGCTACTTAAGAGGACTTTGTGTGACTGATTTGTATTACCTGGAGATGGATTCTATATTTTTGCTACCACATTGCAACATTCAAGTCCTTCTTTTGTTTCCATCAGCCTCCTCAACAGAGGAGTATTGGTCCAATCTCACCCAATGAATCACATACGTTTTCTGAAGAGGCAAAGTACACCCAGGAAAACCCCAATTAGAATAAACTCTACAGTCCCTATCAATATGAAATTGAGTCAAGGAAGGTTACCACTCATCAATTTCGCATCTTTGCCCTTTTTTATTTTCATAATGACTGTAAAATGAAGCAAAAGAAACAACACAAGAGCCTGGAAATGAGAAATAGTAGGACCTAAAAGCTACAAATAGAATATCATCCTGTAGAAGTCAGAGAAGTACTCAGATCCTTATACAAAAGCACCAAAAAACACATTGGAATGTATACATTGTGCATGTTTAAGGTAGGTAACTACATTAAAGGATACATATGTGATTGAGATTGAAAATGCACTTGGACTGGGTAATATCAGTGGCCATTTCTTAAAAGTCCAAAGTAACATGACACATCAGAAACAGAGGTATTTACAATCATCTAACGAACTGGCATTGTAAAGTGCAAGTAAATCTAAAAATTCCATAATCTAAGGCCACGTTCAAGTATTTCTAGTCATTTACCTAAGGCAACAGAGAACCCATCAATGTTGAGCAGAGAGCAGTAAAAGCTCCAACAGTTACAATATACCTGTAGCCAAAGGAGAAAATGGACTCAATAAAAAAAAAAGGTAAAGAGAAATGCCATAAAGCTTATTGAAAGAATTGAATGCAACATAAATTTGATGCAAAATATTCACTTACGCTGCCCATTGCATCCTATGGCTAGCAAATGCAGAGAAGATGGGGGTGTCAGGATCCATTGCATAATGGGGTACCAGACCAACAACGACAACAAACACCAACATATATAACATGCAACATATAGACAATACAACCCTTATACCCGGCCGCAAATCTCGTTGAGGATTCTTCACCTATCAGGATGAGAAAAAATATATGCAATTATCAACATTTCCTCACATCTAAAAAATATATAGAAATGCAAACTTTTAGAATATATATTGGCATTTACCTTCTCTATAGTGCTGGCAACTAAATCAAAACTAGTGTATGCAAAGAAGATTGTTGCAAACCCAGCTAGCATCCCATCTATCTGAAAGGGAAAATACCTATTAATTGAAAAGAAAACAATGAAATATGCTGCCTTCAAAAGATAATCATATAAAAATGAGTTTACAAGAAGGAAAAACTTTTTCCCCTTATTTTGGTAAGGTATAGAACAATCATTACCCGACAGGAAGTTCATAGCCAGCCCATCCAATCTTAAAAGCCAGGTATCCGCCGGCTATAGTGACAAAAATCATGGCACATACATTTGCCATTGTAACTATGGCTTGTGCAATCGTACTCTACAAGAATTGTGTTTTTTAACTGATTAAGAGAAAAATAACAAACTTCAAATGAAAAGAAGATTTGTTCCAGAACACTGACTCTCTCACACACACACACACATATATAAAGATACCTCCTTGATTCTTACACACAAGAGCCTAG